>CM076926.1:3737924-4337924 GCA_039566165.1 Maruca vitrata
CATCTGGATTACCTTTGGCCTGGGTTACATTGTCATGTTGCTTGGATTTATCACCAGCGGTATGAGATCAGAAAGCGTGCACAGACTAGAACAAAAATTTGCCTACCAATTCAAAAACACACAGAACAAGATTTTACAAGGATTTACCAAAGATATAGCTGTAATCAGGAAAATCATTAATGAGGCTAACTTAATAAAACTAAAGGTAAGGAAATAATACCTTTATCAAATATAATTATTCAAAACAATAATATGTCAGTTAATGTCGATCCTTAAACTACTTGCTATGACATCAAATTAATATTAGTATCAGAACCTAGTTATACTGAGTGATTTTTGGATGTTACGTTTATGCATGTATTGTTGGTGTGTCATATATAAATAAATAAATATTGAAAGTACACATTTAACTAACTAAACATAACTAAAATATTTTTTCTTTTAATTTCAGCCAGTCTACGTAGAAGCCTGTCCACATCTCTATAGAAGTGCAAGTTGTCCCAATTTTACTTTTGACGTAGAACCAAGGGGGCCTATTGTCAAAAGAAAAAGAGCAAACTCCGAAAACATACAACTCTCGGCCAAGGACATGCTACGAATACAATCTGACACGGATCTACTGGGTATTGATAAAGAAAAGACATTCACTGCATCTGCTATTGTAAAACCTGCAGAGTTATTGGCGAGGGTGGTCAATGTTCTTGGAGGATTGGAACCGCAACAAGAGAAAGGAGTCCACATGTTTGACGATGAACACATTTTAGCCAGTGAAAACCCACCAAAGTTCACTATAGGACAAAATATTATTACCAATTCACCAAAACGGACAAGAGCCTTAAGCGTCGCTGTGCCTAATTACCGAAAAGATTCAGTCACCAAAATCAACCACGACTTCACATGGACAAATGGGGAATCAGCGGAGAAGTTTAGAAGAGAGGCTAACTATCGAAGTGGTAAACTATCATTACCATCAAGCATAACACCACCTCCCGAAGAAAATACACAGCCTAGGAATCTGTTAGCCAGACTATTCAGGAAATCGAGCTCTACCGAGAGTCCTGCAGAATACATCAAAAACACAATGAAGGGTCGTGTTAGCGCGGCACAAGAAGTGGCTAGTGAAAATAAACCAAAACCAAGGAGGGGTAGTATTTTCCCAACTTTCAATTTAGGAGGAAGTCAAGAGAAGAATGATGAAGATGTTTATTTAGAAAAGACAAAGCGAGGTAGACACAGTATATTCCCCACATTTGATTTCTCTGAGGACGAGGATGCGGCAGCGGTCAAAGCTTACCAACAGAAAACCAAAAGACATAGTATATTCCCTACGTTTGATTTCAGTGAGGATGAAGAAGAAAATAATGCACGAGCTTACAAAGAAAAAACGAGGTCTGGCAGGCACAGTATTTTCCCTAAATTTGATTTTAGTGATCCTGAAGACGACAACGCAGCACGTTATAAGGAGAAAACAAAACGTGGTAGACATAGTATATTCCCTACCTTTGATTTCACTAGTAACGACGAGGATGATACAATCGACGAAGAAGAAGTGCAAAAGTACCAAAACCGAACGAAAAAAGGCCGACTCAGTTTATTCCCTACATTTGGGAAATCCAAGAAAACCGACGACGAAGCTTTGCCTGAGAGCTCTGATGAACTTGTGGAAGAGTATAAAACTAAAACTAGTCGTGGCCGAGGCAGCCTATTTCCAACATTTGGAAAAGATCGTAAGAAGTCTGCTGATGCCGGTATGAGTGATTTAGAAGCTAGTATAAGACAATACCAAAATCAAACCAAACGGGGACGTAACAGTTTGTTTGCTGGTGATGTTGAAAACTTTAGAGACGCGGATGCAGGCAGCAGCAATTTTGATGATGAATTAGAAAGATATAGGAACAAAACTAAACGAGGTCGCGGCAGCTTATTTGATCCTGATGTTAACATGGCGGAGCTTCCTGAAACTGAGCAAGTGAAGGTCCTAGAACAGACGAGTGTTGCTGATTTGATACGAGCTTTAGCTGTTTTGGAGACTGCCACAGAAAGTGGTGAGACACCTGGCTTGTTGGACATGTTGGGGTCTGGGTCTGAAGCAACTCCAAATACAAGACGACGCGGTTCGCTCAGGCCAGATTTTGGTTCGCCGTTGCCGACGATTCCTAGCAGAGAAGAAAGTGATGATGCATCAGGTCCTCGGCGTAGAAGAGTGTCTGCACGATTAGCAGCGCCTCATTTCGCGCCGACTCTACAAACTGTGGTCGCTGGAGCAGAGCTTCAGATAACGGCAGCTGCAGCCAGAGAAAACAGAATGACTATGATCGCCCCTCCACCGCCGTATTCCGAAACTGATACCAGTAGTGGAGAGGAGTCAAAGCCAAGAGTGAGGCGGTACTCTCCCGCTCCTGGAGACCCTAGTCGATCCACCGGGCCAGTGCAGAGACTGTACACCCGTAAAAAAGAAAACTCTACCAGCGAAGAAGGTAGTCCCAGAAGAGGGAGCCTAACAGATATAGTGATAGATAATAACAAAGACAACACGTAACCTAGTGCCTTTCTAGTTCAATTGTAATTTAAGTAGGTACTTAATAATTATTTAATTTATACTAGAATTATTATTATATTATTATGAAAGAAATAAGATTTATGCGAATTATAAGCCGTCCAATACCGACCACTTATTTTGTATGCTTTTTATTTTTTCCCTATATTAAAATGCTTATGCTTACTCAGGCATGTACTCTGTCTACCACCCTTGATCGGTTACTTTATTGAACCGATTTAATAGACATAGGCATGTAGGTACGTTTGTCTAGAGCATAGATGACAGGCTTTTTAACCAACTCGTCCTAAAGAGTATATTTTTACGCAATGAATGGTTTCATGCAGGCCCTGCTTGGCAAGCGAAAAGCTATAGACCCTAACCCAGTAAATGATAATACTTTATATCCTTCACGTTGATTTGGGAATAGCTCAGAGCACTATTATTATAAATGTTGGTAAAACACTATAATTGAACAAGGCTCTATTATAATGAACCTATACCTACCTTTGACAGGTAATTTATTTTAAGGTATTAAACAGCAGTTGAAATATATGAATAACCCTTCTTACACAGTCAATATTTTGAACTCCTAAGTAAGAAGTAAGAGCAAAGTATACACTAAGATACAATTTGCGAATCTTAATCTTAAGTGAGTAATGCTCATCGGCACGGAATATTGGCCGCATCTGCTATAGCTTGATTAAAAATCATTTATTTGAATTCAATTTTCAATAGTTGTTTTTTTGCGTTCAAGTAATTTTATTGTATCACACTGAGGAAGTTAAATAAAAAGTGACGCTATAACTTACCCTTCTGGGAAAAAGGCGTGTTTTTATGTATGTATGTATAACTTAAATAATTTCGGCCACAGACGCAGATCTCATTGAGATCAGCAATCACAATTGCTCTCTCTGTTCCCTCACAGTCATAGTCCAGTGAGATGGTAATCTGACATGACCGATGAGAGATCATCGGTCGGAAAGGCATAGGACCAACGACTTGCGCTTTCTACTTGCTTGCCAACAGACTTTCATTCCTCATTTCTTACCAGAAAAACATACACATCTGGCACCTATACCAGACTTCCCGTGACCACGATATTTCCAAGGCCACATATGCGTTAGGACCAAAAAGTCTCCGGTTTTAGTCCGGGGACTTACGCGGCCTTTGCTGCCATGAGAACAACGAGGCACTTTTAGTTTAATTTTTAAACAATACACAACGAAGAATCAACAAAATTATTTAATTTTTAGGGTCCCGTACTCAAGAGTAAGAGTACGAAAAAAGCGTCGATGGCCGAGTGGTTAAGGTCGTTGCTTGCCATGCGAGAGGTCGCCGGTTCAAACCCCGCCAGGTACCAATGTGATTTTCAAATTTGAAATTCATATGTACCATCATTCGACGCTTTAACGGTGAAGACACATCGTGAGGAAACCAGCACACCTGAGAAATTTTTCAACGGTGTGTGAAGCCATGTCAGAGGCCTACGGGCGGTTTAAAAACTCTTGACACTAGGTTGTTCATCAACCATACGATAAGGAGGACTCAAGAGTACAAACGGGACCCGATTACTAAGGTCCGGATGGGCAGATGGGTCAATCTTGAAAGCCAAAAAAAACACTGTCCGAGGGAAAAAACTACCCATAAAGTTTAAGTTTGAATGTAAGATTTTTTTTGCTGTTTCTTTAATGTGTAAATTAAATGGGGCACAACAAAAAAGGTGTTTATTTCAGCTGAAACCATCTCAAAAAAAATTTCGAAGCCTTAATATTTGATTCCCTTGGGCTGTCCCTTTGTCATTTTTTTAACAAACCGTTAACAATTTACCTATTTATAGTCATAATTTTAAGATTTTTTGTGATTTAATAGTTAAAGGGTGAGTTATTCAATGATTTAATAAATAAACCAAGTCTGTGCCAATCACTGTTTTGTGATTACAAATTGGTTTGTGTTTGTCCGAGTGCAACGATTGATTCCCTTGGCACGTCACTAAATGCCACCTGTCTTGCTTTTATAAAAGTCTACGGCGAAGGCGTGCACATCAGCAAGTAGCTCTAGTCGCGCTCTTTACATCATGTGGAGAGGTCTCCTGCCCGCCCGGTCCAAGAGGGATTTATGAAGGTTTGAATTTGATTCCCCTGGTTTTGTTTCACTAGGTCATTGATTACCCTGACCACTTTTAAAAATATTTTTTGATGATTAGGGATTTCTTAACTAGGATTAATAGTAGGGTATATAGGACTATCAATTGTTTTTATAATAATCATTGGCAAAAATCAATCCATTGAAACAAAATCGAAAGAAGATTAACTTTTCTTGACTCCCTGGTATTGATTCCCTGGCAAAATGCCAGGGAAATCAAAGCTTCCTTACATTATCATACTCTCATATTATGATTATAGGTTACGCACCCCAGAAGAGTCAGCCAGGTCATTCAACATCCGTTGTAGGTCCTGCAGCGTCTCTACTGACGATATTGGTGCCTCGCCCTTTCCAGTACAGTGCCTTGAACAAATCCTCCATTGCATTTGTAAACAACTTCGGAGAGATGACGTGCCCTTGTCTTACTCCTCGCTGCAATGGTATGGGTTTATTTGCTGATTCAATACTTGGACGGATATGGTCGCGGCTTGGTAGAGACATTTCATCACCAGGTTGTATTGCTAATCAACTTGGCATTGCTGCAGGGACTCAAGAACTGACCAGATTTCAACCGAGTCAAAGGCTTTCTTATAGTCCAAAAATGCAAAACATAGGGGCTGATTACACTCTTCGGTCTTCTGTTTATATGTCGCACTGTGTGGATGTGGTCTATGGTGATGTATCCGCTCCGAAATCCAGCCTGTTCCGATGGTTGGAATTCGCCCAGTGTTTGCGCAAGATGGTGCGTGATTACTCTCCGAGACTGCTGACTTTGAAGCAGCAATGTCCCCATTCGCTGTAGTCAGCTTCGTCAGTTGGCTTCCTTCGAGAGATTTTAAGAACACCTTTGACCCCCGATTCTGTTCAATAGCTTTCTCGATTGAGAGAGTATTGTAGCACCGGCGGTCGCGTGGCATAATTTTATTGATCTCTCGGTTGAGTGTTTGAGCTTGCAATGTAGTAGCGGGTGGGTCTTGTAGCTGCCTGATTAGCCTCAAAGTCTTCTCGGAAAGTTTAGACTTCCTGCCCCGGCCCCTCATGCCGCAAATCTCGATCTTTCCTCCCTGAGGACATGCATCATATTTTGATTTGATATTTCAAGATTCTGGTTAATGTCAGTTGAGGTTTCCACTGCAGCAATTCGGTTCGCCAGGTTTGACAAGAACGTTTCAGATCCTTTAATTTTCTGGAACGGTGTAGGTCGAAGCTTAGACCTCATCAAGCGAACACGTTTGGCTTTGAAGTCGATATTCAGTGTGCCTCGAACAAGTTGGTGATCACTGTTGATCTCGGAGACATCTCTGAATATGTGCCGCCTAACCGCCCTAATGAAGTCGATCTCGTTCTTAGTTAAAGTGTCGGGACTTTGCCACGTCCACTTCCTTTGAGGCTGCTTCTTAAAGAAAGAGTTCATCAAGAAGAGCCCCTCACGTTAGAGGAAATTGACAAGTATTGTAGGGGGTCTTGGTGGTAGAGTAGAGGGCCTTTGATATGTCATCGAACATTTTCTCCACTTCATCGTCAGAGGTCAGTGCGTTCACTTGCACCACTTTGAGGCTAAGACTCTTGGTGAGCTTAATCATGCTACCCTCGAAGCACTAGACATTTCCACTAAGTTGTCAAAGAGGGACTTATTGACGAGAAAACCGACGCCACCTTGAGAATGTTAGTCTCGCTCGTGAAAGTACAGTAGGTGTCCTGATTCTAGGGTTATGGTGTCCTCTCTCGCTTTTCGGACAACCACAGAAAGTGCCACCTAATCTTCTCAAGCTCTACCTCAAGTTGCGCCAGATGCGAGTCGAGCCGTAGCGTGCGTCCGTTTTACGTCGCCAGGGTCAGTGTGTGTTGGTAGCCTCTCGTAACCCGTGGATTCATACCTCCCGCCGTCCAGCCGTAACCGTGGTCGCCACCATGACCAGGAATAGCGGCGCTGCCGGGAACTAGGGACCGTGGCCTTTTTAAGTATAATTTGATAGTTTTTAGATAATTATGTTGATTTGTTATAGTAGATTGATAGTTCCTTAAAGATAGATATTGTTGTTTTGTTTTTTATAATACTTCTTTTAAAATCAATAATGACTCTAAAGGACCAAAATGAAACCAAAATACTGGTAATTTTAATTAAAATAAACGATTATTCTATACAAAATGTTTTTATTTTGATTTCCCTGGCATCTTGTATTGATTCCCCTGGCACCAAAATTTTAATGTCTTATATCTTTTTATCTAAACATGTGACAGTGATGCCTATTAGAGAAATATGTTCACAATGAGGTGTTATTTAGCCTTATGATAGTAAAAGTTTAAACTCTTATGTTTTAAAAAGTGCCAGGGGAATCAACCAAATACGTCCAATTTCAAGATTGACCCAGATATCCGTCCGTCTGTCTGTCACCAGCCTATATCTCAAGATACGCGATAGTTAAACATTTTTTATTTTCTGAAATTATGTATTTATGTTGCTGTTATAACAACAAAATAAAAGGAATATTACAAAAAACATGACTTTTTAAATATTAGCCCTTAGTGCGCGAGTCCGACTCACACTTGACCGGTTTTTTATATGCATCTGCGCAAGTTTAGAACACGCCTTTTCCTACGAGGAACAGGGAACACTTTGATCCAGTGCTTGATTTTTTATTAACTTTGTCGGATTGCCGTGTTACCAATCGAGCGCACAGTTGCACTATAATAATAATGTCTGGCAGGCTTATGTATCTGATATTTCCTTTGAGAACAGCAGCAGCCATGTGAAAATCGGTCAGACACCTCATTTCTCTAATGAGGTCCAAATATATATCCCGCCACCCACGATGGCAACTTTTGTTCACCTTTATGTGTCATCATCAACTCTCAATTACATTATTGTTAGGATATTAAAAAAGTCGTTTGTAAATGTGATATAATTTAATTAGTACCACCAGGTGTATTACTTTAGCCTTACATAAGCGTTCACCATAAACTAATGTATCTAATATTTACACTAATATAGTGTACTTACATACAACAAAATAAATTAGGTACCTACTCATCTGGAAATATGTGTCAGTTTTTAAAATCCATTTCTTTCGAAATGACGTCTGAATTTGAATATTTATATATTCATAATATTTTTAATAACAATGTTTTAAACAAAATAAAATATGGATACAATTCCATAAATCAAATAGACAATGGCGCTGTTCTTAGTATTTCAAACAATGTCTATGGCAGTCTATGAGTCTAGCTTAACAATAATATGCTCTACATTATAGTCCAAAACTAAAACTATTGGTGGTGAATTTACGTACAAACTAGATTGAGTATTTAAACAGCTTAATAATACAAAACGGTTTATAATACTAAAGCTATTTACAATCGTTATACACACGTCGTTCGCGCAGCGGACTTGGGACTCAATCCTGTCGCGTCCATACAGGAAGTACGGATAATCAATTCAAAATCTGAATAGTGGGAACTATCAAGTGGCTAAGCGGTCTTGCCGGACGTTTTTTTCTAGGCTGAGGTTGGCGTAGTTGTCGCATTGGTCGATGTTGGAGAGTTCCTCGAAGATGGAGATGAGGTTGTTGAGTCCGATGAGGTAGCCGTCCTCGTGGTTGCCGACCTTCCAGGCGGAGTTGTGGTCGATGGTGACGGCGTCGGGGACGGGGACGGTCTTGGCGAAGTCAATCATCCAGATGGAGGCGCGTCTCTTGTCGTGCACAAAGAGGAGGGAGCTACCGATCAGCTCGTGGGTACGGAAGAAGTGCGACTCTTGGAGTGTTGCTCGGATGCTCTTCAGTCTTTCTAAGTATCGCGGCTGTGAATGAAACGAAAGTCATTGTTAGTATAACTTGAAATGAAACAAAAGCAAAAGTTTTAAATTCTGTATATTCTTTTGATGATAAGTTATATCCTACGTGCTAACTAAATCTTATTTCAAATCATTTTACAGGAATTTGGGGTTTTTTGTATTTGCTTATTGACTCTTCTAGGAATTAAAAAGACTGTATACGCGATAGTGAGTACGTATATGGACGTATATCTATAGATAATTTTGAGAACATAGAACCAATTAATAAACGTTTATTTCATCGTTTATACACTTTTAATGATTCACAACTATAGCACCATGCTGCAATTACAGCATCAGATATTTCTTGGTAAACATCGAGCTAATTGCACCACAAATAGAACGTAAACAGTATCCTCGAATCTGATCTCAAGCGAACAAACGCAGCTGCACAAAGTACATAATTGCTCCAAATTGCTGGGAAAATATCGGCAATTATCTATGACAATAGCAATTTGTGACGTCACCACAACAACGTAGCATGATGCATCACATGATTATAGGTCTCGTGAGATTTTGCTTGCGTCTATTTTTATGTTCCCTTCGCGATTCGTGACTTCTTTTTTTTATTCTTTATGAGAAAAACGTGTGTTTTTGTTTGCAATTTGCTCTGATTATGAAACTAAAAAAACACCAGAACTATTGTTACAGGTATTTTCTACGGGATATCAACGATAACATCATTATCAAGCTTAGGTACTTGATGGCTATAAAAGATCTTAAAAACAGGTTCTTATAATTATATCCGTTTATTGTGGATGGGAACCTCATCAGATTTTATGTAGTTGCGTGCGAAGATAAAAAAGATGTGACCGGGATACACTTTGATGATAATAATTTTAATTGAACTACCTTTGCAACAGAAACTAAAACATTGATCCCCTTTTTATACAGAGTCCGTTTTATTAAGATCAGTTTAAGAAAAATAACACCTTACTTTAATTTATATTCTGCAGTCTTAGATTAGTGAATCAGTAGCAAAATATTAAAAAGAAAAGTCTGCTTCAAAATTAAACTTAGGTACAGCTTTTTGGCTGCTTACTGGACTCGTCAAAGAAGGAGATGCCGTACAGTACAATAAGCTAGCTCCAGAATCAAATAATGAACTCACCACAGAACTAGAGAAGTTACTCGTGAACTCTTTGAACGCTTCCACGATTTGCTCTCTCGTCTTCGTGGTCTTGAAGTCTTTGGAGCTGGTGCCGTCGGCCTTCTTGACGCCGTCGATCCTGAAGCCGAGGGTGGCCGTGGAGCTGATGGTCTCCCGCCAGATCATGTACCGGGGCTTCGTCACGCCTTTGCTCCTGTGCTCCTCTTCCGACGGCGCTTTCGGGTCTATCTGGATCATCTTCTCGTACATATCCTGGAATTGGTAAATAGGACGATTAGGTACATTGTAGATAATAATTACGATTAGTTGCAAAAGTTTAGCAGAGAAAGACAATCATTTTCTTTGCAACTTAACCAAAAGAGGGGACGTGGCCATACGTTTTTTTTTATATCTTTAAATTCGATGTGTAAACTTTATTCCCAATGTAATAATGAAATGTGCATTTATTTATTTGCCTTTATATGCACAAATTGATGGTTGAATTAACAGATGCATATCCTCCACATCCATTATCACTGAACTTACTACTTACTTATATTCTCTGAACAACAGCCAAACGTGAAAATAATACATCTATAGTCTGTTTTTATTCCTCCTTCCACGATTTTAAGTAGTTTAGTTGAAATTTAACATTTCTCTGCAAGATCAAAGAAAGCTAATTGACCGCTGTGGTTAAGTAAAGGACTCTTACTTTTCTCAACTTAGTTTTCTCCTTGGCTTTCGCGAGTTCCTCTTCCAGGTAAGTCCGGACGCCGATCTTGCAGTCCATCACGCACGGACAGTCGAAGTCGCTCAGCAAGTCTTGTAGTTGCAAATACACTGTAGGGTGACTGGTTAAGGGTTGTATTGTTTGTTAATTGTTGAGAGCTGATTTTCAATAGAATAGATTATTATTATTATAGGAATAATCGTTTCCATCGTAAACGGTATAAATAGGACAATAGGATTTTTTTTTATTCTGTACATCATCAACATCATCATCATCAGCCCATATACGTCCCCACTGCTGGGGCACAGGCCTTCCTAAACTAGGGCAATTCTGTACATATATCGTCAAACATGATAAAATTGGGTTACACACACAGGTGTTTTTTTTTGTTATAGAAATTAAAAATTGTCAACATGCATCGTATCATTTAAGTTACAATTAAGTTGAAACCCTGTTGGTTCTACGTTTTTAGCCTAGTAGCTGAAAGTGTCATGCATTAGAATAATATTCCTTAGAAGTGTCTCAAGTTTCTTACACAAAACAGAAAAAACGAATTTTGAATTGAATTTTTGATTTATAATGTTCATATTTTTCGCACACTATTTTCTTATTTTAAAAGTATGGACAAAGTAAAAAAAAAGACATAAAATTTGATGATGATCTAACTCACTGTGTGTTCCGAGAATTTGATGCCGTGTCTAAAATGAATCTTAGTTCTAAGTAGTTGTTACTTTTTTTATTTAAAAAGGATACGTTCTCCATCTTCACAGCTCACTTGCCCCTTGTACTCGGGGACGAAAGGGCGGAGAATGTCCTTCATCAGCAACTGCAAAAATAAAAACAATAAAATTGTAGACCATGTTTTTTTACAAAAATGCTGCCATTACTTTTTTTTGGTAGAACATGATTATACACCGTGAAATTTGAGTGGTTGTTTTTTCCCCGTGTCAGAACGATTTGTCTTTAGTAATACTATCGAATCATGCAAATTATTCCGCGAACAAAAATTGTTTTTTAAATTTTCAAAAAAATAATTTTCCAACTCGAAAACGAGACAAGTAATCGTTGTTTTTTAAGATGTGACATTATCTGGTACTGCTTGCCGCATGAAATCGATCCTTAAAGCTAAAGAAGCTCTACGCCCTAAGTAATAAAGTGGTTCGAAAGTATTTTCGAGTTTCGGTTATACCTTTTGTAAAACCGGCATTTATGATTTTAATAAAAAAGAACTGCACAAATATATTGTGCTACTAAGGTAGAATCAAAAACAACTACTAAAATTTCACGGTGTATGTGTGTAGTGTAAGACAATTAAGATACTGGTCCATGTCTCTCGCATGATATTACTTGCGGTGGCCATAATCGCTACTATATTTCAACATCATAAGTAAGCCAAACTTACGATGAGATAAATCAATTTTTGAATTGGATTGATATTGTATCTATAATAATAACTATGCAAAGGGCTCTTGCCTTTTATAGGCTGGGGTTCTGTACTTCTTAAGTCATCCTACATAACTATTGCGTAATATTTCTCTGCTAATTAGACAAGGCTCAGCAATTACAAAAGTATTGAGCAAAAACACCCAATCTTCCAACTTTATTTAACAACCCGATATCGCATTGGAACTATCTTTGACGTCACAGTCTTGTCAATGATCACCGTGCTGACGTCACAAGCTCTATCTGTCCTGTTGTCAGCTGGATCCAATGAATGGTGAATGACTTCATTATCTGTATGTGAGTTCATTTCTTTTTGTGGATAGTAGGCATGTCTTGTCTTTCATTATTTTTCTTTTTTAAGCAGTTGTTTTGATAAGGGTTGGCGAAGACGTTTTGTTTTTCTTTAATTACCGATATCATTGTCGTGATTATTATTTGCTATTATTTTGATCATTTATTATTTATTTTAATTATTTATATCACTTCCTTATGTACGATAATAATAATCTGTTCTTCCAAAAACTCACGGAACCCATGGAACTTAAAGATTTTTGTTCGATTCATTCAAAATATAATTTATCCGATTTGAATGCAGCTTTAATAATTTTTTAATTTTATAGAATTGTTTTTAGATTATTGAATTTTATATTGAGAAAAAATAAACCAAAACTGATCAAAATATACGTCTACGGGACCCTTCGTGCGCGAGTCCTTGTTCTTGTCTGTACCTACTTAGCAACGCCTCATTAAATTTCAGACTTAAAAAAATAATGACAATACATCACTAACCTCATTGTAATTAAAGCTATTTATTTCACTAATGTCACATTAAAAAACAAGTACATAAATGTTCGTATCGTATATTATTAACATATCAATACAAGCTATGACGTTAGTAGTAACTTAATTAGATTATTGAATCGACAGGCAAAACGACACTTAAGATTTTAATTTCGCGTTCCATTACCATCTATCTATCCATCCACCACCATTCATCACATACCATCGCACGCGACCATGATTGGTGTAACCCAGTCGAAGCGCCTGGCAGTAAGTAGCTATGTGTTTGCTACTCCTAACATCTCGTGTAGTCCCATAAAAACTAATATTTAGTGAAAACGCCACTGATGACTTTTGTAAATATCAACACAGCTGCATAAAAAGCAGTTGACATTGACAGTGCTACAAAAAAGCAAAACTTTTTTTATTAAATGTAAACAATAGTAAACTTATCGGATGACGCAAATAAACAAAAAAATCACAGTTACTTAACCGGTTTATTACTAGTTTAGTAAGTACCTAAAGTATATTAACTTGAAATGTAAAGTCGTTTATTATGGGGTATTTTTAATAATACAAATTATCATAGTACTGTTTTGTGTATGTATGTTGAAACTTTGTCTTTTTATCGCCTTCTTAAGTTTTTATTGTCACTAAAATCAACTGCGAGTCCGAGATTGATAAACAAATTAGATTAAATAAATGTTTAAAACTATTACTGAGCGAAATATCTTCTGCAGTATTTCAAGTTTAATTTATTGCACATAAATGAAACTGCATAATAATAGCATGCAACGGTGATATTTACGTAATCATCATTTATAATACGTGTCTACGTGAATATTGCATTTTGCTATATTAAAACTGACAAGTGTTTTCCTTCCTCCTTTAGTCTTTAGTAAATGAGGCTTATTAGATGGAATGAATTACAGAATTTCGATTTATTGTTTAACATATCCTTATGAATTTAACATGGATATCCCAAGGTGCAAGAAATAGGGGACATTTCCCCTATTCAAACTGATACCATAAGGTATATGAGTGAAAAATTGAGATCAATCATTTTCTGCGTGCTAATTTTTTTTATTATTATTCCACAGCATCTAACTATGTCTTGATTATCCCTATAACATTTTTGATTGTATTGTAAAAAGTGTAAATAAAAATTCTGTGAGCAGTCGGTTCTTTGCTCTACCAAATAGTGATCAGAATCGACTCTCTATTTGCAGAGTCGAGTTGCAGTTCGTTATGGCTGGTAGACAAAAAAAACTCTAACTCTACTCTAAGTATCATATCCTTGGATGTTTAATGATTATTAATGGTAAAGGACCAGATTCTCACCTGAAAACACATCTCTTCCTGCGGACAAAGCTTCTTGAGTATCGTGCCCTGGTCTGGGCCAGCTTTAAAGTTCCCCTGGTGGCCAGCTAACTGGATCCAAGGGTATCTCTGCTTCTTGTAAGTCTGGAAGAACGGCGTCCACTGCACTATGTTGCGTAGTTTCCGCCACCTCTCCGATTGCTGGAAGAAGAATACATTTATGTTATTTTTGTGTGAAGTTGATGTATTATGTAGAGAGTAGGCACTTTTATTTAAAACTAGTGGTCCCGGCGAATTTGATACCGCCAATACTGATTCTTTTTCTATATTTTCTAATTGAAACCTTCCCTGGACCACGACGAATATTTTAAAACCAAAATTACCTAAATCGGTCCGGGCGTTGTCGAGTTTTAGTCAGACTAACGAACAGCAATTCATTTTTATTTATAAGAAAGAGGATGAGCTGGGTGTCGCTCATAGTAGAGTATCTACTCTAAAGAATAAAGATGATCAATATATTTTTGTTTAAAGGTTTCAGCTTTAGATATTGTAAGATGAAATTTGAAAATTGTTTCTAACTATTTATTGTAACCCGAAAACTTAGCTTCTAGGTCACCAAATAAGATAAATTTGAAATCATTTCGTGATTGCTGGATTTTAATTATGATATCTATATTAATAATGCGTTGACGTGTGCTATTTAATTCACAAACAGATTTTTTGCGATCAATCATTTGTAAAGTAAGATCGGAATAAAAAGTGCTACCTAATTTAGCTTTTTGACGAGTGGCATTTAGCGAAAAAAACAAATACATACTACGTTACAATATAAAAAAAATATCGAAAAAAGGTTACACACACTAGATTGAAAAAGGACGACCTTCAAAATTATTTTTAAATTAATCTTTGACCATAAATCCATAGTAGGTACTGCCTACTCATATAGTACTTAGCAAAAACACATTCCATAAACGGTAGCTAAATTACAAAATGACTCAACGAGTAAAAACTTAAGTGATTGATTAATAAGTAAGTAGCTCATCCTCCGGAAATATTACTTAAAGCTAAGTTAATTCACAATAACTATGATTCATGATATTTTTTCCACTCAAACTTTAAAGAGCCATAAAGATATACGTTGGTTTTTTTCTTATATATAATAATAATAAGGCGTCCGACCGATTTCAGCCATGGCGGCCGATCACAATGGAGATCAGTAAAGTGCGCACGACATATTATACTGCACAAGTGTGCGAGCAAACACAAGTGCACTCTCTATTCCCTCATAGTTCGGTGAGACGGCAATCCGACATGACCGATGAGAGATCGGGCGCAGGACCACCGGCTTAACGTGCTTTCTTAAGGTAATAACAAATCCATGCATACAGTTTAATTATTTTTACCTATCCAAAAACATCTTAATTATAATAGACCAACAAAATAAAGATTTGTAAACTAAATTGAATTCAACGCATATTAAAACATAAAAAAGTTATTGACCGCTAACAGTAATTTTGCGTATGTATAAAACTCAAAATAAACCCCATTTTAAAAAGTAATAGTCAATAGACACACTTTAATAGTTCATGACTGTTAATGGTTTTACCGGTATATCCACTAACCACAATGTGATAAGAAAAGTATGATATGGAGGGACGTCCCCACATCCCTAGAATAGAGGTATTGTAAATTAGGGTACTTTAAAACTATCAAACATTAGCTTTTGATTAAAAGCGTGAAGCCCCCGATTCCAATAGCCCACCTACTAATTGGTATTTTGTTTTACGTCATAATTTTGAAACTAATGTGAATTAGGTACATCATTTTCGAATTAGGAAATAAAAAAATGATAAATGATTGATGAAATTTTCCTCCAAGCTTAATCTATACTATTGAAGTCCAGATTAATGTAAAAATGTGATTATTTGCTATATTATTTTACAAAAGCGTCGATGGCCGAGTGGTTAAGGTCGTTGCTTGCCATGCGAGAGGTCGCCAGTTCAAACCCCGCCAGGTAACAATGTGTTTTTCAAATTTGAAATTCATATGTACCATCATTAGACGCTTTAACGGTGAAGGAAAAAATCGTGAGGAAACCTGCGCACCTAAGAAGAAATTCTTAGGTTGTGTAGTTGACCAACCCGCACTTGGCCGGCGTGGTCGCTAAGGCCTTATCGCCCTAGTTTAGGGTAGGCCCGTGCCCCAGCAGTGGGGACGTATATGAGCTGATGATGATTATTTACAACTTAGCTAACGGCTACACTATATACTTAATTATCTTAATATCTACTGTTTGTTTTTTGGCTTGTTCATAGTATAAAAACATGAAGAATGCACATCGTGAGCTAAGAATCCCGAACCTTATTTATTAGCCGATAAAAAGTTCTCTATGAGACTCTACTGTATAATATTCGTACATTTTGGTAATTACTCGTAAGATTAACTATTATCTTGAAGAAAGGTCAAATAAAAAAAACCCTAATCGACGAGCATGCATGAAGAGGTTGATGGATGTGGAAGATGCGAAAGCGGTATGCCAGGACCGTAGCACATGGCAGGAAGTGATCTCTGCCTACCCCTCTGGGAAAAAGGCGTGATTGTTTGTATGTCTGTATTTATTGTGAAGTTTATGCTGTATTTATAGCGTTTGAATGATGACTATAACACTACAGTCTATCTTGAAGCATGGTAAGATAATGCGTCTGAAATACTAGCTCTCCCACGGCATTAATTATAAGTACAGACAAATTACACAAGATTACTTAGACACCTGATAACTATTACCATAATTGTATTAATTATCATTACGCAGGCGCTATAATAGGCGATTTCAGATTGTTATTTAGTTGAGCCAAGCTTAATAGTTATTTTAAACCTTGAGACAATTAAATAAGGTACACACTTGTATATGTAACACATAATTACATAATATTTTATGAGTATGGTAGGATTACATATTGTACACGCCCGATTGATATTGTTTATTATACTAGATCTTTAGTTTTAAGCTATCCTTATAAAGTAGATATTTTGTCCTAAGATTTAACAAAGTAAAAAATTAACTACTACTTTCCTAAATTTCAGGTTAGGTTAATGATATACATATTTGCCCTTCAATCATATATATTCCATATAATATACGCATGATTCAGTTCAATGTCTATCATAATAATTGAAACTAAAGAAAGACATAGATCTGTATTGAAACTCGCTTATGACAATCCTATTTTTTCGAAAGAGGATAAAAAATAACAAAAATTCATATGCTAATAAAAACTTGGGCTAGATTGAGAGTTTTTACGGCCAATGTCGTTCGCTCACATACTTTACTCTAAACCTTATCATTATCAATACAGGATACGAATTAATAAGCTATTTTTATCCTCTTATGTACTAAATAATAATAATGTAATGCAATTAAACCTTCAATATATTGTAAACAGGTATTAAAACGATAAGACGATGTTTCTACAGACGTCATTAGTTTTATGTTGTGACCTAATAATAAAAGCGGAATTATTTATTAATACATAATATGTTTTTCTGAATTTAAGTGCTAATATAGGCAGATCACGCTGAATATTCAACAAATAAATTAAAACATTTTGAATTTTTAAATAAACACATTATTGATGTCGCTGTGTAACGAAAATATAAAGTAGTATATTTGAATTAAATTTAAAAAAAATATATATAGGAATGGCCCGATGAATGAAGGTCATTTAAAGTGAACTAAACATTTTTGGAATAAATATTACAAAAATAGAAAAAAAAATATTAGGGTGTATAGCTGTAATACCTAGATTAATAGGCCCAAAATACCTTTAATTTTAAGCGAACAGAAAAATCAATAACATTAATATTCAAATATTTTGTGTGTAAACGATGTACCTTCTTAGTATTGCAGACGTAAGCGCAGAAAACAACATCCATAAAATCCTCAATGGTAAATTCTACACTTTTGGTGTGCATTTTCATAGTTCACTTGACCACACACACACAAAAAAAACACAACACTGAACTGTCAAAACCTCTTCAAACTTTTTAATTCCCTTAAAAAGTAAACGCAGATTCCAGAAGACTGTTTAAATATTCAAATTAACGTTCGAACGCGACCGTTGCACTCCGAAAATAGCACGTGTGTCAAAATTAAAACAAAAAACTGTCGGAGTAAGGGTGGCACGGACGAATCGACGAATACTGAACGCTACCCAGTTGAAATTGCCAATATAAACCACAGTGTATACTGGTGACTCAGTGACGACTCGGTAAGACCACAACTGGCGGTGTGTGACGTAAATCAAATACGTTGCTTATGTAAAATGCGCTATTGGAGGAATTCCGGTTTTGCAGCGTGCGATTCCGAATATTGCACTACTTTTTGTTGAGACGCTACTGAGAAAATGAGCTTTAATGAATCATTACCTTTTTAGGTATTTTTTTTTTCAACTGTGAGCTATTTCTGCTATGTTACCTGAATTTCAGGCAGCATTACTCATAAAGACAAAAGCCTATTCAAATTATCGTAAACACAGACCGATGCGTCATTTTAAGTTGAAAATAGGCGAAATATGTTTTCTGAGAATCATTATTTGCTGTTGCGTGGACATCACAGGCTGCACTCTCAAACCAAAAGTAGGTAACGAAATAAATTATGTGAATTTAAAGGGTCTTATATTTTCCTATTTTTATTTTCTATCTTTATGTGCTTAGTGTAATTGTATGTTTCCCAAAAATAAATAAATAAATAAATAAATAAAAATATTCTAATAATCTACTATTAAAAACAAAGCATTCTTCGTTACTATGATATTTCAATTTGAAATAAAATAACTTTTACAAGATGGGCCATCTTCAATAGTCTAGTCATCCTGCTAATCATAAAAAATAGTTGCTTCAGCCTTACTAACATTCATTATTAATGCCATTCAAAGTAATATAATCGTTTTAAAGTTATGTAAGTTACACATAAAGTAGATATTTAATGGTTCTATGCTATAAATAACCGTATACAAAAGAACATAGGTATAAGAGATTATCGGGTTCAATTAATTAGTTTGCCCACAGGAAAATACCGATCACAAATATTTGTTGAAAACGAATGGGTCCATTCTTGGAAATGTCAGTACGTAAATGATACAATAGTTTTATTGTGAAGTAATCTGTGGTTCTTCGCTCGAAGACTAGCAATTTGAATTGTTTAAAGGTGACTGAGCTTTGAACGTTCAAAATATCTGGAAGAATAGCTCTAGGATACATTTGACATTACAAAAACAGATCTAACTGAGAACCACCATTTTGAAGTATGTTATTAAATGTTTAGTTCGAGTCAGTCTCGCGTTTTGGAAAAAACTATTAGGGTGGGTGGTGTAGATGTAGTAGATTAATAGGTTCAAAATATAATTTTAAGCGAACAAAAAAATCAATAACATCCATATTAAAAAAAATTGTGTACAGTGCAGTGTAAACAAAGTACCTTCTTAGTATTGCAGACATAAGCGCAGAAAAAGGGGTCTGTCAATTTGGTTTACAAGATTATACACCGTGAAATTTTAGTGGTTGTTTTCCCGTGGCAGAACGATTTGCCTTTAGTAATACTATCGAATCAAGCAAATTATTCCTAGAAAAAAAATTTTTTTTTTTTAAGTTTTAAAATAATAATTTTTCAACTCGAAGACGAGAGAAGCTATCGTTGTTTTATAAGATGTGACGTAATCAGGTACTGCTTGCCGCATGAAATCGATGCTTAAAGCTAAAGAAGCTCGACACCCTAAGTCATAAAGCGGTTCGAACGTGCTTTCGAGTTTCGGTTAAACCTTTCGTAAAACCGGCATTTATTGATTTTAACAAAAAGAACTGCACAAATCTATTGTACTACTAAGATAGAATCATTTTACTGCGGGAAAACAACCACTAAAATTTCACGGTGTATACCATCCATAAATAACGTACACGGCCGAACTAACAGGCAACTGTAAGTGAAATGGGGACAGCTTTACTGAATCTAAAATCACTGTCTTCTCCTTCTGCAATATCACATGTCGTCGTTACAGAGATAACTGTAAAATGGCGTCACGAGTCAGATAACAATCGGTTCACAACGTGTCCAAGTAAGCTGTAATACACTTTACACGATGTGACTTATCAGCGAACGGACTTTGTCAATGACGCTATTTGCATAATGAATAAAAACCTGATAAAAAAAAACTGAATTCACTCCAATTTAGCTCGTAAAGTCAAATCGGGCGATCCCATCGTATTTAAATAGGCAATAAAAGCTTAAATAGTAACTAATGACGTCTTTAAAAGATTTAGTACACTGGCAATGCTTAACGATGTTAGATCAAACGATAAGTACCTCCCAAACATTTAGATACAAAAAGGTATTTAGTTAATGTAAAACGAGCTGTTTCGTTGATGTTAACATGGATAATTACCGTTTTAATGCATGTTCATCCATACTTGATTGCCTAGTTGGTCTATTGGTAGAAATTGCCGCGTAAAACCCGATAGGTTTCGAGATCGAATCCCGGGTTTGTGTGAGCTTCGATATTAAAGTACTCCAAAAGTCAGGAAGTTGAAGGTTGAGCTCTAGTGCCATGGAAAAGACGTGAAGTCTAGCGACTGATCTATTAATCTGTCGTGTTGATCACTTAACACAGTCATAGACTCAAGAAACAGAGTGTACCAAGCATTTTGGCCGTTAAAGCCAAAATCTCATATTTACTAAAGTAACATTGTATGTTTTTTACTAATTACAATATACAACTAATCTTCAATCTTATTTTTCTCTTATTATACAACCGTTGCTTTAAAGATATCGCACACCTCCATATAAGTCGAACAATACGCAATAAATACAAGCAGTGATGTGACGTCACACCTAGTAGGTAAGGTTACAGGAGTCAATAAACTTCCCGCCGATCAAGCATAGGACATTCATTACTCGTGTAAAACTGTAAGCTAATTGACTTTTGCTGTAAATATTTTTCGTACTGTGACGCATTTAAAGTAAAGGAAGTTGTTCTAACATTGTTGATTGACCTTTGAAGTTCAGCAAATAATTTAAAGTCACGTGTTTCAGCCAAAGTGACTTATCATTATATCAGACACAAAATACACATACACAAAGCGCTCAAAAATAAAAAAAAAGTGTACCTAGTGAAATGATCTCATCAGTGAAATATTCAAATATAATTACAAGTTTTGGAAAAACAGATAAGATTAAAAACGCATTATTCAAAATTATCAAAAGCAATAAATACCTGGGCAAAAAAAATTGTGAAGTTATGCGTTTACTGATGTAAGATCACGTGTGTCCAGGCATTAGCTGGCCGTAATGACATTCCACACCGCAAATTATCTTCTGCAATTACTAGTTGCCGTCACAAATGCCCACTAATGGTACCCCCAACAGATCTCTACCTTATCGGTAGGCCTGATAGCACAACATCACGTATATTGTTACGATTTCGAAGTAAGTTACATAGCCATGTGTTTAGGATATCAGAAACATCAGAGGTGTACACAAATATACTTCACTACATACATAGTATAAAACAAGGTCCCATTCTCTGTCCATAATTCCCTATAAACATCCTCCTCCTCCTTACGTCGTTTCCTCAATGCTGAGGGTCGTGACTACCATTATGCATCACTTTCTCCTTTATGATGTTTCTCCATCTACTCCTGTCGTCGGCGGTTAGATCTGCTCGGACCAACGTATGGGGCTGCGTCCTCGAGGCCTTTTTCCTTCTATTTTTCCGGTCACTATAAGCTTCTTTAGGTTATTACCGTCCTTCCTTGCAATGTGACTGGAATACTCCCTAAACATACTGTAAGAAAACACTAGCCCTACTCCTTCCAAACATTTATGGAGTCCTACTGTGCAAATGAAACTATATTAAATAGTTTGAAAACGTATACTTTCGCTTATTACAATAAAGTTTTACAACAACACTTTTCTCACAGCCGAAAAAGATGAATAATGGCGCCTGGCGCCCGTGTCCTAGGTCAAAACAATTACTATAACTTTTCATAATGTGATTAACAATTTTTAGTAAGATCCTAATATTCTGTAAAATCAAATTAGTAATAATCGTTTAGGAATAACAAGCTTATTAAATTATAGAAACATTAAAACAGATTTATGGATAAATTAGTTACATTTTTATACAATATTTTTGACCTGGCGCTTGACTCAAGAGTCCAAAACCAATACTAGAAAATAATAATTATAATTAAATAAAATCATAGAGTGAATCCAGTGAGATTACAATAGTTTATAATTCGAATACAAAATTATTTATTTGTAAGGACTAGCTTAATAATTATTTTAAACATTATTAGAGATTGATATTTTATTTAGTATTAATTATTTCTTTTTTTTTCAAAAGGAAGGCACAAGTGATAACATGGCCTTGGCCTCAAGGTGGAATTAGCACTTAAAACTATAAATTAACCAATGGTTTTGGTAAAATTTCTAAGTAACATGTAAAATTATTATTCTTTTGTAATTAAAATTTAATAACAATTTATACTTTTAGGAGTATTTCTAACAGTCGGCCATCCTGAGCTATGACTGACCTCAGGCATAACCCTCTCTAATATGTTTATTACAAACTGAGTTCTAAAAATATCATTACAAAGATTCGGATGCCATGTAATAATAAAGCTTACAGAATATGAGTATATTAAAACCAACACAAAGTAACAAAAAAAAAATTATACTATTAGAAACAATAATTAGCTTTCTCCTGCATTTAGAGAACAATACATATGTGACTAACAATAATTATGTACAGTTATTTCCGATTGGCTGCTAGCTAGTTATAATTCGGCCATCCTCCATATTTTAAATGTCCTCATTTAAAGGGTCACTGCTCGCTTAGATACATCTATACACACCGTCATTATTCTAGTCTTCCGACGATCTTGTTAGTTCTTCCTCGTATCCTCCCAGGTTGTATTGGTTTCTATTGCAGATGCTGGGTGAGGGGGATGCTGGGGACGCAAGCACAAGGCGGATCGGTGCGCCCGTTTACATTTGTCTCGTAGTATAGTGTCACCGCTTACGCCCTCACAAGGTGGATCGGTGCGCCCGTTGACATTTGTCTCGTAGTATAGTGTCACCGCTTACGCCCTCACAAGGTGGATCGGTGCGCCTGTTTACATTTGTCTCGTAGTATAGTGTCACCGCTTACGCCCTCACAAGGTGGATCGGTGCGCCTGTTTACATTTGTCTCGTAGTATAGGGTCACCGCTTGCGCACTCGCGAGGTGGATCGGCCTGCCCATTTGGATTTATCTTGTAGCATAGGGTCACCGCTTACGCACTGTCAAGGTGAATCGGTCTGCCCATTTACGTTTATCTTGTAGCATAGGGTCACCGCTTGCACCCTCATGGGGTGGATCGGTCTGCCCATTAGGATTTATCTTGTAGCATAGGGTCACCGCTTACGCACTGTCAAGGTGGATCGGTCTGCCCATTTACGTTTATCTTGCAGCATAGGGTCACCGCTTGCACACTCATGAGGTGGATCGGTCTGCCCATTTGGATTTATCTTGTAGCATCGGGTCACCGCTTACGCACTGTCAAGGTGGATCGGTCTGCCCATTTACGTTTATCTTGCAGCATAGGGTCACCGCTTGCACACTCATGAGGTGGATCGGTCTGCCCATTCGGATTTATCTTGTAGCATAGGGTCACCGCTTACGCACAGTCAAGGTGGATCGGTCTGCCCATTTACGTTTATCTTGTAGCATAGGGTCACCGCTTGCACTCAGGATGTGGATCGGTCTGCCCATTCGGATTTATCTTGTAGCATAGGGTCACCGCTTACGCACTCTCAAGGTGGATCGGTCTGCCCAACCAAGAGGACAGCTTCCAATGGTGAACTCGATGGTATACTTGTATTGGTTTTGTGTGTAGCAGGATCAGTAGGTATTGGACCAAACAGGGGGGGAGAAGGAGGGTGTAGTGTACGTTTTTAAAGGATAGATATAAAATACGTGTGATTATATATGAAGGTGTAGGCCAACGTTCATGTGTGCATTAGTAAATACATGACAGAATATTACTAAATATTTATACTCGACCATGAATACATGTCAGATTAAGGTTGATCTCTATTATCACAATCGCTTTCGTCTGTGTCAGAATCTGAGTTAGTCACTGTATTAAATCGGATCCAAGGTTTTATTTTATCTGCCGCATAAATATTTATGTATTTGCGACTTGAAAACCCATCAATGCTTTGAACCTCATATCGATCGTTTTTGAAAACTGCTGTAATTTTATATGGACCGCTATAAGGGGAGACAAGCTTATTACTAGTGCCAACGTTGCGGACGTTCTTTAATACCATCACCAGGTCTCCTACTTTGTACCTGTTAGCCGGAGACCTGTTTTTGTCGAACCGTGACTTCATTGCCTCCTGTCGCTTCGCTATATGTTCTGATACTTCGCTACGAGTTTTGTCTATGTTATCATTAGGGGTCAAATTTTCGGAAATCTCGTGCAGATGAGTTTCACCTAAGCTGACTGTATCTTTAGCAAAAACGATCTGGGCTGGAGTCTTGCCAATGCCTTTATTCAAGGTATTGTTGAGACTCCATTGCAATTGGTTTATATTGCAATCCCAAGAACGGTCATCTTTGTCAATATTCAAGGCCGTGAGAGAACTTAAAATTGAACGATTATATCGCTCAATCTGTCCATTTGCACGTGGCGTAGCCACGGCATTCTTGACGTGCTTAATCTGATTGGTATCTATAAATCGTTTGAATTCATTTGAAGTGAAACTGGTACCCCGATCGGAGACTATAACTTTAGGCGACCCAAATAAACCTATGAATTCACGCATAACTTGTATTGATGTTTTGCTTTTTGTATTTCGTACTGCGCGGAGATAGATAAATTTAGTGAATGCATCAATAACTCCTAGTATGTAAGTGTTTCCATTCTTACTACGTACGAATGGTCCTACGTGATCAATGTGAACGCATTCGAAGGGTACATTTGGTTTTGGAATCGGATGTAAAAGGCCTTGTTTCTTTCCAGTTGGCTCTTTAGCATAAGCGCATGGGATACATGCACGAACGTATTTTTGGACAAAACGAGCCATACCAGGAAACCAATAATCTCTCCGCATTTTCTCAAGAGTTTTTTCGTAAGAGAAATGCCCACATTCGTCATGACATATTACACAAATTTTCCATCTTGCATCGCGTGGTACCGCCCACCGTAGTTCGTCTTTTATTTTCCTATAAATTTTCCCATTCTTCAAAACGTAACTATTAACGATTTCTTTAGAGTCTGCACTATTTTTATTCAGGATGCAATGAATAAGTTTGAGCTTCGGATCACTTAGTTGGACTGCTAGCATCGAATGCTCGTCCTGAACAATATTCATTACATTGAGCTCAGGTATTTCCAAGTCATCATTTACTATCGGGTTTCGACTTAGGGAATCTGCATGAAGGAGTTGGGTTCCAGGACGGTATTCTACGACAAAGTCATAGTCCTGTACCAAAAGCCACCATCGCGCAATACGCGGTATTAGGTCACGTTTGGTTAACGTGGTTCTTAAAGCATTGCAATCTGTCACTACTTTAAAATGGATACCTAATAGATATACTCGAAAGCGGTTAAGTGACATAACCACTGCCAGCGTTTCCAGCTCGTAAGAGTGCATGTGTTGTTCCTCTGCGGAGGTTTGCCTACTAAAATAGGCCACAGCGGTAAGTGGCGCACTGTCGTTCTGACGTTGAAGTAGTACTCCACCTATTCCCTGTTTGCTTGCGTCGGTATGCAATTCTGTGACATCGTCAGGGTTATAAATACTAAGAACCGGTCGTGTGGTTAAGATTTCCTTGATTTTGCTAAACGCATTAATTTGGTCATCTCCCCAGGTCCAAACTGCATTTGCTTTAGTTAAGGACGTCAATGGTCTAGCTATGGTTGCAAAATTCTGAACGAATCTCCTAAAAAAACTAGCAAGGCCTATAAATTGACGCACTTCATGTGGATTTCGTGGGGTCGGAAAAGCTGACACCGCATCTGTTTTTCGCGTACCCGGACGTATTTTATCCGCAGATATTTCGAAACCAAGATAGTCGATCTTTAATTTAAAGAAGTGGCACTTTTCTAAGTTGAGAGTTAGACCTGCCTCATGTAACATTTGAAGAACATTACGCAATTTTTCCATTCCCTCTGCCAAAGTTTTTGATCCGATGACTATATCGTCCATATAGGCCATAACACCTGGAATATTATGCTTTTGTAAAAGACTATGAACCATGCGCTGGAATACGGCCGGGGCATTAGTCAATCCGAACGGCATTCTGTTGTACTCAAAGTGACCGTCGGGTGTGACAAACGCAGTTAAATGTTTTGACTCCTCGGACACAGGTATCTGATGATACCCCTGAGTCAGATCTAGCGTGGTAAAGTACCGGTGTCCCTGCAAGCGGTCTATCTGATCGTCAATCAACGGCATTGGGAACTTATCCTTAACGGTTTTCCGATTTAGAGCACGGTAGTCCACACAGAGTCTTGAGTCACCGTTTTTCTTTGTAACCAATATAATTGGACTCGCGTACTCCGAATGTGAATTCCGAATAATTCCATTAGTCAAAAGTTCGTCTACAATCTTATTAACCTTTTCACGTTCCGATAGAGATAATCTATATGGGCGATACGTAACAGGTGACGTGTCGTTTAATTGTAATCGCATTTCAGCACACGAAGCTTTCCCAAGTTCGCTAGTGGAAAATGCAAAACAATATCTATGCTCGTTTAGTAGGACAAGGAGTTCATCTTTGATTTCAATACTCAGCTCAGAATCTATATTGACTTCCCTATCAGTAATTGGCAGAGCACTGGAATTAACGCATCTAACGTTTACAATGTAGTTGGACGTTTCAGATGGGGTCACGTCAGGAATACATAACCCTCTTGCTATTATGGAATCCTTTCTTAACGATATGATTTGGTTATCTAGACTTATGGTAAACAAATAGCCTATTCCATTCGTAATTTTGTAAATCCCTGGTAGTATAATATAATTAGCCTCACCGCGTTGTCTCACATCGGATGAAACGTTTATAAATCCAGTATAGTTCGGCAAACATTGGACCTGTACTATCGTATCGCTCTGTACCTTAGTGTCAGCTGTAGTCTTAAGTAGTAGTGTACTATTTTTATTGGGCATGACTTGATAAATGGTCAGTCTGTCATTTGTTTTAAATATTTTCACACCAGGTTGCTCAGTGACTGACTGCCCTATCAATAGGTCAGCTGGTAACAGCGACCTAGGAACTATAAATGCTAATGATTGTACCCGCACAAGATCTACAACAATTTGGACTTGGACTTTCCCAAGAGGAACTATCATGCTATTTCCGAACCCTCGCAGAGTAGGTAAGTCCTCTGAATTGAGAGTTAATTTAAGAAGACTACATTGATTATCGCCCAGAAGTGTACACTCACTTCCCAGATCAATATAGCTGTTCATCTCAACGCCGTTTACAATGCAAGACTTAAAATATTTCTGATTTGGTGTCTCCGCACTTTTAATATTGAGAATAGTTTTAGAATTTGTCCCACCAAATTTTCCGTTCATGATAGCGTTACTGGGCTTATTACTAGTGAATTTATTACAATTTCCCTCGACATGACCATAATATTTACATTTTGTACATCTGATTAAAGGCTTCGTACAATTACGTACCGTGTGACCAGATTCCCTGCAATTATAACATGTGTCATTTGCCCTTTTATTAACTGACGTATTTTCCCCGGTTCCCGTTCTTTTATTATTATAAATTTGGTCGGAAAAATTTTGAGTCTGGGAAAATAATCCGACTCGATCGAGCGTGCGCTTGTTATTTCCTAGATCGATTCTATTTTGTGTTATGCGTCTAAAGTAGTCTAATATTTGTTCGGGATCTTCGTAACATGCTCCTTGCACATTCATTCTAACATTCAAATCATATATTCCGTGACAGATACAGTCCACAGCCTGGCGTCCTTTTAGGTGGCAACGATTAATGAGCATAATTTTGTCGTAATAATATTCGACTAGTGTTTCGTTTCGCCTACTTTTACGATTAAGCATTTCTACGAGCAAATCCGCATGATTTTGTTCGCTAGGGAAAGCTCTCAATAGCTTTTGCTGCCATTCGGACCAACTAAATCTGACACTGAGGAGTCCGTCGTACCATTTCTTAGCTAGGCCCGTTAATTTAGGCAGCACGTAATAAATAGTCTGTTGTTCGGACCATCCGTAGATTTCGGCAGATTCGTTAATTTTTGTTAGCCAATCAGCCATGGTCTGACATCTAGAATTTGGATCGAATTCGGTGATAACATTCTGCGATCCGTGGACGTTCGGGACCACGCTGTCCCGAGGACCACGGTTTTGTAAAGCGGAAACAAGTTTTTTTTAAAATTCCGTCACCCGAATGAGACTTAGGAGAGTTATGTGAAGGGCTTTTAGGAACCGAGTTCCGAGAGACGTCGCGATTCTCGTGGTCGCGTCGAATCGTAACCGGTGATTCTTTACATCTATTATCACGAAGCCGCGATGACGCAACTGATGTTTCTTGCATCCGTGATTTGCGTAACGTTGTCCTACCGCGGGAGGAGGTACGGCGAGTGTGTTTCGGTGAAGGAGAATCTATCCGAGAATGACGAGTACGTTCCGGTGATATCGTTGAAGAGCTCGATTGTGGCGAAAAGCCCAAGTAAGATGTACGAGACCGGTCCCTATCACTGGTTCGTGAACGTTTGCGAGAAACACGTCGCCGGTATGAATCTCGACCTCTCTTCCTATGACGCGTTTTGCCTTGTTCATCGCGAGGAAGACTTTTCTTAGATCTATGGCGCCGCATTTTACGGTGCCTTAAACTTTTCCTAGAGCAATCCAAGTCAGTGGAACTCGTACAATTACTGGACTCGCTATTATGTCGTCGCTTTTTATTAGAAATTGGTGCAGGCGTCCCGCCTTCATCACGTTTACGTTTTCGAGTTAACGGTTCGGTTGGCGTGAAACCACAGTTCGACATTATGATCAATCAAAGTAATACTCTCCCGATACGCTGTTCACTATATAAACAGAATGAAATATCTATTCTGTACCGAAATTAACTATATATGTACACATGACTATATATATATATATATATAAAATCTATGAATTTAATATGTAACTATATGTATTTACATATGATAGAACAACATCGTATACAAAAAACGTAAACAAATGATAGGTACAGGATAGGACACAAAACCAAACACAATTATTGTTATTCTGTAACAACAAACTCCGTTATCAAAGTTGAAGAGGAAGAAAAAAAAAACATAACTGGTAAGAAACATAAGTTCAAATATCGTGGGTAAAATATTCATCAATTAGTGTTAGAGCCATCAATTCGAACCAATAGTATTCATAGCACGGTCTCGGAATCACAACTCACGTAGGTCCACAATTTTATAATGAGAACAACCGGGACGTCTACGACGTTGCGAAACAAAAGGTAATGGGCAATGGTAGTCGTAATAGTTAACGATTAATGTTTTCTGATGGTATTATGCTTGAATAGAATTCAGTTGACTAATCTCGTATTTAAATTTAAATAAATATAAAAGACTTGTCGAAATCCATGCGAGAAATCATTAACTATATAGGAATACATAGGTAGGTACATATCGTCTCTTGTGATTGAATTGAAAACAAAAAAAAATATTTCTCAGAGAGCGATGCATCATTATGTGGCAAAAGTAAACAACAATAAATCACATACCGAGTTGAGTAGACACCACACTCACTGGTTTATTAGTCTTACTAAGTCAGAGCCATCCAATAGGTACTTTCCATAGGCGTGGGTGTATATGATCTCGCTTCTGAACTGTAAGAAAACACTAGCCCTACTCCTTCCAAACATTTATGGAGTCCTACTGTGCAAATGAAACTATATTA
Organism: Maruca vitrata; assembly: GCA_039566165.1. Classification (NCBI taxonomy): domain Eukaryota; kingdom Metazoa; phylum Arthropoda; class Insecta; order Lepidoptera; family Crambidae; genus Maruca; species Maruca vitrata. Next base: position 3,767,783 of record CM076926.1, read on the forward strand.
AATAGTTTGAAAACGTATACTTTCGCTTATTACAATAAAGTTTTACAACAACACTTTTCTCACAGCCGAAAAAGATGAATAATGGCGCCTGGCGCCCGTGTCCTAGGTCAAAACAATTACTATAACTTTTCATAATGTGATTAACAATTTTTAGTAAGATCCTAATATTCTGTAAAATCAAATTAGTAATAATCGTTTAGGAATAACAAGCTTATTAAATTATAGAAACATTAAAACAGATTTATGGATAAATTAGTTACATTTTTATACAATATTTTTGACCTGGCGCTTGACTCAAGAGTCCAAAACCAATACTAGAAAATAATAATTATAATTAAATAAAATCATAGAGTGAATCCAGTGAGATTACAATAGTTTATAATTCGAATACAAAATTATTTATTTGTAAGGACTAGCTTAATAATTATTTTAAACATTATTAGAGATTGATATTTTATTTAGTATTAATTATTTCTTTTTTTTTCAAAAGGAAGGCACAAGTGATAACATGGCCTTGGCCTCAAGGTGGAATTAGCACTTAAAACTATAAATTAACCAATGGTTTTGGTAAAATTTCTAAGTAACATGTAAAATTATTATTCTTTTGTAATTAAAATTTAATAACAATTTATACTTTTAGGAGTATTTCTAACAATACATACGTTTATATCTTTAAAACTATGTATACAACGGATTCTGATGCAGTTTTCAACCGATAGAGAGGATCAAGAGGAATGTTTTTTATTTATCTAAAATTGACTCGAAGCGAAGCGAGGGCGGGTCACTAGTAAATATATAAATAACACACTCAGACAAACATTGATTGATGTTGACAGTCTCTAATTAATGCTTTTAATTTGTCACAGTTATGTTGCAGACTGCTGCAGCATTAACCACGTGTGATCAACAGTCTGACTTAATTATACACACTGTAGCGCTACCATGAGTTTTAAAAATCTCTACTCTACACTCTCTATATCGCCTAAGTAAAAAATGTCTATGAAAAAATAAACAGCGCTCCTAGCGGTAACGCTGTTGACTAAAATCGGTAGTATGAAAAAAACATTTCTAGAGGTTTTTAACGTACGTAAGGTTTCGATAACTAACTCATGGTAGCGCTACTGAATAGCAAACCGGCCTATTAAGCCATGGATGCGTGATATAATATCACTTGAAAAAACTGAATCTAATTGGAGTCGGTAACTTATTTATCTCTTAATTTCGGAATCGGAATACGACCCACATTTTACCACTACAATCAGTAGTATATTAATTCGACATGTTCTGTAATTACAAATACTTGTGTACCGAATTAGTGCGTGCTGTATATATGTTTCATAATTTTGTTTACAAACGGGAATCCTTATTCATGATGTGGAGTAAAAAGTTGTTTTATCTAGAAGTGAACTCTATATTTGGAACTCTTTCGCTATTACAAGTATTGTAAGTAATATTTGACTGCTGTGCTTTACAAAAGAAGTTGAGTTGGCCCTATGTCACGTGTTTGATGAATGTGTGATGCAATTTTTATAGAGTTATATTTAATTTTACATGTTATTTCTAACCCTTTTGGAATATGTAAAATTCCTTTAAATAGGATCTAATCTTTAGCTGAAAAAAGGAATGAGCTCCCGAGATCATGGCGCTTGCAACAGTGCCAAAATATCAGGAGCTCATTAAAACAAAAGAGAGATGAGAGATCCCTAACGTTAGATGCCTAAAGTAAGAGCAGTTCCTCTTCCCACAGGCGACGTTTTGCCTAAAAGGGGGTTCCCATACCTTATATTTGTAATAGACTAATTAAATAAAATAAATATTTGTATTTGTAAGTTTGTCAACCGGAAGCAGGGAATTAAATGTATGTCGCCCCGTAGACTCATAGACAGACTCATCCATTTCTCATGCGAATGTGCCAATGCGTCTTCGTAACGTAAGGTCCATTATAAGAACAGTTTTATGACGTAAAACTTGTCAAAGAGAACAGAGTTGAGTCATAAAGGATACTGTTGCTTGTTGTGACGTATCAACGCCTTATAAGGACAATACGTAGTACGAAGGGCTAATGACAACAACAATATGAAATTTGTAAACTGGTGCATTTTTTTGCAGAAACAGAACACCGCCCTAAGATGTTTTACGTCAATTTTATAGAAAGGAATCTATTCCTCTCGCTCTCGTTATCATCTCTTCGTTATCATAAACTACTTGTGTAATAACATGGTGCCTTAACGAATCCTACTTATATGATGGTATACTTATAACGTAAGAGGAAAATATATTGTAACTAATAATACTTCATAACGGTTCATACCCTAAGAAACAGAGTATTTTTATCAGAAGCAATTAAAACTGTATAAGGCACCTCCACGCGTTATACCTTTTTTATAATTGAAGTATTTCCTTTATATCCTTACTAATAGTTATTACGTCGGTATTTTATTCGTCATCAATAAACTTCCAGTTAATTAATTAAGTTTTATTAACTATTGCATCATATAATAAATTACTATGACTCGAATACCTTTTTTCTAGTGCCGGTCGCTTTGAAGTCTGGGGTTTCTGCCATTATTAGTAATCGTCTATGTTGTATATTTCCTCTGGACTAGATATGTTATAGATTGCCTATATAAAGGTATATCTAATTAAATTTATCTAAAATACCGATTAAGAAAGAAATAGTAATTTGTATTTTAAATCCAATTAATGCAAACGGAAGAATTTGATTTTTTCAATGATATCTAAGTAACTTTGTAAGCTTAATATGATAGGTTTCTGCCTAATACTCGGTAGCTTAAATTATTATTTAATTTTGACTGTACATTAACGGTTGAATTTGATTACGAGTCAGACATATTTCATAGAAGTTTAAAATATGTTGTTCCTTTATTTCACTCATAAGCCGGCGTTGATCGTAATCCGACATCTTTTCAATTCCAAGTAGCTACCTGAACGATTGACATTAAAACCGAACCTAAAACCTTCATAGATGTTAACATCCTCAAAATCACCAAAGCAAACAAACGACAGTCGCCCGCTAACAAATTCGTGACGCGAAACAAAGAAAGAAAGAGTGGCACAACGCACGCGGTGTCAAGAACAAGTCTGACGCACGCAAGCGAAGGTAACAAGAAGAAGGAGAGATCCTCTGTACACGTTCCATTGTATTGTTTACTCGTCAATCCTCCAAGATTGCAATCTCTGCAATTTGTCTGGAGATTAGCTTACGGTTGTGGAATTTAAAATACTGCCGCTAACGCTGATTTACTAGATTTGCACAGCAAACAACTGATAGCATTTGATAGAGCTCCGTATAATAGCTTCGCTAACGATGAGGTCGGACATGATAATGATGATGAGGGCAGCAGAATGAAATTCTACGGCCTAGATTATTCTGCAGCTAGTCTTGTTGTCGAATGGCAGTGGGCTTATGGACTAAAGGGTGAAGTTGGTCGTTTTGCAGAATTCCCTGAGTTGGCGAAGATGAATGATGGATGATGGTTCATACAGAATTCCAAGCCAGAACCCCCAAGATTTTGGTTGACTTCAATTCTTTATTTTCCTTTGTGCCCTGACAAGCCTCGTGAGAATGTTTTCCAAGATGAACTTACAAGATTTGATCGAAAACACAGCTACATAGGTACTTAATGAGATCCTTAACATTACACACATGAAACAATACAGTATCTTTTTCAAATTAACAGGAAAACATAACGAGTCTGAATGTCATATCAAATTAAAAATATAATGGGATGTGCCATTATAGCCGACGTGCTATTTTAGGACTAGCCCATTAAAATAATCATAATCTTATGATGATTTCAGATACCTTGATAATAAGTCATGTAGAGGATGGGCTTAGCTAAATTGAATGAAAAATATTATAATGAGGAAGACAGCTATTTGGGTTATTGTTAATGCATTTCGTGACATTTATGGAACTTTGTAGACATTTGCAATTATCATGTTTGTTTCTATTGTGTGCAAAATAAATTGTAGTTTCCGATATAAACTTACGTGCTATAAGGTTACGTGAAAAAAAAATGTCGGTTTCCAAAAAAAACGTTTTTTGATTTAAAAAATAAATATTCATTTTAAGCAGATATGTGCCAAGAATGATGTAATAATTGTGATTTAAAAAGACAGATGATAGCTACTATCATCACTATTTTCCCTTTGTAATTAAAGGAACTAACATCTAATAGATATCTTTAACACCTAGGTTATCACGGGAGTTATAGTTATGTATGTTTGCATCCATTACACGGTTCGTTTGCAAAGTTAATCTCAGTATCTGTGCATTAAACAACCATACATACCTATCTATTAAGGCATTGGCAAGATTACAACCACGTTCCCCAAACATGATTTGCTAAAGTAAGACACTTGACAGTGAATTTGACAACGAGTTTCAAGTTAAACGACCCATATCGAAATGGTCAAAACACTTCGTTTACAAGAATTCAATTCACCAGTTACCTACTTCAATACAATAGGTATTAGGTAGTCTTCGTCCCACTTATAAGGATACAATACTGAAACTAATGAAGGGTAACTTAGTCACAGAACTATGAACAGCAAAAAACCTTTTACGGAGTGACGACCGGCGTACTAAGGTCAGGTGATTGCAGCAAAAAGGTTAAGAGGTCAGTCGTTCTATTGACGTAAATAAGCAAATCCTAGACAAAATAATATTGATCTTATTTGATATAAACGGCTTAAGTTGTGTTGAGGGGACGAGGGATTTGTTCCGAATTGTTTATTATTATTACTTGCACAAAAGAGGCTTTTAGAAATTGCAAGGATCAGGAAGAATCAAGCCAGAATGTTGCATATTATTTTTATTATCCTTCAAGTTAATTTTCAATGCATAGAAATAGTATGACCCCTATGACGTGACCGTATTATAAAGAATCTGCGGTTTGTTATTCGTAGAGGCGCCTGATAAAGGTGCTCACTCACTCACTACACCTACCAAAACTGACGATGTATGTAAGGTGTTCTGAAAGAGTTTGTAAGTCGATGTAAAAAACATCAGATGACCACGATAATATATCAACAATTTATTAAATAAACTCTATTAAACGTGGTAAGGACCTTTGATTTAATTGACGATTTTAAAGAAGTTATAAGCTATGGATAGACGACATCATTTTAAACTGTCATGGTTACACACATTAGGAAACTGAATATATCCGGGATTCATCCCGCTGTTTTATTTTCGTAATCATTATCATGGCGTTTACAACAGTGCCGAAATATCGGGAGCTCATTAAAATAAAAGAACATTTTGAATATCCCGGACATTTCAGTATTCTAGTCATTAAAGTTACTGAAAAGTTAGTAAGTAACGCTGGTCATAGTTAGTAGGTATCGCCCAAAATGTTTCAGGGAAGCAATGCGTCATTGGAAATCGACTTTGACATTGTCGAACATGGTTATAGTCACGTATAAACTGGCAAATTAATAAAACATGACATTCGCAGAGAGGATTATTGACCGTTTAAATATATTTAAAGATTTGTGAAGTCATAAATATCTCCCACGTGTCGCCTTTAAAGGCAAGTCGTTAATTCATTGGCGGACTTGTTAGCGAATGTTTATTGTTTACACATCGGAAACAATAAACGGGAACATGGGCGAAACTGGTTTTTGGACTGCCATCAAATGTCACACATTGACGTTAACAACTTTTGTAAAAATAAAAATAAAGCTCATAATACTTTTTTTAATTCAGATAGTTTGTTAATCATAAGCAATCATAGATCATATTGGTATTTTTCTCCTTCAATGGATCTTATAATGCAATCGTGGGTTCAAGACCCCGTCATTGCAAAGTCATACATAGCTTTGCAGCTCTAATTTATACTGTGTTTTATCACATAAAATTAAAAGTTTAACACACAAAATGTTATACTAAATGTTTCCTTATTGGGCTAAATTGAGCTAAAATACTTAGTAGGTATAGCATAACTAAAGCTATGTTGTTTATACCAGGTATGAAATTAGTTTACAGATTAATTTCCACAGAAACAGATTAAAGAAATGAATTTAATATCTACTATCCTTAATATTGATGGCCAAAAGCGGTAGTAGTATGAAGTCATTTAAAACGTTGCTACGCATTCAAACGTCAAGTGAAGACGCACCTTTCGACGAAATGTGCGAAACGTACCTGTGTGACGTCACGCTCACACTTGACACATTTCCGTAAGGACACCGGGCTTGTCCAATTTAGTCGAATTCGTAACCACAAGGCCTCTCGTTGGAAATTCAAATAGTCATAAACTTACTCACAAATCGCCCTTCCTTTGCTTTTGCAAGGTGTAGTGGGATAAAAAAGTTAAGAAATGCAAAAACCATGAGAAAACTTACACAATTTGAAAATATTTTTGGGTCGTGTGAAGGTGACCAACCCGTACTTGGCCAGGGTGGTTGACCGCCCTAGTTTAGGTTAGGCTTGTGCCCCTTGATGATGACGTACTAATGTAATGACGTATCATCATTACGAGGATTAACTAAAGCCAAAAAAAATGCAGTTACCACTATTCTTGAATACCTAAACATATTTATTACTAGACTATTTCATTCTTTATTTATCTCCCAAGACGTAAGAATCGTGACACGTCAAAAAGAAGAAAACAAGTTATACATAATGAATAGGTATCAAGATTCAGTTCATAATAACATTTGACTCTATTAAGAAAATTTGAATAATATTTTTAGACCAAATGACGTAGATGCAGCAAAAAGTTATGAGAGATACCTATTCATTTTGAACATTGAGCCGCTTAAAGACAAAAATAAATAAATATTATTCACACGATATTAAGGTTTGGTTACGTTTATCGAATATATTTTGAGAAAGAGCCTTCGAATAGAGGTGTGGAGGCCCCTCATGAAAGTTCAAGGGCTCAGATATCATTTTCACAAACGATTATTCGACGCTTTAACGGTGAAGGAAATCATCGTGAGGAAACCTGCACACCTATAAACAAATTCTAAGTTTGTGTAGTCGACCAATCCGCACTCGGCCAGCGTAGCTGACTGAGGCCTGATTGCCCTAGTTTAGGGTAGGCCTGTGCCCCAGCAGTGGGAACGTATATGGGCTTATGATGATATAAACGATTACGAAATTAGTGCGAGTTTAATCGCGTAGGTCAACAGGTCAACATGTATAAATTTGTTGATGATGGCAAAAAAAATTTTTTGAGTAAATATCAACTTTAACGGTTCATTAAATAGAGGCTGATGACTGATTGACAGACAGCAGTTTATTATACCTAATAGAGTAACATTGTTACGGGACCCTTATAAATAGCTTTTTTATACCAACTCAGTTATATTTTTACTTTTGGCAAAATGGCAATGAGATGGTAATTTTATCTGCAAAATTTACCTTTCTATTTGCTATTTATCGTAAGTATTCTTTTTTTAGATAGAATTTAAATATCTACTGAAAAAAAAACCCACGAAGTGTGAAACTGTGTCATTCTTAATTATAATTTTAAATACGTTGCTGAGGAAAATATCCCTAACACTCAAGTCAACATCTATTATTTTAAACTAATAGAAGTATATGGCTTATAGTCAAAGCTTCAGTTTGTCTGCTTATTACTCGATAACGGCACGTGCCGGGTCGTTTCTTCTCCCCAAACCTACGTCCATATTAGGGACCGCCCAACAACGCCCTGAGCCCAGGTCGAGCCCCGTTAGGGGGCACCCTCAGGCAAACGTCGCTGTTTAAATTTATTTAGGGGTGAAAGCCATCCGCTCCTCCGCAAGTCCGGTGATGATGACAACACTATTCCAAGCCATCATCGTAAGTCAGTAAGAAAAAAAAAAGCTTCAGTGGTCGTCCGCATGGCGCTCACACTACAATTTTATCGCGTATACGATAAAATACGTATTAAAGATACGAGTTAGACATGAGTAAAGTTGTTGTTGTTGTTAGTGGGAGTAAAATTGTTTTAAATTGTTTTTTTAAAGTAAGTGACTTTGACAAGAAAAGCTCTTTATATAATTATCCATAAAATAACGCAAAAGATTGGGGATAAATCGTACCCCAGCTGAGAAGAAAACATGAACCTAGACAAAAACCTGTATTATTTAAGTGAATTTGGCGAACGGATTATTGTCCATCCCAGTCCCAGTCAAAATGTCTGGCAGATATATAGCTATATATTATTGCTACTTCACGACAGATTTTCGTGCACAGTGCGACATAATGACATATCATTTATATTGCAACTATCAATGAATATGATTGCTGAAATTTTGTGAATGTAGAAAAATTGGCCTGGTAAACGTGCTCGTAAGGCATCTCACTTTATACAGTACTAGTCGCTTCGGGAAAACTACAAATTAACCTTCCCTCGTTGAATCCCTCTATCCTTAAAATACCGTATCCAAATCCAGTGGGTTGTTTTAAAGATTTAGCATACATAAGGACAGACAGCGGACACGACTTTGTTTTATACTATGTAATGATTATAAAAACAGGTATATATAAGTTCATCTTACTACCCAAACTCAACACTTTTTTCCTTTCGCATACACCAACTCCCAGCCATCATCAAGATTGAAGATAAAAGTTTTAATGTTACTTATCTTGAAAAGCTACACTCGGAAATTAAAAAAAAAACCCTCACTTATACCGCCTGTGGGCATATCGAAGTAATACATCGGGCGTTTGAAGTTATCTTAATTAATATCTACGTAGTTAGCTCGGGAACTATTAGTTCGCTCCTTGTGCGGAGTACAGAGGACGGACAGACGGCATGTTTGATAGTTTAAATGAAGATTAAGATAACGACGGGTATGAGTTTCTAACGATAAACAAAGGAGCCAGAGACAATCATTCGCATTGAAAATGTTTTGCAGTTTTCAGGTTTTTCGGAGCTTCATGTTACCATGCATTATTTTTTATCAATGATATAAAAATTCTTAAAAAAAAACAGAACTTAGAAGCACAGATTTAAGTTGCAAACAAATTCACAATCTTCCTAGATGTACTTCCGAATCGAGCAATTTCATATTCATTTAAAATAAGCGGTAGCCATGAAAAAATCAAATTAAAAATCACTTATAAAAGTCTTATCTTAAAAGTGACGTACACGTTTACCAATCAAACCTACATCGCAGTACACTAAACATGATCAATATAGTCGCATTCGGCTCCATATCACATTGACCGGTAAAAACCAGCTCTGACCATAGACGGTATTTCTCAGTGGCTCCCTCGTGCCAACTAAGTAGGTAGTTCCAAAATGCATTCTACCATGTATAATCAACAAATGTATAGATTAGTGTAGGAGCATCGATACACTCACTGTAGAACTGAATGTTTACATACTAAACTCTTACTAATTTATAAATGCGATACTAACTCTGTCTCACGCCTAAACTACTGAACAGATGTAGAAGAAAGAAATACGAGTAGTTTTTTTTTTAGCCACTGCAGTCCTTCTATGTTCTAAAACGTAGCCTACATAAGCGAATTCGCTATAAGAGAGTAATATTTTACGTGATAGACGCCTTCAAGTGAACGGAGTCGCGGGAAAGCTAATAATTATGTGTATTTCATTAATTCTTACCATTCGAAGTGTCTAACCATACTGTTGACCCCAACAGGCATGTTTACCTGGAAAAACAAAATCACACATAAATATAAAGCTAAAAATAATTTATACATGAAATATTTATAAGCATTAATATGAATAAAATGGAATAGAATAATCGTCAATTCGGTACAAAGATCTTAAAATAATTGAAAATATTGTATCTACGCCAAAATTTCTTATAACTGAAAAAAATAAATAAGGATCAGTCTTATTTATTTTTGTTGAATCCGTAACCTCTTACTATATACCTACCAGTATCCTGAACACAAGAACTTAACCTTATTATATCGGAATCAGATAGATGTAATAAATAAGTACCTTCTGATATTTACTTAAAGAAATGCAGCCAAAATTAAAATTAACATATTTAGCGCAATTACCGAGACGTGTCAACAAGGCATGACACCGATCCAGTTCTATAATTAACTGCACTGTTATAAAATAAAGGTTAACTTGTACTTATCTTTCTACTTAATTACAAAACAATGTACTCACAATACTTGGGCCATTAAAAGCTCTAAATGACATTTTCATAAACTTTCAAAATGGAAATGTCGAAATTGACACGCGAATTTCATGATATGCGGTGATAATTAATACTTTATTTTTATATCATGACCCAGAAGTTAGACACGAGTAAAGAAGAGAGTGTGATATATTTTTTTAAATTATTTTTTTAAAGTGACTTTGACAAGAAAAGCTCATTGTATAATTATCTATAAAATAACGCAAAAGATTGGGGATAAATCGTACCACAGCTTAAAAGAAAACATGAACCTAGACAGAAACCTGTATTATTACTACCTGTCACTAAAGTGAGTTTATGCGAACGCATAATGGTTTATCCCAGTCTAAATGTCTGGCAGATATTATTGCTACTTTATGTATTACATTCAGTGCGTAGCTTTCACTTTATCGGTTCAGAAATTTAGGCGGTATGTGGAATATACAGACATGTATAAACATAATGTGCATAGACTGCCAAAATCATTACCCCCTTTTGGCGTCGCCACAGTCGTAAAAAGGCCGAATGCAGTACATAAGAACGTGTTCATTCACTTTTATGATGAGCATGTATTACGAAATAGAGACATTAATACTCAGATTTGAATGGGATTTTATGATTTAGCAATCAATTTTATGGTAGAGACGAGTAAATGACGTAACTTGAACACAACCCATGACATCATTAAGATACATAATTCATTTCAAATGAAGTACTCTATTGTATTTTATATTTCACTACGCTATTCGTTTGTTTCTTTTATCCGTCGGCCTTCCACTATCCGTCAAAATGGAAGCGTCACTGTAGTCACAATATTGGGCCGACAATGGTGAAGTAGGTCAGTTGTGACGTCAATCACAAACGCGTACGGTAGCGGTCTAAACAATTGCCCGCTTAGGCTAATGCCGATCGATAGAGACTATTGAAATCCAACTTAAGTTAACGAGCAAACACATCACCATTAGAGATGTACGTTTTATAATGATGCAGCATGTTTGTTGTTTGTGGCGTGATGGTGAGCTCAAAGAGATGTCCATGTTTTGTCGCCATGGTAACTGTCAATCAACAAACTCGATTGATCGTGGGTATTGTTACGTCCGAAGGAGCATTTTTCTAAAATTCATAAAATAAGGAGATCAAGACCAAATACTGAAATTGAGTTTGATTCCCAAATTAAAGGGGGCGCTCGAAATCGGATCAAAGAAAGATCTGATCATAAAGATTTTCGGGTACTAATAAATAATTCCATATTCCTTTTAAGTGGATTCGAAATGTTTATTGTAAACATCAATATTTTTTTACTTAAACCAACCAAGGTACCTACTACCGAAATTCTTGCAATCAAAATTGGTCTGTTGCAAAATAAGACGAATTCCTTAGTGAAACAAACTACGTAAGGAATGTGCTTGTTGCGAGATTGTTGCAGTTTTTTACAATATTAATTGTTGCATTGAATAAAAATAAGTATCATACAACATTTACTTGTTTTATTACTCTGATCACAGAGATTACACGAATTAATCATTACTTGATGAAAAACCCTCTTTGAACCTAAATGCTACAGCGTCGTACTACTAAAGATAGTATTGATAATAATATTATTGATTGTCAACTATCACAGCAATATAGCAAGTAGGCAATGTTAGCTTTTCTGTCTGAAAATAAAATAATATTGCAATTATGCAGGTTATTTATAATGATTCTCAAATTATTTCGTGCTACACATTATTAAACACGAGTACGTTAGAAAAAGTGATACAAGATTCAAAATCAAATCATTATTCAAAGTCTTACCATTGTTCAAAATCTACGTCAGTTATTTTTCCTTCAAAACAGATAAACATAAATGTAGAGACTGCCTTCTGACTTAGTGCTGGCACAGTCTTAGCTTACCCGCTGTTTATGATGCAGACATTTCGTATACTAGGTTAATTGCTCAATGAACAATTTTCTACATTGACACCTGCTGACCGATATTGTCATAATAGCCCCGGTCTATATCTTCTGAGCTACGCTTGTGATTATAAAATTACGGGTATTAATAAAATAATAAATGTCAAACGACATCACACAACGGTTTGATTCCGTGGTAAGTAGCTGGCGATCGTGCGTTTAGGCATACTAAAGTGCTTTAGTTGGAGATATTACACGTTAATGCAAAAGCAAAAGTTATATAAACACTCATCAATCCTTTAAAATTAGATATGTACACTATCTATTATACTGACTATATTTCAGTAAAAAATCGTGTCAACATCGCAAACGAAACGATGTGTTATTCATACATTCCCTATTACTTTGATCAATCCGTACATAATTCTCAGACCTACTTGCAAATCCTTCACTACCAACAAAACCAGCACATACCAACTTAAAATCACAAATTATGTACCAAATACATAAATGTCCCAAGCAAATGACTTAATCAAGCTCCCGCTAGCACGAACCTAAATGGCAGTCAATCAATATCTATGGTGCTTTTCCATAAACAGATAACGTAATTAGAATACCAAACTACCCTGGCGACACTGACCATGTCCAATGGGTAATTAGTAATTACTTAATGAGGTAGTAAGCACTTAAATCATTACGGATGACGACAACAGACGAATTAAAAGTATGGGTACTTTAGACAGGAAAATAGAAAGTCTGAACTCAAAGATAATGGAGTGGTATTAGGGTAATGGCCCATCATGGGTTTTGAATGGTACATCTACGCCATTGTGTTCATCGTCCATGGGTATTCAATTACACAAATATGGAGCGAAACTTTAACAAACTCCGTAAAGAAGCAGTAAAAGAGTTAGCCCTGGTTAAAAAGGTTAGGTTATAAGTGGTTATCACAGATTACTTGTTTGGCAACGCAAACCTTTTAGGGTTCCGTAGCCAAAATGGCAAAACGGAACCCTTATAGTTTCGTCATGTCCGTCTGTCCGTCTGTCCGTCTGTCCGTCTGTCCGTCTGTCACAGCCGATTTACTCGGAAACTATAAGTACTACAGTGATGAAATTTGATGGGAATATGTGTTGTATGAACCGCTACAAAAATATGACACTAAATAGTAAAAAAGAATTGGGGGTGGGGCCCCCATACATGTAACTGAGGGATGAAATTTTTTTTTCGATGTACATAGCCGTGTGGGGTATCAATGGAAAGGTCTTTTAAAATGATATAAAGTTTTCTAAAAAACATTTTTCTTAAAGTGAACGGTTTTTGAGATATCAGCTCTCAAAGTCGTAAAAGTATGTCCCCCCCCTCTATTTTTATAACTACGGGGTATAAAATTCTAAAAAAATAGAGGTGATGCATGCTAATTAACTCTTTCAACGATTTTTGGTTTGATCAAAGTATCTCTTATAGTTTTTGAGATAGGTTGATTTTTATTATATTTGCTGCTACGGAACCCTTTGTGCGCGAGCCCGACTCGCACTTGGCCGGTTTTTTTATACGAAAATGAGATGTGAACACAGGAAACATATTAACTATTTTAGCCTATGTTTAGGAATGTTGGTAAAAACGACATTACATCGTTTAATACATTACGTTATATTGTACCTATAACTTATCAATATATAAGTCTTGTGACTGATACCCAATAGGGTATCAGTCACTTTAACCAATATGATAATATAAAAATTCAAGTGTAAAAATTAGTAGACATTAACAATTAGCGTTTCTGGTTTGCCAGAAGCAGTATAGATTTTATTAGGTTTGATTTATTTACACAAAAGCATTTCTTCCGTCGTTTCACGTTTCCTATCACTAAAGCAAAACATTCGTTCGACCTCTTTATTTAATCCAGGTTACATACGGATCGAGAATTCAGAACTTTCATCGAGTGAACTTGCATCTAAACATCCCGGTTAGAAAATCTCGTAAAGGGGGAAACCGTGTTTTTTATTTCCGACATCTTGGCCTGTACTTGCTCTACATAATGAACAAGTCTTTCAAATGCAAATCTTAAACTTTTTACGTTTACATTGGTGAACGAAAGTCTTCGACTTATAATTTAAAAAAAATTAAATTATAAAGTAAAGGTAAAATAAATGGTGACTCTTGTTGTCCATTTTCATGTAATATCAAATTATTAATCATTTTAGTTATAAATAAAAGACGCCCTATACAAAATATTTGCTCGAACTGTATATTTTTTATGGACCAGCGATCATTCAAGCATTCTACTTATGGATACTTTTTAGGGTACCAAAAACTGAACCTCGTCATGTCTGTCTGTCCGTCCGCATGTCACAGCCATTTATATTTCTTCTAATGATTGTTCCCATACTCTCCTAAAAGTTTATGCAATACATCATACATATATGATCTATTCAAGACACAGGCAGTCTGGTAAGGAAAATAATAGAATCGAAGATCAACAACAAATACGTTAAGCAATGTTTACGCACTAATAATTAGAGTCTACTTAAACGGCAAAACGTGTAATAAACGGACCAGAGACGGCTACAACTAGACACAAACATTACGAAACTATACACTTTGTAGGTGTCAGAATTAGTACGATATTGAAATACAAAGCGGTCTTAATGAGACCACCTCTGGGAGTTACAGCGATCGTACGTGACAAACATAACGATAAGATACGCATATAACTTTTAAGGGCCTCGCGAAACCATTTCAGTCCAAGGCCTTATAGTATTATATAGAAAAAATCAAAGACTTAAGTTTGGTATTCTAACATTATTGTGGGAGAATTCATAGGCAAAGTCTGCCACTTTCTTTCAAATGCCTATAAGTATTTTAAATTAATTATTTGTGTGAGCTAAGCCAGTGATTGTGTTAAAAAAAATGTAAGAAAAATAACAAATAATTAAACTCATGAAAACCAGTGAAGTCTTGTCTAAAATAATCGAATGTACAACTTAGAAGAACCAATCTACAAAAACATTATGCAACTAACCTAACGCTATATTTACTTCTACACGTATACCAAAACAGGGCTACAATTAGCATAGAATAAACTCCTTCTGAATCACTAGTAAACAAACGCTAAGTTTCACGTGCAAATTCTAAATTTTCCGCTGGCGATAACGACTCGTTCGAACGTAAACATTTAGCAGACACTTCCAAAAATGTTCATGAGAGAAATTATCAAAGCTATTTGTATAATTAGTTGGTTGTTGAGGAATAGCAAGCAAAACACTAACGAAGTAAGAAGTGGGACACACGAACTTGCGAGATAATTAAGGATCAGATGAGAATTAACTCCGATGTTAGCGTCTCTTCAGACGACGCGATGAGTTATCGTATCATAGGTACAATAAACACATAGTAAATTATAGCAAACCAATCCCATACAATATATTGACGGACTTGTTGCAAATGCACGGATTAGTTTTGGGCCCTTCATACTTAAGGCTAGAAAGCACTGTGTACTAACAAATATAATCGTCTCGTATTTTTTTTTTCAAATCTAATATTTTAAAACACTGTGTGTTTACGTTTTCTATACTTTTTACGTAGGGAAATACATTTTGATTTTTAAAATTGCTCAATTTTATATTTCTTTTTGGGAAACACGAATCGTAAAAAAGCTTGAACAAGTCATAGAAGCAACTGAATGCTTCATTCTGTTTGACAGATTCAAAAACTTCATTAAAACTGATACTGCTAAAACACTTTAACAGTCTTCCACATAGCTAAAATTATCTGAGATAATACACATTCTCGATCCAACGCTAACCATTTTCTAATCTTGCTCCAATAAGCGACGTAAGTGCATGCAAATACAGGGTTATCGTGGGCTAATTTCTATGTTAAACAGACTCATTATGAGATATGCTCCAGCGCACAATCTGTGGTGGTCGATAAAGGCATATTGGATGCTTGGTTTATGTTAAATCGATGAGGCGCAACGCCTACATACGTCATAAGTAGGTTTAAGTGGTATGACCGTATTGGGAGCACAATCTCGATTGAACACCGAGTTAAGACACCTTATATGATACGGTGACGTGAATGCCCAGTATTCGTACGCAGTATTATGTTATTTTCAGATGAAATCTGTAGAGGACGGTAAAAACAAGTGTTTCAAGTTAAGGCGGCGCTGACGTTGTTGTAAGCTTATTTTGTACAAGAAAATGTGTTTTGTCAAAACATTACCATATGCGGATTTATAAGGCTTGTTGGATACAAATATCTTTTACTCTATTTTGATAGTTAGTGACGTTATAACATTCAAGTAGTCATTAAAATATAATACTGTGAATGAAATTTTGATGATCAGGGTAAACGGCGCCAATACTAAAAAATAACATATTATTATAACGGTATTCCTATGAATCCAGTGAATTAACATAAATATATAAATAAATACCTGGGACATTTCCACACACGGACATCTGACCCTAAACTAACCATAGCTTGTACTATGGGCGTCAGATCTACCGACCTATATAAATACACATTTCAGGTGGGAGACATTTTGTCGACCGGTTGCTGTTACCACCATACAGTTGTGTAAAACCCGCCAAGTGACTCTGACCTCTTTCGGTCAGGTCGCGTTCCGGGATCGGATCAGCCCGCCGGCCAGGGAGACCCGTAGACACGGGGGCCCTTCCGTCCAGCGGACTGGCCAACTCCGACCCGCACAGCTCAATACCAATGCGAGACTCCACGCCTTGTCTCGTTGTTGCCGCAGCAGTGGTCTCCTTTTTCACGGCTTTCAGGGTGGGTGCGACAGGCTCAATATGGTCTATTGTGCCTGTCGACCTCATATTTGGATCTCACTACCGCTTACCATCAGGTGGAGTGAGGTCATCTTGTTAGCCTTTTATAAAAAAAAAAAAAAAAAAAAAAACATAGATAAATTTTAAATACATACTTTACTACAATACCACACCCAGACATGAAACAAACACAGATGTTCATCACACAAATATTTGTCCCGAGTAGGAATCGAACCCACGACTCTTGGAACCGCCAGGCAGGGTCACTAACCACTGTTTCACTGAGCCAGTCTATAATAATAAGAGTATAGTCTATACATAATAGGATTGATATTATTCTTAAACTGTCATAGTTACACACATTAGAAAACTGTAACTGTCCGGGATATTTACCATGTTGTTTTGTTTTAATGAGCTCCCGATATTTCGGCACTGTTGCAAGCGCCATGATCACGGGTGAACATGATCATGGCGCTTGCAACTTCACACAGTTAAAGTTTTCTAAGGATTAATATCAATTATTTATGATCCTTATGTCCACATAAGAATCTTTATGCGTTTAATTAAGAATACCAATATTATGAGCCATAGTAGTGGTATTCTAACTGATCAACATTCTCAATAAATAACGCGTGAGTGTGATCTGTTCTGGATAACACATTTCCTTTTTAATATTGTAATTCGCAGCATTACTCGAAACTTATTTCACCGAGTTCATGTTTTTTAAATAAGTAGGATTTCGATTGGAACATTTGTAAAATATTTTTATTCCTTATTCGAATCACTTATCTTGACATAGTCAGCATTCAATAGTGTAAAAACTTGATTAAAAGCTCAATGTGTGAATATTAAAGCGCTTCGCACACATTTCAGTAGGCTATTCATAGAACAAAATTAGGTCAAAGTCACGACCTCATGAATCATAAATTAACTAAGAAAAATATTTCAACAAATGTGCTACGATTACTTAATTTTTTTATGTCTAAAAATACTTTTTTATAAATATTAATTCTCATGTTGTTAAAATTACATTATCATAAACGTATTACCTATTTGTAACATTTACAAGTTTGAGGTAACATCACTATGGATGGATGGTATTTATTTTATTTCAGATATTAATGTTTTAAGTAGCATATATTTCCATAGAAGAAAGGATACCAATATCATATACAGTAATGAAGCAGCAAAAAAGATGACTCCTTTATGATGATATCATCACTATCTGAGATATCACTCGATCATATTTTATATAACGTCAAAATGTGGTCAGAGGTAAAAAACCTTCACTTTTTGAGTTACATATTTAAAAAAAATAGAAGGCATTCAATTGAATTATGGCATTGAATAATGAATTAAAATTCAACAAAAACTCCTTCTGTTAATGAGTAAACTTTGCTAAGCCAAAAGATTATTATTAATATTACGAAACCTCCGCTAACAAATTAATCTTGTAATAGATTGACGTAGACTTTTGTTATTATTATTTGCATAACATTATGACGTAAAATTGATAGTATGTCCCAGCCCACCAATGTGAGCGAATGTCAAAATCATCACTTATGATGAGCATGTGTCAAATGTGCTTAAATGCAATTTCTTACTAAGCAAGCAAGGGCTTTGAAATCAGCGAGAAATAACGAATTCTAATAAGTAGTACTATTTTGCAACGCAAAAGGTTACAGAAGAGCATTCCTTAGCCTTTAGAATATTAAGCACCTGTTTATTTTACAATGAAATATTTGAAAGCGCTGTAACAGAAAAACAATAGTGTGCGATATCATATATATTCTTTGTTCCAGGGAAACAATTAAAAAAACTAACGCAAAGTTATTAAAAGAAAATCCAGGATCCAAAATTAAATGCTTATTTTAACTACACGTCTGTATTATCTGATAATGTTGTTGTTCAGTGCTTTTCTCGATAGCCACCTAGCAAAAAATTTTACCTGCCATCCACCCGGCCTAATACCTGGGTACGCCCATGTCTATTACATCTACGTAATAACACGTGATACGCAATAAATCTATCGAATTTGAGTTGTAACCGCCCCGCTCTCAACTCGGCCGCAGCCTAACGTCGCGATGACTTCGCGAACCCCCGTTCGTGACGCAAATAACCTCGGCTGCTCGAGCGCTTTCACCACTTTCGATTAATACCTAAATATTTGACCGGGTGCCCGAACCAATGAACTCAAAGGATTCTGTGACACGAATTCTTTCCGGGCTCCTTTTCACTTTGAGAAATGACGCTATATTTAATACTTACTTACAATTTGTAAATGTAAGTAATTTGGTTAATGATAAGAAAAGATTCAAAAGTTTTTTTAAATTCAATTACCCACTTTTAGGTTGTTAATTATATTAAAATAACTTACATAAAGCTCGAACAAGAGACTTCTCTGTTTCTTTTAGTGTCGCTTACCACTAATCATTTCATCGAATGTCAAGGGCACTCAACTAGTCAGATGTAGAGCTGTAGTATATTTGTTAAGGAAATAAAATTTGGTAAACATATCATATGTACCTATTCATAAAAATATTAACAGATTTGTGTACCTATGATACAGCATAAAACATAAGAGTAGAGCGTAACGAATCTATAGATTGCATAGTAATTAGTAGCCTGGTTTACATTTGGTGTAATCAGTATTATGACCTAAAGTTCTAGAGAAAATAATACAAGCCAATTAAATTTATAACATAAAAAAAATTCATGTAATTGAGTATTTATTTGAAAAAACTGTACTTTATTTTAAACTAGTGTCCTGCACACGCTTCACTTCGGATGAATTTTACATAAAAAACCTTCCTCTTGAGTCGCTCTATCAATAAAAAAAAACGGATCAAAATCCGTTGCGTAGTTTTAAAGATTTAAGCATACATAGGGATATAGGGACAGAGAAAGCGACTTTGTTTTATACTATATAGTGAAGTATACTCATAACGCGCAACATTTAACCGTTAAAACGAAGTAAAAACAAAACTACAACATAAAGAAACACGTTGCGGCAACAAGTCCACATATAAAATATCATTACTTCCTCAACAGTTTGCTAACAATATAACCGTATAAAATTACATCGTCGGACTCTTAAACCAACAAGCATAATTTAGTCCAGAATTACAACAGGCATTTAAACTATTGACCTTAACAATAAAATTGCTTACTTCAAAATGCTTAAGACGCGTACACAGAGAAATACCTGCTCTTATTATTGTTGCGTTGTTACCATTTAAAAAATATATAATATAAAAAAATTGACATTTAAAAGTACTTCTACGTAAAGGAATAAGATTTACACACTTGTACCATCATGTATTTTTATTTTTTTTTCCTAACCGACTTACGATGATGGCTTGGAGTAGCCTCGTCATCATCACCGGACTTGCGGGGAGGTATTATTTTTAATAATGACTCCGAATGTTTATTATAACTCCACAATATATACAAAGTCATTTTCTCTGTCTACTACGCTTTCTATCCCTACGTACTTATACTGGAATCTTCCATTAACACTATGCAACAGATAGTGATTAATTTTTTTTTAAATGTAGAGGGATTCAATAGGAAGGTTTTTATGTAAAATTCACCAGAAGCGAAGCAAGGACGGGTTACTAGTGGCAAATAATTCCAAAAAAATATATCCTAATGTGCGGTACTGTGAACGTACCCTAATGAGTAAATAAATTTCAAAGTGCACCTTGTCCGCACCTTCATAAGATAACAATCATCGACTATCAAATGTTAACAGCTTGACATTTAAATTTTGTTATGCTTACCACTGTGTTGATTGTTTCATTATTATTATATATTTAATATACTGCTTATGGGTAAAGGCGAAATCATAAATTAATGCATTGATATTATTTTTTGTTTATTCATTTGTTTTTTTTGTAGAAACGTAAATTTTCATAAAGCATTAAAATAATTAAAATTTTCGTTTCTTACAATAGTAATTCGCTATGATTATCTGCGAAGATATAAATGTAGTTGTATATCATAGTATACACTGTGAAATTTTAGTGGTTGTTTTCCCGCAGTAATATGATTCTATCTTAGTAGTACAAAAGATGTGTGCAGTTCTTTTTTGGTAAAATCAATAAATGCCGGTTTTACGAAAGGTTTAACCGTAACTCGAAAGCACGTTCGAACCGCTTTATGACTTAGGGTGTAGAGCTTCTTTAGCTTTAAGCATCGATTTCATGCGGCAAGCAGTACCTGAATACGTCACATCTTCAAAAACAACAATAGCTTCTCTCGTTTTCGAGTTGGAAAATTATTATTCTGAAAAATCGAAAAAAAAAATTTTTTTTTTCGCGGAATAATTTGCACGATTTGATAGTATTACTAAAGGCCAATCGTTCTGCCACGGGAAAACAACCACTCAAATTTCACGGTGTATATATACTTAGAATATCAATAAATAGACATAATAATCAGGTCCTAAATCCGGTTTTGGCGCCAATCGATCTTTGCCCATTGGGTCAAAAAATTTGCAGCGACCGATTTATCAGTATGGAATTCACCCTAAATTACACGAATATTTACACTCTGGTCTAGGAAATAAGGTCTAATTTGCAAAGACTAGTACATACTCTTGAATGGACCAGACTGGGTCGTAGGTTATCACTTATCACTCACAAATAGCTTGCAGACGGCATTGCATAAGTACTTAAGTGACGTTTTCATTCGCTACTTCGAGTCTTATGCTGATCAAATATTATTTTCGTCGGGGGCCATTTGTAAATAATAGGCAGACAGACCTTCTATGTTTCAGTTGCGTAAAATGTCTGCGTAAGCACGTGGTTGGTAGAGCTATTGAGAAATTATCAAACTTTTGATAAATTCTCGCGGATAGAAAGTTACGCAAGCAATTTATGGTCATAATTTGCATATTTTTTTCAAAGAAACACACAAAATACACTATGAAATTAACATATCAATGCGTTATGTAACTTAAAACATGAATTTCGAAATAATAAGTACATATAAAATAAATAAATAAATATTACACAACATCACATACATTGATCTGATCCCGTGGTAAGTAGCTTAAGCACTTGTGTTACAGATATCAGAATCATTACTGGATACACAAATATACTTAAATATACTTAATACACACCCAGACACGGAACAAACACCAATGTTCGTCACACAAATATTTGACAGTGGGAATCGAACCCACGACTCTTGGAAACGTAGGTAGTGATCCTGTTCCACCGAGCCAGTCAAACATATATTATATTATATTCATATAACTTTTTGTAAATACTTATAATATACTTACGTAATATAAAAAAACTAGGTAGAGTAGGTAGTACCTAAAGTAATCCGTTACTAAGCACAATGTTTTAATATTGAGAGATAAAAGAATGTCATAAAAACATTTAAACATAATGGTTAGCACGTTTTCGTGTAGATTGACATGTGGTTTTATAATAATTATCAAGTGTTACCTACCTTTTGAATTCAACTGTCATAGTTATCGTGGGAATCCCAATTTCCAATAAGACTGAGGTTTATTAACCTTGTACGTTTTGTTATAATAATGGTTTGATGTAGAGGTCAAGACGCTTTTTTCCGAAAACGAAGGCCCAAGAAAATATAGTGTGAATTATTACCAGATTGCTAGTCCTGCTATCAAAGAACTGGCAAGCCATGCAGGTCCAGCTTCAGATCGAGATTAGTGGACCGGTTTGGAGGAAACCTTTGCAAAGTAGTCGGATGATACAAATTATTTTTTAAAATATTTATTGGGTCGAAAGGGTTCGGAATTGGAAGATATTTTTTTAGCTATCTATGTGTATATCTATTATCATATTTGCACAGACAACTTTCACAAACATTATGCCCGCATAATGTTACATACCTCCCTAATAATTTACCATCAAGCAAGCATGCTCTTCTAAGGGTATTTCAACCTATCGTACATCGCAAGAATTGTATAAATAGAATCCTCATCATGGAAGTATTTAGGTACCTACTTATAATTCGTACCGCGCTATCAGTCAGTATAAATAAAAAGTAGAACATTCCGTCTCACGGTCTTTGGGTCATTGTACCGAATTTCAAAAGAATCAAATGCAAAACTATTAATTACCTGTATGATTGAGCGTTTGCGTACTATTTTAATCAATAGTTACTCATTGCAAACCAGTCCCCCCACCACATTAGGCAGGGCTGTCACAAGGCGGAGAATTTAATATTCGATTTAGGTACTTGTTTTTTTTAACAGCCTACGATGATGGCTTGGCGTAACCGTCATCATCGCCGGACTTGCGGGGGAGCGGATGGCTCTCACCCCTAAAAGTACTCGAAAATTCACAATTTTTAAGAATTATGAACTGGAGTACCTACGCGCCATTTCAAGTGAATTTTCACAATAAGCCCAATAAGGTATCATTTAAAGTTATTTTTTTACCTAATAAAAATTGATTGTCTGGACAGTTTCTTTAAGACATCAATTTACTAATTACAGAAAAGCGATAGCTGTTTGACCTCCGCATCCTAATAGGGCATAATCAATATCGGATCATTATCGGTATTCCTCCTTGAATAAAACGGTTATTCCCCCTATCACAACCTAATAGGGCAACCAGATCAATTTCGGATCATTGTTACACATCCTTGCACAAAAACAACATATTTCTTGCGTCTAGAGAACATTATTGATGGCAGCCCTACAATTAAGCGTATTAATTTCATCTAGATAGGTAGGTATTCGATTTCGCAAGGCTCCATAACTGGTTACACGGTTGCCGGTTCATTCATGTCTCGGTAATGTCAAAGCAATTTAATCACTAATAAATCGCAATCTAGTTTATTGGGTTAAATATTGCGATTAACGCCCAATTTATTGGGGAAAATTATATTTGCGAACAAACGAAATGCCAGAGGAAAGTGGTTTAAGTAAGTTATTACTGATTTCACTGTGAGTGCCTACTTGTTGACAGAAATGGTGTGGATGGTATTTTGTCGATTTAAGTGGCTGAGATAAAAAAATCCATTAACTTAAATACTAAAATATCATCCCTACCAATATTTCATCTCGGCAGTTACTTTACTTTACATTTTACCAATATATTAGTAGCTGCGATTAAATTACGGAACAAATATTGAACAAACACAAGAGCACTTTTATGGTTCAATAACATAAAACCTAGTTGATATGAAAAAATGACCACTTTGGTAATGGTGGTGGAGGTGATAATCTTTAATTAGGCATACTCCTAAAAACATCAGAATCCGTAACACAGCCGTGGACCATGTACCATCAGACCTCTATCCATATTTGATAGATTGGCAAAAGAGCGTATCTAATTTAGAGTTACCTTATTTTTCAGCCATTATGACACAACCAAATCGCCTTAATCGTTTCTTAGGATCGTGCTATCACGAAAACCGTTAATAGGTACATTTTTATGTCCCAGACCGATACCGAACTGATAGAACATAGTAATACTGATGATATATGGACATGGAAACGGTTTGTTCTCGCAAGTTCCTTCCGTGACGAAATGATAAAAACCCAGTCTCATGATAAGTAGCTCTCGATCTGAACTGTCACGTACGTAGTCAAACAAACTGCGATGTAAAGGAGTTACACGGCTATTAAATGTTTATGTTATTGGATAGGCACGTAATTACATAACTGCCAATCGATTTTCATTTATTTTCCGTTGATAGATCAGACTCAGTCTTTTAATCGTAATTCAGGAGCGTATCTTATCTTAGCGATCAGGTTTTCAGAATATATCAGAACAGTACTAACATTTTTCAAAAAAATTACGCTCTATTTTATTTCTATTCAATCTTTGCCATTTAAAAAGTTTTCAAAGTATATTAATTTTTGTATCATGAATTGATTCTTACCTATTTTATAGTATGACTATTTTCTTAAGATTTATTATTAACAGGCCTACAGTGCTATGTTTGACTAGTGTTTGCCAGTAACAATGTCCGCATGGTTATAAAGATAAATCATAGATTGGTTTAAGAAGCATAAAGATTAATACAGCCCTGCTTGCATAAAATAGGCTCCCTTTTGCAAGATACAACGTGTGAGAAATGGCACCATTTAGAGTAGGCATCCATTTATAGAGGTTCAAGGCCTAAAATACAGCCAACATAAATCACAATAGGTGGTAATTAAAACATGTCGTCCCACACTACGCGTGAGACCGTCTCGACTCATATGTATCGCAAAATCTTTATTTCATTATTCACTATTCATACTTCCAACTCGAAAAACTGAATTTATAATTATATTTTTTTGTATTGCCAGTAAAATATAATAATGTTAGATCCGAAGGAGAGGCAAGAAAAACTATGCCTTACAATATTTTTTCATTATTTTATTCTAAGCATTAAAAAATATTGGATGCGAGTAGCCGAGGATATAAGTATCGACTCCAACACTTGACCGAGTTAAAGGCTGATGATGATGAAAAAAGATGAACATGAGGTGAATAACCTTTCATCATTCACCGAAAGGTCAAATCAAATAAAGCTTACATCCGATTCATCAAAGCTCATCAAAGATATTAAACAGTATACGTTCTTAGGAACAAATATTTTGTTGAGTATTAAATGGCTTATCTGGAATGAACATTGCCATTTTAATTAAACTGAGTCCGCCCACATAGGTAGATAAATGAGAGGATGTATAATCGTCTGATACTTTAAAAGTCAAACTTGCAAAAAATAACAGATATCAGCTAGTAGAGATGTGATTTTTTGCTCTACCAGCCCGTTGATTCGTAGACTTACTATAACTTCTCAAAACTTTATAAGGCTTGTTGATAAATCATCAAGAACTAAAACTTGCCGAACTATAAAACGAATTTAATCACCCAAAATATAATACTCTGACGCACTTTATCAAACTGTACTTAGGAATGACGTGATCGGATCATTAAATATATCGATTATAATAGATCACGTTTCAAAGAGTTCATGACGTTTGTATTCTTTATTTGACAATACTCACAAGTAATTAAAATGTCATAATAATAAAGGAAATTATCAACGTGACTAAATCAATAAAGGTGTTTGTGCGAAGCGTATGGACGTTCACTGTTACCCACTGTTTGCTCTAATGGAGATATAGAAAAAAACAGTTAAAAATAAGAAAATACTTGAATAGTAGTAGGTAGTTCTTCCACTTCTTAATAACAGCTAGGCTAAATACAAAACTAATTTAATTTTTATGTTAATATTATACAAGCGTTAAAAGCTTGCGCTCTAGACCATAATGCGTAGAAAGCTTGCTTATTTTAGTCCAAATTTTATTTTATTTTTATTTACAAAAAACACTCACAGAATACAACCATAAGTAGGTAAATATTGTAAACAAAATTAACTTAATAATCTAGATTGTACTCCCTTTTTTGTGTTTCTAACATGATACATTTTTACACAACATTTTTTTTTAAACATTTTTTTCCAAATTGGGTCCAAATGCAATGACTCTACCACTAAAATGAAATAGTTCTTTTTTAATTACTCTTAAATGAGGTACTTCAAGAAAATTTAAATAATAATGCGTTTAGCATTCCACAGTTAGTCCAATGTTCGACATTTCATAAATATTTAATTCATTCACATGCACTTCTAATGATACTAAAATTTTACAAGTGTTTATTACTCGTTTAACAAATACAACGTCACCTATAGCAAATATACTGAAAGTAACGAGTCAAAATGTGTTTCAAGCCAGTTAGTTAAAACATATGTGCACGTGTAAAATTTGGTTAAAATGATAGCTTGATATAGTCACAATTTCACAAAACATAATATTTTTTTCAATAACAAGCAATCGTGCCAGCTTTAAAATAGCCAAGTATAAAAAATATGAAATAAATTAGATTATTTCTAGCAGCAGCAGTGGACAGAAATGGGCTGATGATGATGATGATGATGATGATTTCAATGAAAGTGTTCACACGATATATTAATTGAAAAAAGAGAAAGCTGTCAGAGAGTACCATATTTCCTAATCAAGATTTAATCACTAATTAAGTCACTACTACTTTTTGCAATACGTTTCCGCGATCACTAGTCTGCTCAGCAAAATTTGTGATACAACATGTCTTCGCAGCAAAAATTGATTATAAGATAAAAACTGAAATAAATATGTCATTGTGAAATAGTGAAAACCGATCTACTAACAACATAATGTGACAAGTGCGGTGCTACTCGATGGGAACTGACAGACAAACAGACAGGTATACGATGACATGAGATATATTTACGATCGAATCGAAATCAGTAGACAAGCAAACGTTTGTACTGAGAACAGTATAAATTTGTCAAATTGCTTCATCTGATTTTCAAGTGAACTACTTACACGTTGTAACATCATTGTTATTTTATAATTATGTTGTAGTTACAAGCTGTCTATTGTATATTGTAACGCCCTGAATTAGTTGATAAAATTACTCATGTCCTATAGCTTTAAAAAAATCTTGGCCTACCCCTCTGAGAAAAAGGCGTGATTCTATGTAATATAATTATGTATGTATGTCTGTATTTAATGCTCGTTTCTTGCATGACGTTTCATCAATCATTATTACCATTTTATAGTGTCAGTACAACACTGACGTGAATGGCTTTTCTGTATGAGTTCATTAGGACTCAATGTTGCCCAAGCAGAAGAAACAGTTGGCTTAAAGTTTATTGAACCATTCCCAATATGAATGAAACTAGCAGGAGTTAAAATGATTCACAATCGCAACTGTAAAACATTTTGATGAAAAAAATAACGTTTTTTTTACTTATTGCTATAATTATCCCTCGTGTCAAGATTGAAACGACTTACAACTGGATTTGCGAAAGTAGCAATAGACAACGGTAAAATAAGTTTTTAATACTTATAAGAAGATTTTTTAGAAGAAGTAATCGAAGAGGCCTATGTTCACCAGTGGACAGCTACAGGCTGATGTTACATGAACACATTAACTCGAAAATACAATAAAAACCAAATGTGAAATTTTAGTGCGCATAGCAAAAAAACACACATTGATATGCAAAATGTATTAGAAATAGACGAGCAATTGAATTGCCCGATTGTTTAGCATCAAACGAGTTGCTCTATGAATGGCATGCCACAAACCATTCACAGTGCAAACAATGGGTGTACGCAGATGCAGCCGTAATGGGGTTATTAGTACACATGAGCCGGGCGTCGTGCAATACGACAGTTTCAAACCTGGTGCGTACTCGAAAACCTCACATCTGCTCGAACATGACTTTCCATACTGATAATGGCGCCCCCGTTTTTGTAAGACCACATTGCGGACGCCATGGCAGTGAAAGCCGTAGTTATCGATGCTATAGTGATTGATAGATTATGTCGTTCACTCTTCCGAGATCCCGCGTCAGCAGGTTTGATTCGGACCGGTCTATTCTAAAGCATAACTCAGTTTGCTTGGACATTCTGAATCGGACACGTAAATATTTGAACAAAACAATGGTAATTGTCTTTTTATGACGTTGTTGTTTAGAAAATTATCTGGTGTAATGGCATTTTGAGTAAATATTAAGAGAGAAATCGTGAATGTGAAAAGAGATCACTTTCAACAAACAATTTGTGGGGATAACTGAAAAGTCAATTTAGAAATAAAAATGCATTTTTGATAGCCGTTGGTGAGGTATGCCTAGCATAGGAAGTAGATCTTTATGATTTTTTATGATTGCCCTTTATACAAAGAACGAAATCGATATTGGTATTTTAATAAAGTGCATTAATAGGAGCACTACCTATAAAATAATTCGTTATAAAACACACAATGTATGTTTTGTTTGACGTACATTTCAGAATTTTGAATATTGTATTCAGTTGTATTACCGAAGTGAATGACGCCATCCAAGAAATCGTTTACATTTTAATACAATTAACTGATATCTTTGTATTCAAATTACTAGAGTTCAATCGACAAATCATGAATAGTAGTAAGTAATTTAATTAAATGTAGATCATTAACTGCTGATACCATCATTACATTACACAAGCATTTACGAGTATGTAACAATTTGACTCGACTATTTATTTATAATGTCTACTATTGATATATTTACGTCACGCTCACGAAATTTGCTTTAATATTATGTTTGTTATTGTGTATATTATATCTTTTGTGAATGTTGCTGTTTGAAATACGATATTCACCTTTTTACGACACTTTTGAGCAACACCAGTATTTACACACCACTCTTTCGAAGCCATTTCTAAAAATATGTCGTGTTTAAATTTAAAAGTTTGCATAAATTAACGGTAACCAGTTTTTTGTTTATCTGTTGCGTTGCAAAAATTAAAAAGCTTATTGCGCATAAAGAATTTGAATCAGGCTTTAAGTTAGGCCCTATTAATGTTATTTGTAGATCTAAGAGATACTGTTCAGAATGCGGCTGCCAACACAGAACAACCAGGCACCTGTTAATGTACATTTGACCCAACAAAATTACTTGTTGTGCAAATTCCGTGCCTATTGTAAGGAATTTGCAATTCAATGTGAATTCTTAATTTTATCTTCTCTGTTGTTTCATGCCTGTTATCTTAAGTACTCGTGCGTTTTTGTAACAGAATATTTTGCTTCGTTTGGTAAATTGGGGAAACCATAATTTCAATTTATTCGTAGATTTGCCGCAGTCATATTCCTTACATTAAAAAAATATTTGGCTTCCACTAGCATTTTTATATTATATAAAATAATTCATTATTTAATCTTCCCTTTAATTAAGATATCAAATTGAAAATTTAGTTCATGTTTAAAGATCTCGACTCAATTTATATGGGTACCCGTGAGTTTTAGGCCTAAACTGACGTAAGTATTACATTTGTCAAAATCAAGATAATACGTTTTTTTGTTTTGAAGGAAACTATAACTTGTACTTTATTATTTTACCTTTTGAACAGGACGCGGCGGCTCCGGCACATCCGAATCCCACTCAGAACTGAGATCATCGCTCGACGCTTCAGTGTAATCTTCAGACCACGGCACTTCCAACAACGAACTCTTCATCTGGTCGTAACCAGGCGACAGGGACTGCGGCCCGTACCCGGGGGGCAAGGGACTCGACGCCCTACAGTCCTCACAATTACACGGCTTTGGCCCTAACGAATCCTTCGGCGGAGAGCACTTCGAGTTCCTTCTATTCTCACGCTTCCTAGCACTCCTTGGTGACAGTCTATTATTGCACTGCGGAGGGATGTAGTACCTGGTCGGCTCCGACATCCTCCTCCCGCTGTCAGGCGTTTCGATCTTCACCGGAGTCAATAGGGACATCTTCTTGGCCAGAGGCTGCTGCCTCTCGCTCTCGCTGTTGTCTGGCTCCATGGTGTAGCGGATGATCGGAATGGTGAAGGTGAACTGGTCGGTCCACTCCGGCATTATGATCGCTTCGGGTGGTACCTTCGCGCGTCTACTGTGTGTAACATTTTACTGGCGCGAGTAGGAGCGGCGCGGGCGCAGCGCGGGCGGGCCTCGCGAACACTGCGCCCGCGCAACCATTCCGCCAACTTGTAAACTCGACCTCACCGATACACCGACGCGACACGCGACTCTGACCCCTATGGATAACGCGATAAGAACACCCCGATCTAAGTAATTAAAGCCAACAATTACTTGTAGAATATCGCTTTTAATGTCTTTATTATTTTATAGCCTTCATTGTTAACTTGACCGATTAGGCGGTTCAAAAATAGATATTGATAACAGTCGTAGCTTTGTAAGTCGAGACGCCCGTGTAAACGTATAAACAAAATACCTAACGTTTAACGTCTTAGGCGCAAATTCTACGTTATAAGGTCAAGTTAATATTTAACATTAATTAAAGATCATCATAGTAATTAGACAGGCGCTAATGATCATTTAAATAAATGATAAGATTGAAGAGAATTATTAATCGATTTGTTGTGAACGTTACTGATATAGAGATCTTTAAAGAGAACAAAATGGCACGTAGTGTTGAGATTTTACGATGTTACTATTCATATTGAGTTTTGAATTGATTAAATTAATAATATTTCATAGAATTTAACATAAGATGTAAAATAAACAAGGCCGAGTCTCTTTTACAATATGCCTAGAAGTTATCATAAACGAAATTTATGGTTTAAAAAGTGTTGCTACTACTTACCACCGCTGGAAAGAACATCCAAGTCTTGGAAATTACCTGAAACAAAAAATTTAACACTTAAATATAAGTATTATATAGACGAATGTAGTCTCACTACGACATCGCGACATCTTCACTGACATATCATTCATAAATATCACTATAGGTACTTACATTAGTTCAATAAACTGTCCAAATCGAGCAACGGTCACACATTATATTGCCGACACAATACAATAGTTTAGGTTGTTGGAAACTAGCGAATGCTGTGACGATAAAAGTTAAGATTACACTGTCGTGGTTAAAACACTAGAATACTGAAAATGTCCGGGATTTTTACCCTTATTGTTTATATGATTTAAAGAGTTTCCGATGATCAATAGAAACGGTGCCGAAATAATAATAATAATGTTTATTTATTTTCACCATAAACAAGAAAATAGTAACAATTAGACACAATTTATTGTATTAGACACAAATATCGAACTTATTGAATGAAACGAACATGGTAAATATTCCCTTCATTTGCAGTTTACTGAATGATGATTATGAATTTCTCCAATATTTTATCATATTATTATAACTAAATCATATCAAGATTCTTTTCCTAATATTTGCGATTACATTTGACTGTTATTTTATTTAGCGTACAGGTCTCTACAATTTCACTTTACAATTTGCATTGATCAAGGGACAACAAATACAAATGATTTTATTTAACAAAATAAAACAAATATACAACTAGAGCGAAGCCTCTTCATATTATTCATTCCGTATCATTGTAGTTTACGTTTCATTCCGTAGCCTTTTATAAAACTATTTAAAGCGAAGCCTTCCGGTGTAGCGTCTTGTTCGTACCTTATTGACTCAAACTATTCAACACGCCCCCGTTTGTGAACGATCGTTGTGTTAAGTGTTAACGCAAAATGAACCGATATTTGATATTCGTTACCGACCATTCAGTGCGGGAGTTTCACGTACAGTATCGAGTTTAAGTAAACAAAAATATATGATAAAAAATACTTTTAGACATGTTTGTTACAGCGTTTGTTTACTAGTTAATGCTCAACATATTATCAACCCTTAATTAAACATGTCTTGCAATAATTTCTTTTTTCACGTAATATTTTTTAATGGAGTGATTAAATATTTCGTAGATCATTTATCAGCCATTTGCCGTTAATTTGAAAATCATCTAAGACTAACCTTTATACGACAAGTTACGAAAATAATGCTGCAGGAGTCTTCTCGGTAGAATTGGCTTTCCGAACCGGTGGTAGAATCTTATTATTAGTAATGTGACGATTTATAAGTGCATGTAAATTGCCTATATAAATAAAGACATTTTTGATTTTGATTTTAATATTTTAAAATAGAAGGACGAATTTTTAAATAGTCTCCAGGCAAACACATTGCCATAAAAAAAACGCTCGGATGGACATTAACATAAGTGCCTTAATTATATTTTCGTGTTCAATACGTTTACCACATTTGTGACCTTATAAGTATGTGAGATGACAAACGTTTCGAAATTGAATGGAATCCTTGCCATGTGCCCATTTCCGTCATAGTTAAGCTTGTGACGTTCGTAGGCCGAGTAGATGATGATCTTTGCAATTTTATTGCAATTACCAAAACCTGTACAAGCTAGTTTTGTTGGTAAGCAAAAAAATCGTCAACGTGTTCTGAATTAAACATTGCTTGCTTTTAGGATTCCTTTAGAAGTTACAATCACCATTTTAAATTTAATACCTAGTAAGTAAATAAATAAATAAATATCTGGGACATTTCCACACACGGTCATCTGACCCCAAACTAAGCAGAGCTTGTACATACATATATATTTTTAAATACATACTTAAATATATAATCACACCCAGACACGGAACAAACACCGACGTTCATCACACAAATATTTGTCCCGAGTGGGAATCGAACCCACGACTCTTGTAACCGCCAGCCAGGGTCACTAAGCACTGTTCCACCGAGCCAGTCAAAGCCTAGTAGGTGATTTTCTATATTTACATACTTATTATGTTACACACAATCGATACATCCATTTAGAAAAGAGGTTTGAACATTTAGCTCATATGCGATGACAAATACCTTACCGTACTATTTATTGTTACATTCATATAAATACGCATTATTTGTTGAGCCAGATACACAGAAAAACTTAATAGATTTTTTAAACAATAACTTTGTGCGGGAAACAAATTAATGAGTTAAGTCAAAGAAAATCATACATAACACATGTATATATATTTTATATATATATTTTTCGCGTTCCATTACACTAATTATTAGTCTTTATGGGTCTACACGCGAACCCAGTTCGCTCGCGACCACGTTTGGTGTAACCCAGTCGAAACGTCCGGCAGTAAGTAGCTATGTAATTTGCTACTCCTAATAACGCGTGTAGACACTTAGTGTTAGTTGATGTTTGACGGTTGTCCCCAATCAAATCTTCCAAAAGATAGGAACCGTATACGGTTATTACGACTCACTCTTGACCATTTCGACTTAGTTAGCAACGTTAAGCTAAACAGTGCGAATGACGCAAATACAGTTTGTACTGTAGTTATGTATGTGTTACGGTCAATGTGAGCAATCGGTAATTATCTATAATCACCGGTAAATATAGATAATTTACGACGCACGTGGTAAATGTAGTGAATTATTCAAATTTACCGGTAATTATATAAAACTCCCGCTCGACTGTGGTAAATGTTGACATTGCTGACAAATATCACAAGTACTCTGCAATTCCAAATGTCACAAATCTCAAACCCACAAAAATATATTGACGAGAAAGAATTTTAAGAGTTCCACTGAAAATTCCCTGCCATTGTGTTAATATTATATAACTTTATTTTTATAAGATAATATTTTTTTATAAACCAAACATGAAGTTTGGTTTCTAGATACTTGACTGGTTTATTTTATAACTAGCTGTGCCCGTTACCTCGTTCGCGTGGACTACAGGATTTTACATATAAAAGTTTTTACCTTACGAATTTTGCAATATCGCGTTGCAAGTAAGTCTATTAGGGTACCTGCATGCCAAATTTCAATCATCTATCTGACGCGGTTTAAATATTTTCAGAAAAGTTATTTATAAATACATACTTAACTACATAATCACACCTAGACTAGAACAAACACCGATATTCATCACACAAATGTTAGTCCCGAGTGGGAATCGAACTCACGATTCTTGGAATCGCCAGCCTGGGTCACTAACAAAACAATTGTTTCACCGAGCCAGTCAAGTCAGTTTTCTTTTACCACATTTACACAAAGGGTATGGTAATTTTATATAATTACCGGTAAATGTGATTAATTCGATAGTTTTCACCACCTTTACCACGAACACTAGTAGTTATGCATAGTTACCGGTAATTATACACAATAACCACTCTATCCACTTTTACCGTAACATATGTATATGTTGTTGTATATTTGAACCTTTTGAAGCACACTGTAATCAGACAAACATTTAACTTTTCTGTATGTGGAACGAAAACGGAGTATTTTTGCGTACCAAAAAGTTTTAAATTAAGATTGTGTAACATTAACCTTTCGAAACCTATTTCTTGTTTTTGCAGTTATTAAAAAGTTTTTTTTTTCTAAATGACATACGATGGTGGCTTGGATTAGCCTCGTCATCATCACCGGACTGGCGGGGGAGCGGGTGGCTCTCACCCCTAATAAATGTATCTTCATTAAACTTTAAACTGTAATGGTTACACACATTAGATAACTGAATATGTCAGGGATATTCACCATGTCCTTTTATTTTAATAAGGTCCAGTTATTTCGGCACTGTTGCAAGCGTCATGGTCACGGGTCAACGGTTGACCCGAAATCATGACGCTTTATTTGTTTAATTGAAAAAAAATATAAATACCCCCATGACCTAATTAAGAAACTCAGTACATAAAAGAATACACCATCTACTTTATACCTTACGTTACGTTATGTACTACTATGTACGTTTTCAGCATTCAGTCCATATCGCCCACATACTGAAAACGAACATGGAAACATCTCTATGTATCCTTAATATCGAATTCTGAATAGAGCTGTTGCCGCAATCTTCTGTATGTTTATACAGAAGATTGAACACGTCATTTTCATACACATCATCATCATCATCAGCCCATATACGTCCCCACTGATGGGGCACGGGCCTACCCTAAGCTAGGGCGATAAAACCTTAGTCGACCACGCTGGCCAAGTGCGGGTTGGTCGACTACACAACCTTAAAATTTCTTCTTAGATGTGCAGGTTTCCTCACGATGTTTTCCTTCACCGTTAAAGCGTCGAATGATGGTACATATGAACATCAAATTTGAAAAACACATTGGTGCCTGGCGGAGTTTGAACTGGCCACCTCTCGCATGGCAAGCAACGACTTTAACCACTCGGCCATCGACGCTTTTCATATACACTTGTAAGTTTTTCAGGATGTTAAAAGAAATGGTAAACTACACAATGTTTTTATGCCTTCAATCGGAACAAAAGGCACAAACCGATAAGTCCTTGACGAAACGTAAATCTATCTCGTTCACTATGTATTTGTGACGTAATATGTTAAAGTTACATATTATGTAAAATTATTACAGAACTGTGTTGAAATTCGACAAAATTCAGGTCCATTTTGGACTTTGTCCTTTAGTGAACTCGAATTGACAGCAATGTGTCATCGACTCGCCGTTTCAGAGCTGGATCTTTAATCTCATGGTAGCAGTACAGTAGGTCTACCATAAGTTTAAAAGTAACAGGCTCGAAAACGCCTATGTAAAAATATCTATGAAAAAATGTACGGCGCCCGTAGCGGTAACGCTAAGAACTAAAGTCGGTAGTATGAAAAAGACAATTCGAGAGGATTTTAACATACGTAAGTTTTTGATAGCTAACTCATGGTAGCGCTACTGAGTACCCTCTTAAGGTTTTACACAAGAACTAAAATCTGTATGTACTTATTTTTTATCACTTTGCTGAAAGCCAGTAGGGCTTTAAGCTCATGCCTGGCTATGGGAAACTCGCTTTAAAATATACAATAGCTCCGCTTTAACATATACGTTGTTTGGCGTATAATATACGCCTCTCTCCTCCTCTTAGTCGCTTAAACCGTAATGCAATGTGGTGATATTTTTTAAATTTATGACCCGATTTGGGATCGAAGCCAGGACCTTTTGGATATATTATATCGATCCCAAAACGGGCCATAAATTTTAAAAATATCACCACATTGCATTACGGTTTAAGCGACTAAGAGGAGACTGACCGAGATACGTACCTTTCCATTTATAAATTGGGTATGGATTAAAAACGAACCCAACCTGTACTGATATTACACCAGCAATAAATTAAAAGTAATTAAACATAATTTCCTGTGAAATTTGCCGATAATGACTCTTCTTCGTATAATTTGTTGCTAAACTATCCGACCGATGAAAGCCCCCGGCGAACTTCAGGAAGTTTCATGAAGGTGAATGCATTTGATGCAATCTAAAATATGTCCCAAAGGTTCACCTGTGTGGAAATTTTGAATCAAGAATATACTTTACGTCTGCCTAAGTAAAACTAAATCAACTACCTAATTATCGTTTCAGTCTTCAGACGTAAGATTGTACATATCTATTCTCGTAGTAGTTCCCACGATCTAATTTGTGAAATATGTAACAATGAATGTGATTGATATAAGATTTATATACAATTCCTTTTGCAAAAAGCATGATGAACTACTAATTACATTCAAATATGTTTTACTAAATCAACGTGCATTCCTTTTTTTTTCATTTAATAATAATAAATAATAATAATAACAAAATATATTTATCGATCACAAAAAAAAACAAGAAAACAGCATGGAACACAACATCAGTGGTCACCTATATAGGTCCCAGCCTCAGCATATGCCTCAACGACATGAAGCCGCTGTGGCGCTGGTATTCTGGCCTGGGCCTATTTGAGTGACTTTTTATGAATAAGAAAAACATAATAAACAAAAGAACATACTTAACTATAAACAAACAACGCAAACAAGAACAAACAAAAACAAAAGAATTTAAAATAGATTAATAACAAAATATGACATTTATGACAAACATATGACATTTATGATCATTTAAAAAATAAGCTATTTATTGATTGCAAATTCATCGTCCTCAACGCGAATATCGAACTGTTAACTCGCATTAAGTTTAATTCGAGGTTGGTCCTCGTTTTGGGTAATAATTTTATTGGCATTTCATCACCAAAGACAGGCGCCAATTTCCACTCATTACTTTGACCTTTTAAATCGTCCGGTCCGGATATAAAAAGTCACGAATTACTTTACAAAGTATTTGTTTCGGTAAACGTATTAATCTATCGAGACCCACCAAAAGGACAACGCTAAAAATAACGTAGTTGGATTGAAAATAAATAATGTGGCATCCTTCCTTTAATCTACTAAGAATCAATCGCGGTTTTTTAAATTACTGTGTTTTTTAAAGGAAAGACCAATTCACTCTTTCCTTATTTAGCTTACTAAGGGAATCCGTTATACTGAACGAAAATAGTTTAATAAACCATCTAAAATGTACACCATCATTTGTATATAAATAATACTGGTGTATTCTAGGTAAGGTAGGTAGCGCAGAACCAACCTTAGAGGACAAATACTTAGAGGAATACATAAATAAATACATTGAACACTTGAAAACTCTTAGTCTAAACCACGGAAATAAAACATGATACCTATCTAAAGTATGATACCTTTGATAGGTATTATATTTTATTTTTATGATCTAGAAGAAACCCCTATAACCGGCGCGGTCAAACCACATACCTGAAAACTCCAATCAAGACCGCAGAATTCCAAAAATGGCGCGAGAAAGCCTCAAAGAAAGGAATTACGTGTCAATGACGCACTCCCGCGCACGCACGGGCGTCCGGTGACGTCACAGCCATTTTAACTCGTTCCCGTTGGACGATTATGACCTTTATTATGTAACGTTAAAGGCTAGTATCGACAGAGAGGGTGAAGTACGGCGATCCAGTGAGACAATTTTAATGAGCTCCCGTGTGATGCAATATGACGCTTATGGGAGGGCAATAAAGATTATTGTCTGTATTGCATGTAAATAAGTAGGTTCCGTTGGGTCTAACGTAGTGACGTCAATACGGAGTTCTCTCGACTGTGACGAGTAGGGTTGTCGATTGTCAAGGCTACACTAATGAAGTACTACATATAAGCGGGTATATTTGAATTCTGCCTAAAGTCTCTTTTCTACGAGAATGAAGTCACTGACACATCTAATGTTTAAAATCAATTATTTATTTAAGAATAACGCCGAAAAGCGTCTATTGTTAGTAAAACCACAGATAACATGTAAAAATTAACAACACTAGTTGTCAATTTAATATTTATATTTATTCATCTACCATCGCTTTTTAAACGGGTGTGAGATCCACATATGCAATCGACAGACACATGAGACCCTATTGAGCCTGTCGACGTTATCCTGAAGGCCTGCTCAGGTGCCGTTTCACGCCCCGTATGTATTTTCTTATAATATTATAAAGGTTTAAACAAATGTCAAAAGGTTTGATTAATGGTTTTCAAATAGGTTCTAAATAACCATACAACTTTTGAATTTGAGCATCGCTCCGCAGGTCTTTGATTGTGGTTACGGCATCCTTATGTAAGTGTTACAGTTTTTCTTGGCCTTACAACTTGAATAAAATGTGACCAAACTATCCAACATAGTAAATTATATATCTAAGACATCTAAACAAAATTTTAAAAACCCGTTTAGAGTGCGCGTGTCTCTGAGTGCCTCTTAACCCTTAAATTATTGTAAACTAGTGGTCCCGGTAAACTATAAACGCCAATTGTTGGTTTACTACCTACGGTTCCAAGAGTCGTGGGTTCGATTCCCACTCGGGACAAATATTTGTGTGACGAACATCGGTGTTTGTTCCGTGTCTGGGTGTGTTATTAAATATATTTAAGTATATTTGTGTATCCACTGTTGATTCTGATACCCGTAACACAAGTGCTTAAGCTACTTACCACGGGATCAGATCAATGTATGTGATGTTGTGAAATATTTAATATTTATTTAATTCATAATTTGGTGCGCAATTTTCTTACGTGTCCTATCGAAAGAACTTTCCCTTGAATTTAACAAACACAACAAAAAGAATTAGGGAAAGGTTTCAGCTATCTTCGAGGTATACACATACGTTTAGCAAGCAACACAATCAGAACGATTCATTTTTATATAGAAACCTGTCAACCCTGGAAGATACGCTAACGCGGCGTGTATTCCGACAACTTAATAAAATATTCGTTAATTGTATGTGATTACGTAAATCGTCCTACTGATTGGAATACAATGGCTGTGTGGTTCACACATTACATTTTAATTGTAAACCTGAGGTGTGCATTCGAATTTCAATAAGTATCTCTCTAGGTTGCTAAGGCTAATTTTCTATGGTACAACTTGCTGGTAGGGTCCTGTGTTTAAACTTTTTGGGTTCAGCGCTTTAAGAAACCTTATAGGGTCTCTTTGATACCCGTCTGACAAGGCCATTTTTTGTAAAACACCTTACCTTTATTTTATGAGGTTCCCTCGTCATTGTATATCCAAATTGTCTACCTAAAGATACATTCAATTACATACATAAATTCATCATTCATGCTTTTTTCCCACAGGGGAAGGCAGAGATCATTTCCTGCCATGTGCTACGATCCTGGCACACCACAATTTCATGCATATTTTTACACAAATATTTCTAAAGGGAAACAAAAGCACGATGTTTCACTTACATAGATGTAGAGTCATGAAATTTGTCAAGAGAACAAACACCAGTAAAAGAAAAATAACACCATATTCATATGTTTTGTGCATCTATCATAAAAAGAACCGTCTTTTGAGGCAGGTGTGTAAACCGGAAGTCATATACTTCTAGGCGTTCAATGGACTCCTAACCCATTCCACGT
Organism: Maruca vitrata; assembly: GCA_039566165.1. Classification (NCBI taxonomy): domain Eukaryota; kingdom Metazoa; phylum Arthropoda; class Insecta; order Lepidoptera; family Crambidae; genus Maruca; species Maruca vitrata. The sequence goes on from CM076926.1 coordinate 3,807,719, forward strand.
CCATTTAGAATTCGAATGAACGAAACCTATCCGCCCTCGGAATTCTTAAGATCCCACTTTACGTGTTTTCCATGAAAAATCTGCATACAATTGTTTCGAGTAATTTATGATGTTCGTTTTGGACAAGCGAGTCCGTATTGAGTTTTTGCCGCAGCTGTTTGACGTCACAGCGTATCAATCATTTGTCAGTTTACAATATGCTAGACAGAAAAATTATTGTTATGTAAAATATTTGTCTACCTTATACCTTTATGGAGATGGAATATGCAATGCCTGCCAGCTTTCGCTTCAAAAGAAAATTATTTTTAGTAGTTAAAGGTACGCAAGGCTTCAGCTCAGGAGTTTTAAAAAATTTAATTTATTTTTGTGGGACGATCTAGATTTGTCTATTGTCGTTCGTAACTAAGTTTTAAGTTCAAACCAGTGAACAGTAGCTTTCTGAACCACTAGCAGGCTTAGATGAAAACAGGTAAAATGTACCATTTGGGTATATGTAATTGTGTATTAAGCTGTCGAAATATTAAAAACCACACAGCATTATCATTAACTCACAATATAACATGTTAGAAGTAAAGCATTTTATTAGTGCACTGTATTTTATACATTTTTGTATTTCTTGATCTGTGAGTCTAGTTTATTTTATTAAGTAACATACTTAACACTAAACTTAAACCAAATGAAAAGCCTAAAATACTGACATCTGCAAGCCTTATATTGAACTACTCACTAGTCAACCGAGACCGGTCTCGTAATAACGACGATTGAGTCCGAGTTTGTCGAAGTTCGCAGTACAGTCAGTAGATGGCGGGAGCGAGAGTAATAGTAACGTGATCTATCGATCATTTTCCTATAGGAGGGAAAAATCTATCGAAACATACCTACTTTTTTTGCAGCATAAAGCACATTACAAAAAGTTTATTAAACTAACTCGCGTATCTGTGGTATAAAAAGTGACTTATAAAGATGTATCATTATGAAAAAAATCGTCAGAAAAATTAAAGGAAAAATTGAAAAATTCGGAAAATATATACAAAAACAGAGGATTGAATGAAAAAGTTTTAAAATTAATGTACACACGAGTACGATGTACGGACTACTCCCGAAAATTCAATCCCAAATTAGTTAAAATTAATTTATTATAAAGATAGGAATAATGCAGCCACAGAAAAATTAAATATTCTTAAAACTTTAACTAACCTTTTTTAATCCTTTGCCGGAATCCGGGCTGGGCATATAAAAGTCCACAATCCCAAGGAGGCAGTCATCGCAGCGGCAAACGTCGCTCGGCAGCGAGGACATCGATCCGAAGCTGCTGCAGCTGTCCATGGAGTCCGTTCTGACGAGCTTGCTGGTGCTCAAGGCTTCCATTTTGGCTACCAGCAGAGACTCCATCAACGACCTGGGTCGAGCTGGAGACCGGGATCGTTGTAAATCCGGTGACAGAGGTCGGTATCTCGCGACAGGTGATAAGGGTCTGTGTCGGTTGAAGTCTACCACTTCTGGGGCTAAGGCCCGCCGCGCTAACTCCGGAGACTGGCACACCAGCTCGGTGGATGAGGCCCGAGCCAGCGGCGGAGTGACACTGCGACAGTGCGACGACGTCATTTTCGTCGCCCGCATTTGTTCCTTTCAACACAACGCCCGCATGGAATTAGTTGCCATTGAAATACGTATTGTTTCGCTCAATAGGCAACGTGGTTTACGTCTGCGGAATACATTTCATTGTGTGTTCTCGTTTTTTCCATTCATACACGTTTTCGTTGGGAATTGCTACCGATTTAGTTGATTGTTTGTAGTTTATGCGTGTTTTTAAAGAAGAAATGACCATTTAGCAAAGTCGCTTAGTTTTGCTTATGATCCGATAACTTGAAATCTACGTCTCCTATAAAATCACTACATATTATAAAGCAAAGTCGCTTCCCGCGTCTGTCTGTATGTATGTATGATGCTTAAATCATGAAAGCCACGCAACGGATTTTGATTGTTTTTTTTTATTTAGAGAGTTCAAGAGGTAGGTTTTTATGTATAATATATCCGAAGCGAAGTAATGGCGGGTCACTAGTAAGTCATAAAACCCAACCGAGTATTTACATAAAATACAGGTGAAGGTTTTTTTATAAAAAGCGAGGTTGAGTACTGAAGTCATATTTTAGCAAATATTGTTTCGCCCTTCGGAGCTTTGAGTTTGCCTACATTACAACGAAAAGTTTTCATTCGCTATATTTTTTTACCTTTGCAACAGTGCCGAAATGAGTGAGTGAGTAATATAGGGGACTCGTACAAATAAGAAAACATGCTAAATATCCCCAACATATTCAGTTTCCTAATGAATGTCACCAAGATAGTTTACAAGTTATACCACATCAAAATCCGTCGTGTAGTTTTAAATATTTAAGTATACATAGGGACAGACAGACGCGGGAAGTAACTATGCTTTATACTATGTAGTGATACCGAATGTGTAATGATTTTTTGAAAACTTTTATAGAAACCATCCGTAGTATTTATTAGTCGCCAATATCAGATCTATAGAGGACCCTTTAATTAGATCACAAGCTCTATTTGACAGGCGCATTCTAATAAACCTATCAGTCGGATGGGCGGGGCCTGCTAGTCATCTGAGCGACGCGGGCGCACTAGACGCGCTAATACGCAGTTCACACGCGATTTGACGGATTGCCACGGATGAACGATGCTGGATATGACTTTATTCGTCTTCTTAGACTTTTACTTTTTGACTAATAATAATAATTAGGATTTAATCTCTATTTTTGTTTAAATTCACTCAGTTGTTAATTTTAATTTAATTTCATACCAAATAAATAATTTCTTTCTTTCTAAATTGAAAATTAAGATAATTTAAGTGAAAATAAGATAATATAATTAGCAATACGTTGCTACGTAACTCCAAAAGCTATATCTACAATTTCTGCCATAACATAACCATATTTTCTTAAACACCAAATAATTTCTAAAATAACATTTAACTTGCGTTTTTTTCTGGTTTTGAATTCTCGGCGAATAGTCTGTTCATATTCATCTTATCTAAGATCACTGATCTCAGTGTGGATTTTTTTTATGATTATATTTGTACTGAAATAAATTTCATATTGTATTATTATTTTTTTTAATAAATAATTTAAATTATTATTAGTTGGCCTTTACAACAACCTTTGAATCAACAAATTTATTAATAACAATATTTCGTAAGAAATATAAAAGCGCACGTTGATGTCTTTTTAAGGTGCGAAAAAATTTCATCATTTTAATGATCTGGCAAAGAAAGAGCCTTATTTTCTCTTATACTAATAAACATATTGTAGCGTCGATGGCCTAGTAGTTAAGGTCTTTGCTTATCATGCAAGGGATCGCCAGTTCAAACACCACCACGTACCACTGTGTTTTTCTAATTTGGTATTCATATGTCAGATTATTCGACGTTCTAACGGTGAAGCAAAACATCCTAAGGAAACCTACACATATACGAAGAAATTCTAAGGTTGTGGAGTCGACCAACCCACACTTGGCCAGTGTGGTTGATTAAGGCCTGATCTCCCTAGTTTAGGATAGGCCCTTGCCCCATCAGTAGGGCCTTATATGGGATGATGATAATGATGATGAATAAACACTTTTACCTAGTTAATTTATAATTAAGTATTAAATTAAATTCACTTTGATTAAAACTATATTTTAATCACGTACATTACATGAAGTAATAAAATATTAAAATATTGCTTTATTCACTCATGTATTAAACATGCGTGATTTTTAAATACACAACACGTCTTTTATTTCAAAGGTCACGTCATTTATCAGGAATCAATATAATTAAATTACTTTTTATTCTCATACAATTCAGACAATGCAAGAATTTCTTATATTTTATTGTCAGTTAAAGCATTTAACATGTCGAGAGAGACATTTTTGAGAGTTAAAAAGTATTACAACCGGTATCGATTGTTGAAATATTTGCATAAAAACTCAATTTTTAATAATACGTTTTGTAAGTTCGACGTTTGATTGACAAGGCATCGAAACAATTTGTACGGCCTCCGTACAGGCAAGTGTGAAACAGTGTTTTATGTCATGTAAACAATACGACCAAGGTCTCACCTGGAATGCGAAGATGGCAGCTCTCTGAATTATGCAATTACGTATAATATTGATCGGCGAGACTTACTAGAACCATTGACTTGGAAAATACAATACAACACATATTGACTTTTTGTGTGTCACATAACTTATTTAAGTTTTAAACTTTAGCTTCCGCTTCAATAAACATTTAAACAAACGCATAAATCGTCTGACAGTAAGTATTATTTGCTAGATAACTATGTTACTTTTTGTTATGCATTATTTTTAAACGTGACCTGAATTAATGAACATATCTTTAAAAACCTCCCACTGTTATTGTATATCATATTACGTGTTACTTCTTCTTATGGTATGATTGATGAACAACCTGGTGTCAGAGTTTAAACCGCCCGTAGGCCTCTGACATGGCTTCACACACCGTTGAAAAATCTCCCAGGTGTGTTGGTTTCCTCACGATGTTTTCCTTCACCGTTAAAGCGTCGAATGATGGTACATATGAATTTCAAATTTGAAAAACACATTGGTAACTGGCGGGGTTTGAACAGGCGACCTGTCGCATGGCAAGCAACGACCTTAACCACTCAGCCATCGACGCTTTTGACGTGTTACTAATCTATGTAATCTATGTATTTTTTGCATGTTGAATGAGAAGTTCCATTTCTCTTTCAACTACAAATTAATAGGGCTAACATAATTCCATCGACAAGGTACTAGGTTGTACCGTTATGTTCACCACCAATAAAAGTGACATATTTATAGAATCCCATAGTTCACAAGCCTCATCTAGTCTCTTCTAGTGTTAACACATCTATGTAGCAGGTGTGTCCACAGTTGAAGGCTGCCAGTTCGCGAGTAACTGCCTCCTACAGAGCTCTTATAAACAAATCGACTAATTTCCTCCATTCAGATAACTCTTACCCATTCAAAATGGAATTAGACCAGGTGTGGTTCAAATCAGAAACGCAAGTAACTACTTTTACAACTGAAAAAGCTATACCTAGTTCAATTTAATAATGTAGGGATGAGAGCCATCCACTCCCTCGCAAATCCGGTGGTGATGACGAGGCTACTCCAAGCCATCATCGTAAATCAGTTAGGAAATCACTGTTCGAACGGACCCTGTCCCGAAAAGACAGTGTGTATTAATCAAGAATACGTTTTATTCTTATCATTCCTATTGAGGATAATCGAATCACAAAATGTTTACTTTTCCATTCTAGAGAGATCTCAGGAAAAGTTCTTGACCTTTTAAAACGAAATTATCGATAAGTCTCTCACTGTGTGTTACGCCCTTGTATTTTACGACTTTGCTGTCTTCATGAACCTAAACGTGTTCTGGTTTTTAATTTTTAAGTACAACAATAAAAGTAAAAGACAACCACTCCGAGAAAACAAGAATAATATACGACGTGCTTCACCGTACTTCGACATTATATGTCGTCATATAATACGGTAACTTACACGTATTATGTATGTTTAACCTCCACATCAATATAACAGCTTCAGTAATATATAAGATATTTATAAGTATTATTTGTACCGGAACTATTAGGTTCTAATAGCGAATAATTTCCACTAGTCACCTACCCTACTTATTAAAGGGAACATAAATATAAGTTTATTATTTATAATTGTATGTAGATACTACAAATCTATAGTTAATCAAATCAACTCATGTCTCCTAAGAGAACATTATGTACGTACATACGAGTAGTATTCTGGTATTTTCGTTCATGTGTAAGACTTACACAATACTGTGATTCGGTCGGTCGGCTTTTAGTATCTCTTTATCCAAACGACATACTATAAAATGATTTCACAGTTGTTAACAATAACCTAGTGGTACTTTAAATAATTTATTTACGCACAAAACAGGTTAGGTCCAACATTAACAAAAACAAAACATTTGTATTCGAATTGTATGGAAAACGAAGTCTTGGTATCCCATTACCTAGGCGCCTACAAGTCGATAAATTAGAATACAATGTTCAGTTAGGTGTTAACAAAACCTCGTTGGAAACGGCCATAAGATTTACCATTACGGTACGTTTATAAAACATATTAATACATAGCGTAAATGGAAATACCCCTCGAGCTGGTCTGTTGTCACAGTAATAACTATGTTATACTTCAAACCTACGCAAATCTTACCTGAAAAGACTTAAAACTTGTGTAAGAAAATGCCTGACTCGTCGGTATATTTTTGACAACGTATGTTAAGGGTCCGATCTCCATGGCCCTCTGTATGAGCCAACTTAACCTTTGTGATTCATTACATTTTTGATTAAGTTATGACTCTAGCTACCTTACTTACTTTAATATAGAGGGTAGACATTGGACTATGGAGCCCCTTATATATTCGAGATCCTGAGAAATCCCATGTATGACAGTACATAACTCTCACGTTATATAACTGTAAAACTTATTAAAGCCAAAATTCTATAACAAAAGCCGACTTTCGCCTATCCAACAGCTAACCTTTACCTTTCGTAGCGAACATACTTAATTTACAACTCAAATTGCAATATTGCAACTAAATATTACAACAGTCATACAAACAGCGCTCGACATAGTATTTAGGCCACATCATATGTAGGATTAGCCAGCTGCGGGGACATAAACGCATTCATATATTTATTGGTACAATCATATCGTACTTCGAACGCAAATAAATTTCCTACCAGTACTAATTTATGTAGAGTACGGCTTAGTGCAAAGTGATTTCGCAACATAATAAATTATGCCGGAGTTTCTTCGAGATAAAATCGGAGGGGAAATCATTCAAGTTGTCGTGTTCTCAACTGCGTAGTAAGGTGGAGTGGTATTGATATTTGTGTTTTTGCTTATCTTATTTATGAATTTGATGTGGAACGTAATAACTTATTCAGAGGCTTTCACTTGCTTTTTCTACAAAATTATTATAATCTGGAAAAACAAGAAACCATCAGCATTCACTTATTTACAAACCCCCAGAGACATGGTTCAGCCCATTCTACAATCACACTGATGAGAAACTGTAAATTTTAACATAAATAGAGATAGCACTTGGCATAAATCACTTAGTCTCGGAAACCGTCACAACTGCCGCGTGGGAAACAACAAATAATCCTTACTTTTAACTGCCTCGTTGGTCTATTGGTAGCAAGCGCTGCGTTAGGACCGAGAGGTCCCCGGTTCGAATCCGGGGTCGGGCAAAATTGTGTGAGTTTTTCTGTAATGAAATTACTCAGCCCGGAGTTAGGAAGTTGGCGGTTGAACGCCCGTGTCTCGGAAAGCACGTTAAGCCGGTGGTCCTGCGCCCGATCTCTCATCGGTCATGTCGGATTGCCGTCTCACCGAATTATGAGAGTAAGGGAATAGAGACTGAAATCGGTCGGACGCCTTTTTTTTAATCCTTACATATGCTTATCTATACTAATATTATAAAGCTGAAGAGTTTTTATTTGTTTGTTTGTTTGAACGCGCTAATCTCAGAAACTAATGGTTCGAATTGAAAAATGGTTCTTTTTGTGTTGGTCTATGCCATTTATCGAGGAAGGCTTTAGGCTATAAAACTTCATGCTGCGACCAATAGGAGCAGAGAAACAACAACGGTAAATGTGTGAAAATCGGGGAAAACGCGGACGATGTCGCTGGCACAGCTAGTGTATATAAATTCGAACGTAACTCTGACTGGCTGTAGCATTTTTAAAAGTACGGAACCAATTTATATGAAATTTGGTACCTTACCGTAAAAATACCTCTTATGACCAGGCGATAAAGGGCAGAGGCAATTTTTGTCCAACTGCGTCATAAAGGAGTAATTTCTTATGCGATAAACGATCCTATGCGGGCAGAGTCAGACTGGAAGCTAGTTCTGCACTAAATGTTTCTACACGTAACCTACGATCGTTCATTCATCTTGCTATCAAATGATGTGCTTTAAAGCTCGCGGTTGCACAAATAAAAACTTGTGAAAAGCCACAAGTCAAAAGCCAAACTCCTTACCGAGAGAACCAGCAGTTCCTCTAATAAATAAACATAAGTTGTTTAAAAGTGGTAACGAATGCGGGAATTTTAATCGTTCCTAGCGCTAGTTAAGTAATACTAATTACACCATAAACCGCTCGAAACGTAATTGAGATGGATTGGACACACGCTGGGCTTTCCTTCCAGTGCACCTATTAGTGCATAGGGCGGTCACGTGCATTCTAATAGTTCACACGATTGTGAACTTTATTGAGTTGGTTTAAGATAACTTGTCTATAAATCAAAAAGTTTTGGAAATCTTTACTTTCTTGAAAGCCCGACTTATCCACGAACTCCGACGCGTTTGCAGTGACGATTTTCTAATAATACAAAATCTAACATTATATTTCATTTTCTTTTTTTCTGGGCCTACCCTAAAATAGGGCGATAAGGCCTTAGTCAACCACCCTGGCCAAGTGCGGATTAGTTGACTACACAACCTAAGAAAATCTTCATAGGTGTGCAGGTTACGTTGATTACCTCTTTTGATCACGTTGATTTTGTCCTCACATTATACTTAATTAAAAACACATAGAACCTCATTCACTTACAAAAGATCAAAATATATTTTTTTTAAAAAACAGTTTTTATAAAACCCGAGTAGCTATTTTACAACTCCTATATCGCGTGTAGACCCATAAAGACTAATATTTAGGTTTTATAAAATTTGAAAACATGGAAGCTTAAAATGTATAACTGAAAGATATAATTACGTATGTAACTGCCTGTTTATAAAAACAAGTTATGGCTAATTAGTTCAATGAACTGATTACTTTATATCAAATACATAGTTATAAAAGTTTTTTTTTCAAACAAGACTCATAATAGAAAAATACATACTTAACTGTCAGTCAATATTACAGTCAATAACTGTTGATCATATGCTGTCAAAATTAATTACGATCTTAATGAGATTCAGCCACAAAAACCAACTTGGTTGTTGACGGCCAAGCGAGAGTTGTCTATTATAATGAATTAATTTGATGACTTGTCCCGTGGGTTATTTAGTAAGCCCCTATATTTTAAGTCATTAGATCTTCTATTATTTTGTGAAGAGCACTTGTATTGTTCCTCGTCTAAATGTGTTATTTAACAAATGCTTAAGATACGTATCGCAAATCAGGTCAAGTCAGGTGAAGTTGTCTGATATTAATTTTTATTTTAATGACAGGTACTGGAAGAAATGCTATGATATATTTACTCTTGCCATGAAAAGCTGGCTGACTTATAGAGTCGACATATAAAGATTGGGCTGACGGGTTAAATCCTTACTACGCATAGAGTACTGAACCGATTTGAATGAAATTTAGTAGAGATACAGTCCAGAGCCTGAGAAAGGACATGAGCTACTCTGTAACCGACAGCGCTTTAGAGAAGTAATGTTTTACTCGTTAAACATCTCTACGCGAACGAAGTTGCGGGTGTAAAGCTAGTAATCTTAATAAAGACTTAATTCGTTTTGAACACCATAATTTTCACATAAAGAACCCAAATCGACTCTCCTCATACGGAGTTGAACCAATCCCATATTAATACACCATAATTTAGATGTCATAAAGTTTTTGTACGCGCTTTATTATAAAGAATTAATACCTTAAGTGCCATGTAATTATTGCTTGTTGTAAGACACGTTTATTAATTCGATAGCTTTGAAAAATGTAAATAATTGTCGGCATAATGACGGTATTAATTATTTAAAACAATGTCAGGTGCACTTCATAATATAAATGGTGATCGTAAATGTCCCGTACCAAGTTTGGTAGAGCTTAATATAGAGATTTGGCATCAGTTATTATTTTTTATGGCTTATTGACTTATTTGTGGTTTGGCAAGGGTTAAAACTGAGGGCTTTGAAAATACATACAGAAGCAGGTTACCTACTCATACATGCGAAATGCTTGGGGGTTTATTCAAATTAAAGAAAATCCATATTGCTGAATTTTTATATAGAACCAACATCCGTTAACCCTCGTTATCGGATAAGGATTGTAAAAGTAATATATACGTATATAATAAGGCATCCGACCGATTTCGGCTATGGTAGCCGATCTCGATGGAGATCAGCCAACTGCGCAAGATTATAGTGCACAAATGTACGAGCAAACACAAATGCATTCTCTGTTCCCTTACTCTCATAGTTCGGTGAAACGGCAATCCGACATGACCGATGAGAGATCAGGCGCAGGACCACCGGCTTAACGTGCATTCCGAGGCAAGGGCGTTAATCCGTTAACTCCGGGATGAGTATTTTTTAACAGAAACTCACTCAAAATTTAGCCGACCGCGGACTAGAACGGGGGGGGACCTCTCGGTCCTGATGCAGCACTAGTTACCAATAGACAAACGAGGCAGTTATAACATATATGTATAATAGTAACATAAAACAATAGATCTATACATAAAGATAAGCCTCGCCATCCAAAAAGGAAACTTGGCCAACCTCTTGGGCACGATGCCTATGGACAGCGTCTGGGGCATATTTTTTATTTTTAAGAAAGTGTTAATTTAGTTAGTTTAGGTTAATTTTGCTTAGGTATTTGTAATATGTATAAAGATTTGTAAATATTTACTTTGAACAAATAAACAGTCCATCTTATGAACTGACTACGCAACAAAGATAATTGTTTGATTTCAAGTTTGTAAAGTCCAGTACTTAAGCTATACTAAAGAAGTGCACCATATTCGTCTGAGACATTAAAATTATCCAAATCACAGACTCTTCCAGTTTACAGTCATCAAGTTAAATGTTATTTTGCGATTGACTTACTTCAGAGACTATAAACTAGAGTATTCCGCGCGTTCAGCTCAAATTATGAAACATTAAGTTAAAATGCAATGACATTTTCCGCCACCAACGACCAATGATTGGTTACTTAATTGACAACCATCGGTGTTCGGAGTAAACTTGATTTTAACCCATCGAATTTTACGTGTACTAAAACTTAAAATGGGCAAGAGAAAAATCCCAAATTCACAAATATAAATTTACATTAGAACTCAATGTTTCATTAAAAACAACAAATTAAATTGAATGATTGCACAACAACCTAATTGGTTGTTTGATTTAAAAAATTACATATAGAATCAAATAATAAATAGAAGAGTAAAATTAATAATTTAAAGTAACTCGAAACCTTATTTTTAAAGGTTTTTTTTAATAATACATTGATACTCGATACTCGATCGAGTTCTCGATAAACTTTAAAGATTGTATTAGGATGCAAAATATAAAGAGATGGTAAACTTATATTGGTATATAAACTGTTAATACTGATATAGAGTATAAAGCAAATTACGTTTAAATTATCATTGGATAAACAATTTAACTCCTTAACCTGTTACTACAATTTACGGCACTTTAACTTGAAATCCCATGAATATGCATCGTGTATATTTGTTAAGGAAGCATTTAAATGTGATATTTATTTCAATAAGGCGGAATATCAAAACTTTTCTATCATTAGTTTGACCAAACAGTATCTACTTACAATAAATTAATCTACACTCGGAAATAAAAACAGCAGATTTTTTTGTTTTTTAAATATTTTTTAGAATGTACTAATGTACTTACGTTATTTCATAGTGCTAAAACTAATAAAGAAAATTCTTTATTTACGTTCTATCACTGACCAGCCGAACACACGAACGTTCAATTTATTATATCCACTTAAATCACATTTGTAGATGTGAATATTAAAAGAATTTATAATATTGGATTTGCATAATACCTCTTACAAATACCCTGTAACGAAAATTAGTCAGGGATATTCCTTGTTGCCCAACATTCTCTTGAAGAAATAAATTGGCAGTAAAATTTACGTACGTTCCTAGCGCTAGTCTATTACGCACTCAAAGAATTCTGTCCATATTATAATTTCTTGCAAATATGTCGTCCAATACCTTGTGAAGCAAATTCAATTTGAAGATGTCTGTTAGCTAGTTTTTTGCTGATAAATTGCGATAAAAAGCCAACGAGTTTTAAGGCTAGTACACATATTTGGCGCTATTGGCACGTTTGCGCAGACCGTGGCCTTTTTAGGGTTAGATGCAAAGTTGCCATGCTAATATCGCTTTTTTAAAAACGAAATTTAAACTTACATTAAAATAAACTTGATAAAATAACGACTTCATAATGTAGCAGTCGAATTTTGACGATTGTAAACCACAAACAAAAAAGAATCTAATTTATACCTTCATTTGTAATTGGAAATAACTTATTATTATTTGTTTAACACCTCTGGCAACACTGATTCGCCGAATTAGATGTGAGATCGGAAATAAGGATAAAGAAACGACTAGGTTAGTCTAAATAATTTGTTAAGGCGACTGGGGATAAGATCAGATAAGATATATTTTAATCAAACTTAGGTTTAGTCTAGTCCTAGTTAGAATATTAAAAGCGTGTAGTATTATGAAATCTAATAATATTTATATGCGCATAAAGTATTACATTAACCAAATACGTAAGACTTAATAATATAATGACACTAGTGACCCGCCCTCACTTCGCTTCGAATGAAATTAATATTGAAATCTTCCTCTTGTGTCCCTTTATCTATTAATTAAACAGTATTTAAAACTCGTTGCGTAGTTTAAAAGATTTAAGCATACAGAGGGATATAGGGACAGAGAAAGCGACTCGGTTATATACTACTAGCTTTCCGCCCGCGACTTCGTCCGCCTAGAGACGTTTAAAGGGTAAAACATTACTTCCTCATAGCGAAGTCGGTTAAAAAGTAGCCTATAACCTAGGCTCTGGATTATATCTGTACCAAATTTCATTTAAATCGCTCCAGTACTCTATGCGTGAAAGCGTAACAGACAGACAGACAGAGTTACTTTCGCATTTATAATATTAGTAAGGATGTAGTGATAATAGAAGTGTTTCTGCTTAAAGATGCATTTTTAATGGAAAGGAAAAATACTCTATCCGACATAACAGAGAAAGAAAAAGAGACCAGCATAATATTATATTATGTGGCAACAAGCTAAAACCGACTATTAACATTTTTTGTCCAGAAATGATTACCTGTTAACCCGTTATTGCGCAAAATAATGTCAACTGCAAATCATTATTTCCATCCTCATCTCGGTCTTAATCTTCATGTTTTGGTAATTATCAAAAAAGCGGTAACGACCCATTGAATGGGATGTATGAGATAATTACGGGTTTTCAAGCATTGGACATAATTCGCCTCGGTTTAAGAGGGGCATAATAGTGACATTGGTTTAAGTCAAAATCTGATAAGATCTGAAGTCCGACAATAAACACATCGAATACGACCTACCTTAACGAACGTAAGTTTACTATAGAGGTATGTAGATATTGTCATTTCTATAAAAATGTATTAATAGCAAAACATTGTAGGTAATCTTCTCATTAGTTACATAGTCCCTAAATGACAAAGTAGTCATTTAACGGAATTGGAATCAAAAAGTAAATATAAGTTACCTAATAATTCACAATAATATGTGTTAAAAGAGGGGAGGACGAACTTATCTCAGCACATTGTATGCATCACTACATAGTATTAAACAAAGTCGCCTTTTCTGTCCCTATATCTCTATGTGCGCTTAAATCTTTAAAACTACGCAACGGATTTTGATGCGGTTTTTTCCAATAGATAGAGTGATTCAAGAGGAAGGTTTTTATATAAAATTTACCCGAAGCAAAGCGAGGACGGGTCACTAGTATAATAATAAATGGGTAAGAAGGTACGTCTTTTTACTGCTCCAATCTAACTTAAAAACAATCATGGCTGCTCTACTCGTCCAGGACTCTTCTTAATCCAACTAAAAAGGCATTTTCCCTCGCCGATCCACCTTGTTAAATGCCAACGCAGTTGTCATATAATTTTACGATTGAATTGTACTTAAAAATGCCAACTTAACTTTCTCCCATTAAATACTCATAACATTATAACAAGACGTAAAGATTAACAAGAAGATAAAAGTAACAAGTTGTTTTTGCTGTAGCGTACATATATTTAATGCATTGCTTGTAAAATATGACACGTTATGACTTGAAAGTGGAAAATAAATATTTCGTGTTAACTGTAATGTTTTTAAAAGGAACGACGTGTTACAGCTTTATACAATTATTTTAATGTTTTTTATCAAATAATTCTGGCACGATAGATCGTCACATCGTCGTACATCTATAATATGGTTCATTAGGCATTAAAGCAACAAAAAAAAAAGAATTCGTAACCGGAAAACAAGAAGAAAAAAATACGATCGATACGATACGATACGTTATAATTATTTCGACTTTTAACAAACAGCTTCCGTTAATTAATAAATACTTGTTGTCTTATAGAAATTTATACCGATCCTTGGAAATAGCAATTATCTTTCTGATTTCACAGTTTTTGCGTAAGTAAATAAATATTATAAATTTCGATTCGGGGCGAAACTTGTTTTGGCGGGGCTTGTTACTGTGTCAATTTAATTAAGAATCCAATAAAAAGTAAGAACCGATTAATTATGATTGTATTAAATTTATTGTTTCTTTAATAATGTTTGTTCAGATACTTAATTAAATTAACGCGGTGTTATTAAAGGTTTTAAGCGGTGTTGAACTAGTTTGGTCCGGAAGTGGCCCGCAACAAGCGTTGTTGGTAAACAGAATTATCGGCAACAAATAATAATGAATGTAGGCGCCATATCACGAGGTGTGATTGATCACTTCGGATGAAGGTCGCTGGAGAAATTGTTATATACTTTTAATGTACCGATAGTTGCAATATTACGTATGTGTTCGTTATCTGCCAAAATTAGGTTTTTGATTCAATTTTCCTTATACAAATGAGTCAAATTACTATGAATACACGTTTCTGTTTGTATTTATGAATAACTAGCTTTCCGCCCGCGACTCCATCCGCGTAGAGATGTTAAACGGATAAAACATTACTTCTTTATAGCGCAGTCGGTTAAAAAGTAGCTTATATCCTTTTCTAGGCTCTGGACTATATCTGTACCAAAATTTCGTTTAAATCAGTTCAGTATGCGTGAAAGCGTAACAGACAGACAGACAGAGTTACTTTCGCATTTATAATATTAAGTAAGGATAATCTCCTCTTATTTTATTTTAAAGTTATCTTATAAGAAACAGAAACCATATGTATGTTCAGAGGACGGGATTGTTTTTACTTTCCATCATTGAATTTTGTACCTAATATTGTGAGTATGATGAAAAAAGGTGGTGTATTAATATACCAAAAAGGATTAAAGCTACATAATATGTAGGTAATAGCTTTGCAGATAAAACTAGATGTAGATGTAAGTGTTTGTATCTTAGATATACTTCAAGACGTGGGCAAACCTGTTTCACAGATGCATCCATGTACTATAATCCTATGTACAACATACGATTGAAGATAGGAAGCTTTCGATAAAGAACCGCTTATAATATTTATATTCCTTTAGCTATCTCTTCTTTGAGACCAGTTAGTGCCTTTTCACACATAGCGATTTCGATCGCCGCGAGCTCGCAGCGTGCACGCCGCGATATCGCCGCAATTAAATAATTAAATCGAAATTAACGATATCGCGGCGTGCACGCTGCGAGCTCGCGGCGAAATCGCGGCGATATCGCCGCGATCGATATTGCCCAAAAATCGCTAAGTGTGAACACGCTGTAAATGAATAAAATATTCTGTAACGACGAGTGTGGCTCTAGCCGCAGTTAAACACAAATGATTAATGGCAGTTAATTGGAAACTATAACAGATTATTCTATACAAATCAATATAACTGACACTTATTATAAGAGGATATTTTTAGGGCAGCAATTACTGAATGAATTATTTGTTTTAACCTGTACTTGTATATCAATGTAGCAGGTGGGGTCTTTAAGGCCAACGTTGTATTTTTTGTATTTACGAAATATTTTCCAGTAGTGCAACATTTTCAGCCTTTACATAATTACCGTAAACTTGTTATTTCATAGTTGAAAGCTTACGAGTCACTCCTTGATAAACCTATTCAGAGCTTAGGAAAACATTTCAAGTAGCGAGAAAAAGGATTGCAAAAATAATGCATTTTCCTCAAGCATTAAAGATAATAAAATCGAAAGCTATCTGAAAAATTTATTATTTCAAAAAACTACAAATTTTAAAACTATGTTACGTTGATAAGATATGGTGTAAACTACGTACACAATACACAAAGCCTCTTTAACCAATAATGAGAGGCGTTGTCAAAAATGACCTTTAGTAAAAGCAGATTTTATCTTGCTATGAAAAGTGATAGCAAGTGTGTAGCGTGAAATTTGACACAGTTAATCTCGGCATCGGAACAAAATGTCATGGGGTCAGTTTGACCGGCTCGTCCAAATGAAGGTTAACCAGCTGATATATTTGACTGTCAATTTGCGATAAGTTTTGCCGTTGGCATCTTAACGGCAAAAAAATATTTTAACCAGAAATGACTTATGTTTGTCTGAGGGAAAATTAATTAGTAAGAATGCCGCCTTGTCTAGTTACGGATTTTTTAAATAATATAAATTGTTTTTAAGCTGGCTATTTCCCTATATGGCACGGCAGCGGTATGAGAAGGATTTATCAAGAATCGTATTAAGTCGATGTTAACAAAAACAGTTAATTGCGTTTACTTGTTATGCTTAATCGAGTTAAGTAATATAAGGATGTAGATTATCTCAAAGAATTTGCTGTTAAGCCCTTTTTTGCTTTATTAATTTTAGTTTCATAATTTAATTAATTTAATATCTTACTACCAGTCAGCAATGATTAATTAAAATAGTCAATAATATACATTGTAAAATTAGCTATTTAATGAAAGTCCCGTTGAAATTGGTCCAACCCTCTCGGAGATTAGCGGAAAGAAACAGACAGACAAAAAAAATTAAATAGTAAGTGAAAAGTAGTTTTTTTAAATATTACAAACAGACACTTTATTTAATTTTGTTGTATAGTAGATTGATAAAAGTGATGCAATATGATCATATAATAAGGACAATATGAAATCTCCTTTTATACGTATAAAAGATACAATCCCAATAATTGCAAGAATACATAAATAAAGTGTTCATTGAAAATTAACATTATCTCTTCGATGTTCGATATACACATTGTCTTAATACCTTTTGTTTAGGGATAAACCTTATCTAAATTATACTGTCTTGTTATATTGTTTGCAGTATTATTATTTTGGAATAGATTAACGGTACTACATTGCTTTGATCAGTCCGTCTTCATCTGATGAGGTCAAACCTCCACACGTTCTATTGTCATAAAAACTAACAATAGAATTCCCTTTCGACAGTGACAATATAATTCGAGTGGAAACTCTTTGGTAAACATAGAGCCAAGTCGAACTTTAACTTAAATTGAATTGAGAATTGACAATATTGTAAATTTGAGTAAATGATACAGCATAGCCTCGTTACCTAAAAAAACCTTTTGGATGCCGGCTGAAGTTATAGAAAGGCTACATCAGTTTATTGTTCGTTAGGTTCAATGTGAATTGCGGAATACTTTGTACCTACATTGAATACTTTCAAAAGATAAGCCAGAAAACAATACTTTGTTTATGCATTTTAAAAACAACTAGTGACCCGCACTCGCTTCTCTTCGGGTATATAAAACCCATCAAAATTCGTCGCGTAGTTTTAAAGATTTAAGCATATATACATACAGACAGACGCTAGAAGCGACTTTGCTTTATACTATGTAGTGAAGTGTTGCTTTATGGCTTAGCGGTTCATAAAATCCAGTACAAACAATTATGTGACTACTCTTCCTGTCCTTCTTTATTTAATTCGCCTTGATTTCCGATTATAAAAATAAGCACAAAACCAATAAATTTAATATGTTCCGGACTCGACTTGGTTCGTCGTTTACCGTGCCCCAATGCAATTAAAGTAACAATGCATACCAATTCGATTGCAAGATCCACTCGATTGTTAACATCTCAACGCGTCTCGATTTTATTACTCGATTGTTCGATACTCACCTAGCTTGCTTCGTGGAATACAAATTATATGCCAGTGTTCCTACTATTGGTACCGTCAAAAATATATATTATTGCGAAGGTCATACGGGTGAAGATTTGACCCTTGAAAGTGGGGCCAGGGACATTATCATGATCTAGGGTTCAATTTTAACAAATTTATATTCATAATTTGCCCATAGAGAGCTTTCGCTTGGTAATGAACAGACTCAATGTTTTCTTCTTTCCATGGCGGATCGCATGTATAATTTTTGCCGCATATTTGAGATATTCGATCAAAATTGAAATATTTGCTGCAACTATAAAATATACAATATATTTCATTTATATTTAGGTCAAATTGTTCCAAGAAGGTTGTTTTAACTAGCCAAGCAAATGAACTTCTTATTCGTCTAATATAATATTGAGACAAGTCACCTTTTATCAGATTCAAATGTCTCTACCATCAACAATGAATAAACATATTACACACATCGTTATCAATAACCCGACTATGGATTACTCGGTACAAAAAGCCGCCTTATCCCGCCCATATCAATATCGTGCTCCTGCGCAATGCGATCAATTACCTGTCACAGTATGAAGTCATAAATCGGCCGACTAGCCTGGCAAATGTTACCCTAATAAATTATATAAGGAATTCGTTTACTGATACTGCTTAATGCTTAGAGCGGTTGCAGTCAGGGGTCTATGCTAGCTAGCACGAAAAATTACCAACAAGTATGTATGTTCATCAATTTACAATCGCTAGCTTATCTCCAGTCCAGTTGAGGTGATTTTTTTTTATATAATTAAAGAAAAATTTAAAGAATTAAGCTGAAAAGTGTCATCAACTGGATCCGACTGGTATTGCATTAAATAAAGAAAACCTTCCTATAAATATACTTCCTAATTAGGAATTATTCCTTATAAATATCCTAAAAAAGAAGTATCCTCCCTTCCTTCTACAATAAAATCTACCTTTAGCGCTCCTGCACTGTTTAAGATAAAGCTGTTTATTTTGTTTTTTTTCCTAACTGACATACGATGAAGGCTTGGAGTAGCCTCGTCATCATCACCAGACTTGCGGGCGAGCGGATGGCTCTCACTCCAAACTGTTTATTTAGCGTATATTTCTGGAGTATCACAGAATCACATTAACACTGATTGAACGATCTTACAAAATGAGTCCACCCACCTCGCACTTATCCAGTAAAGTCTAGATTCCTAGACCACAGTGGGAGTAGGTACAGGCAGGTACCCGACCCAATTGTCTTAGACGTAGCGGTCTAGCATTCTTTCCTGACAACATTTTCCTTTTCGGTCCAAATAACATTCAAACATGCCGGGCTCGAGCTGTGGCTATCGGTCGATATCATCTGAATTCTATCGAGTGCATGCCTAAGGCTAGTGGTGCTCAAAGTGTATGGCGACCAAAAAGGTGGGTATAGACTACAACATTTTCTGGAGCATTTCTGTGTAATGTAACGTTCTTACGAATGGTACAATACAGGCAAAAGCTCAGTTTCCTAAGCATTTACGTTACGTTTAGTTCGTAAGAGGATGATACACTAGAACATATCATAGAGCGGCTCGTTGTTCTGTTACAAGTAAATGTTGTAGTCTATACTCACCTTTAGTGGTCGGTGAGAAGATAACGCTGGGGAACAGTGGGATTAACCTAAATATTAGTCTTTATGGGTCTACACGCGTTATTAGGAGTAGCAAATTACATAGCTGCTTACTGGACAGTGGGATGTTTGTGAATATGAGCGAAAGTTGAGTTGTTATAAGCTCTAAAATGTTACACGCGAGTTTAATTCATAAATTATTTTAAGTAAGCTAGTTTATTTTAATAAGTGTCAGAATCAAATTTGATCTAATTAATAATTCAATAAGTTTATTTATAGTGAATATATATTATGTCCAACTTGCACGAATCTAGGTCTACCGAAAGTGCCTGTAGTTTCTTGTCCCTGTGCGAAATATCTGAAAACAAGGTTTCAATTGCTTTTTATCTTTAGATTGCGTTGACTTAGACACTTTATTATTTTACGGCTGCTAGGGACTATCAACATAAGCATTAAATATAATTTTCAACTTATACTCTACGTGATCTATAAAAAATGGTCTGAAAAACTAACGGTTAACAAAGTATTCCTATTATTCTATACACCTGTCATCGTTATTCCCATCATGATCATACTGTGAAGTTGTCCAAACAACGGGCTCAAATAATTACCAAATTCTTCTTTCTAGGGATCGGAACGCTAGAGTTCAAAATATCAAATGTCAAATGGTCCAATACCCAAAAGTTGTAACCACTCAGCTTTAGAGATTTCGACAGGAATTTATTTCGTACAAACCGACCGCCGTTTTTTCCCATACTGTCTTATTATGGCCGTGCTCGCTTGCACTGTCCGTTACTTATTTGTACTTTGAACGCAAGTCGCCCGGTATGTTCTAGATCAAATTATTAGCTTATGATTTGCCGTTTCATTTTATATTGCTTTACAATATAATAAATGAAGTCCCAAGCGGCGAAGGAATGTGAAGGTTTTGACTTATGATCTAGCGCAATGTATTAGTATAAACTGAATTGCACAAGTATGCACAGATATGCATATTACAAATAGGTATATGATTAAATAACAACAATAAATAAGACAAAGAAATATATTTCGTTCTATAATTTAAAATCCTAATGTTTTAGACTTTCAAACGCCATAAATCTTAATTCAATTTGCGTAATGCTACCCAAAATAAATATTGATTGAACAGTTTACAGATGTTGTTTGAAAAACTGTTAACTTTGGCAAACCTGAACCTATAAATCAATGTTCTGATCATTCAGCACTCACTCCTACGTCGTTATAAGCGAAGAGATTTTCCTAATTCAGTATAAACCAATTAAATGGTAATTCGAACCGATTAAACAGCGTAATTAAGATTCAAAGCCTGTCTTACTACTAAGCTCTCCAAACCATTATAAACTTTAATCTACAACGCTTAAAGATTAAAATGAAAGAGTCCGGCTAAATATCAATATTCATAGGACTCGAGTAATTCGCGCAATTTGTCAAAGCCCTTTTTCAGTAAAGATTTATGGCAAACTCTTGTTGAAGAACTTTTCCATTATTTTTCTACCTTTTTAGAGTGATTGCTTTATCTCAGATCAAAATATGTTATAATGATAAATATTTAGCTAGAGATCTGGTCGTGGCTATGTTTGGAAGAAGTATTTCTTGAGTATTTTCGTTCGGTATTGGCAATTTGTTTAGCTGTCGTTCTGCAAGGCACAGATGTTTGTCTTACAATAATCGTGGGCTATTGGAACGTGTGCGACTACTTTTGGAAATCGAAAAGTGTACACATACAAATTATGTCTCGTTTAGATTAATTGAGAGGACGATTTCTCATAATCAGATTTAAATAAATAAATAAATATTACACAATATCACATACATTGATCTGATCCCGTGGTAAGTAGCTTAAGCACTTATGTTACAGATATCAGAATTAACAGTGGATACACAAATATACTTAAATATACTTAATACACACCCAGACACGGAATAAACACCGATGTTCATCACACAAATATTTGTCCCGAGTGGGAATCAAACCCACGACTCTTGGAACTGTAGGTAATGAACCTAGGTCACTAACTACTATTCCGCCGAGCCAGATTTTTGATACAAACCCCGTAAAAATATTTGATGAAAGATCTATAAGCTCACTAAATCTTTCTCGCTTATTCAGAACCTGAAAATGTATGTCATATTTAGACTTCAACATCGTGAGGAAACCTGCACACCTACGAAGAAATTCTAAGGCTTTAGTCAACCAACCCGCACTTGGCCAGCGTAGTCGACTAAGGCCTTATCGACCTAGTTTAGCGTAAGCCCGTGCCCCAGCAGTGGGTATTTGAGCTGATGATGATGATATAGACTAAACCCAACATCAAAAAAATTGCATACGGAAAATTCACCTTACGTCAGAAGTGTGATAATTGTGTATTTTACAAATTATTTATAAGATAGCACATACTCATCAAACAGCAGCTAACACAGCTCTACATTCCAGAAAATCTTCCAAAGAAACAAAAGGGGCCATCCAATAGAAAACACTTGCAACAACGTATACTCAGGCTGACAATCGTCACCGATTATAAAAAGCCTTAATTGCCAGATCGCTTACAGCGCGTTTCCGAGTAGCTCCGGGCTTGTTTCCTCCACTGTTAATTGTTGCATTGGTATTTATTGATACGTGTATTAAATGGCCTTTTAGAGTTCTGAGAGTGAATTATAAAACGTATAGAAGAAATTTAGACATGAAAAATATTAGCAATTATTTTTATACGTATATTTGTATACTGAAATAAAGTAATGTGGACTACGAGCTGGTTACTCTTGACAATAATTTATGCTTAAAGTCATAAAAAATAGACGCGGCAGTATGTTAAGCACAAAAATGGAAAGGCGTGATCTTTTTGCATGTGAGAGCCTAACTTACCTAGCATAGAGCTAGCCCGGAGTTTTCCGCTCCCCGGAAGTTCGATGATGATGACAAGGCTACACATCATCATCGAAGTAAATTTAAAAAAAATATCCGCATAGGAACCCTTCCTATCAGATAGCATTCGCACTTGACGATTTCTCGACGCCGTGGGAGATCCGAAGGCATGCGGTGGAACGATAAGCGACGGCTGTCACCGCATCCTCTTCTTAACGATCTATTTTATTGGTGACAGACGGACACACCATATTACTACCTGTGGTGATATGTTTGACACCTACAGCCGAGTATTGAAGGTATAATAAAATATCTAACTATTCGCCTACTACTTAGATCAGCGGTCGGAAACAATGTAAATTAGTATTTATATAGATTAATTACAATACTAGGGATTAAGATTAGTACTTCTATTTTCTACTGGGAGGGGTTCGCTTGACCTCGTTCAGATTTTCCCACAGTATACAGACCTCACCTAAAACTACTTGCCTACCCCTGACTTAGATGATAACTAAGGTTCTAAGTCAAAAACATGCAAAAATTAAGTAACTGTAGTAGTCTTGTAGTGGTCAAATATGTAAATTCAAAATGAACTTATTCAGTAACCAGCCGTAAGTGTTGACCAGTTGTATCAGCGATTAAACGGTTTTGGCCCACAACGCCAGTTAAGATCATATCTTTCTCCGAATATAAATACATTTTCCAACGTAATTTCTTAATCAAAGCACAATCGCAGTAACAGTCCGCTCATGTAAGATTCAAACCGGCTGTTTGCAAAAGAAATGTTTAAAGGCACCGCTCCCAATAGCTTTATCTTTGCTTTGTAAGATTTATTTTTCATATTGTCAGATAAAAGAACTTCGGGGTATTTTATGACCAGCTGTGGCAGGCGATGTTCTTTTTTGAATTTCACTTTGCTTACTTAAATTATTGAAGCCAGACATTATTTTATAACTGGACTAAGTACCTGCCCTCGCTTCGTTTCGGGCATATTATGCACTAAAAGCTTCCTCTATGATTTTACTTGGAATTAGAAATAGGAAGATTTGACTTGCATTTATATATATTTTATTTTGTTTCTGCAGGGTTTGTTTCCTTAGGCGAATGATGGAGTGTTAATTGTGTGAATCTACTACCATGCATTTTGTATGCACTTATACATTATACTAACGGAAGGGTTCTGAAAACGATACTATTAAATAGGTATGTTTGTTTTTATCCATCCCATATTCAACCCTTTTGGTACAATATAGAACAAGAACTATGAAAATTTTCGGAATATTTACCATTTTCTCAAGTTGATCCCGAGTCGGGATCCCCGACAGATTGACCCGTGATCCTTGCAACAGCAAGCGCGATGGTCACGGGTTGGCTCTATTAGCCAAAAAATCAGGAACTCATCCGAATAACTTAGTTAATATATTGGACATTTCCAGTTTTCTAATGTCTTTGGACAGTGACAGTAGTTAAAGTTAAGAATCAAGAATTTTCAGTTTTTTTTTTTTATAATTGGCTAACAAGATGACCTCACTCCACCTGATGGTAAGCGGTAGTGAGATCCAAATATGAGGTCAACAGGCACAATATACCACAGTTAACATAGTACATGGATTCTGTCAACCTCCAAGGGAAATAGAGTGTGTTAATGTATATGTGGACAGTAACATAGCGTTTCCACCAATCGGAAAAGAAGGAAACATACAAGCTAGTACCAGCAACAAGACCTCGGACACATTCCTTATTACCATGCTAATAACACGTGTATCGCACAAAAACTGGCCAGATTAACATGTTCATACGTCGACACCGTCCATACCTGTCCAACTATGATTGTCTCACACCAGAACCATTGGAGAGTGTTACTGTGTCTCTATTTCATAATGGGACATGACGTTAGTACATCATATTAAGTTATTAAGTATATTATGTTCGAGAAAAAAGAAACAACTATGTGCATGTTGGAATAAGACATTAACGCCCCTTCCGTTCTATCCAGTTGAAACGTGGGACAACTCAATTTCAGTAGCTCTATGTATTTGATACTCTATTTATCGCATGTAGCTCATAATACTAGTTTTTAATGAAAAATTCAAGTTATCAAAACTACATATGTGGTCAATTGTATGATATCTGAATAATAAACGACTATGTACAAACTTCATCAAAAACTATAATTCATTTAGCTTTAATAATGTACATTATTTTTTGTATATCTAGTACTTGGTAAAAACTAGTATGTAAATTCCCATCTATCCTAACAATAGAATAAATTAAACGCACAAAAAACATCAATAATCAGAGGCGTGTAACCCATCAACAATCATCAAATCATTGTAACGTCATGAATAATTAAAAAACACTATTCGATTATTATAATTAAATCGTTCCATGGCGTATGCAGTCCGACTTGCAAATCGACCTTTTCGCCTAAACATATAATATATGTTACAAACAAACAAACAATACTTTCGCTTTTATAATATTACAATTAGTAAAGATAGTCGATAACACTATGGTCCTATGCAATAAAGGGATTGGGGATAGTTCTCTAGCGCATTCCCTGTGATATTATACACCGTGAAATTTTAGTGGTTGTTTTCCCGCAGTAAAATGATTCTATCTTAGTAGTACAAAAGATGTGTGCAGTTCTTTTTTGGTAAAATCAATAAATGCCGGTTTTACGAAAGGTTTAACCGTAACTCGAAAGCACGTTCGAGCCGCTTTATGACTTAGGGTGTAGAGCTTCTTTAGCTTCAAGCATCGATTTCATGCGGCAAGCAGTACCTGAATACGTCACATCTTCAAAAACAACGATAGCTTCTCTCGTTTTCGAGTTAGAAAATTATTATTCTGAAAAATCAAAAAAAAAAATTTTTTTTTTTCGACGAATAATTTGCATGATTCGATAGTATTACTAAAGGCAAATCGTTCTGCCACGGGAAAACAACCACTAAAATTTCACGGTGTATAGACGATAAAGAAGTCGATTGCTGTTAAATTCAAAACAACACATTGGATAGACATTGATAGGACTCCGGATTAGACCACGTTGGTCGTTCAAAGTGTTGTCAGATCACACAGCCTGTTGCCTCGTTAAAATAGCCAGCGATCTGACTCCGATAAGCGGCCTATTGTGCCGTGAATGACGATCCATGACTTAACACTTCTTTTTTAAGTCGGTGTTGAGCTATCCTCCACGTAATTGGACTACCCACGTACAGTTCAC
The DNA here is from genome assembly GCA_039566165.1 of Maruca vitrata. NCBI lineage: Eukaryota > Metazoa > Arthropoda > Insecta > Lepidoptera > Crambidae > Maruca > Maruca vitrata. The sequence continues at coordinate 3,833,514 of CM076926.1, forward strand.
ATCAGAAGTGACTTCAGAAATCACGGATTAACCATCCATTTACGACACAAAAGGTTACTATTAGTTGATAGATATAATCTTCAAGTTATTATATACTCTATTTGACAGCTTGTCGCGACTCGACCAGCTCTGCTCAGTATTTTTTATGAAAAATCATTGTGAGCTTTATGAAAATAATACACGTATATTAATCGTTCTGTCTTAAATATAACATAATGCCTTTTTTCTACCACTTCTGTTTTATGAACCCCTGCTCCTTTTGAAGTATTTTAGTGCGAATCCGGAAAATCTATATTCTGTCACTTTTAATTACCAAAGTTAATTTAATAAAGAGACAAAGCATAGTTTGTAATTTTATTGCATTGTAAATAGCTGGCTAAATCACAATGACTAACAAACCCAGCTATGAACAACTAGGAATAGTACTGTTCTTGTAAGTCAACAATAGTCAAAAAGTGCAGAATACTTGTTGCTGACTGTACCTCTTCTGTTATGTATTAAATGCATTCTGATCGAGCGATGCCTTAAGACCTTAAGGGATTCTTTGTCGGGTAATCCGTCTTAACATTCGATATTCAATTCAACAGATAGCTCAACAGAAGTACATAACATAGTAAGTCAGTCATACAAGTGCATAATTTAACCATTATTATGCGTAGGTTTAGACATACCAGTAAAATCATGTATAAAGTTAGATTCCAGCAGTGTTTTACCATAAAGATCTAAGAATTTAGACTTTCGCGTTCCATTACACTAAATATTTGTCTTTATGGGTCTACACGCGTTAATAGGAGTAGCAAATTACATAGCTACTTACTGCCCGACGTTTCGACTGGGTTACACCAATCGTGGTCGCGAGCGAACTGGCGCTGCCCGTCTTCGTCTGCCATTGCGGTTGCATATAGATCTAACCTTAAAAAACTGATAGGTCAGATACTCGTATTTTATACCTTTCAAATAAACTAATAATTCAACTTTCTCAAAATCAATTTGGATATATGAATCCACCATATTGATCGCAAATGACCGTCCATATCATTTTATTCTTCACAAGTTTCACAGCTTGCTGGTAGGTACCGAATATTTCAAAACAAATTAGCTATGACGACATTATAATCTCGATCCAAAGTATAATAGAGTCACTACATGTCTAATTTTTTGCTACTATAAGTCTTAAATGACCAAAGGTAATGCCCCTAACGGTGGTCAACCATAGTGCAAAAAAACAATAAGTACAATGTGTTATCTACAAAACCCACTTAGCCGTTAACAAGGTGATTTTGTTTCGTTAGATAACCGTTACGAAGTTTGTATAGGAAAACTGTTTTCCGATATCCATATTACAAACTATTTAAGATAATTTTTATTTGTTGTTTTTAATGCTATTAAAGCTTAATGTAAATTTAAAATTTGAAAAAAAGTCGCATTCATGACCCCGCCTGAACGGGGACTTGACTAACCAACCAAGAGCCACCGACGCGATATCGGGAGGTCCGGTGGTTCAAGTCCCCGTTCAGGCGAGGTCATGAATGCGTCTTTTTTCAAATTTTAAAGTTATTTAAGATAATATCAAAACTATTTTTTATGATTTTTTCAAGAATTTAGTAATAAGAAGTAGGTCAATAATTTGTATTCATCAATAACGTCAATGAACCCTAATATTTTTGTCATTAAATGGAAGCTTTTAAACTACTTTTTCAAACTACACTTTGCATTAAATAAAACGGGCAATTGTTGATCTTTGCTCCATGTCATAAATAAATACTTTGACCATAAAATAAAATAAAAAAACATGTACAAATTTACTTTACTATGGCTACAGTGCTACCGAGTCCAGTATAGTTCATTCCAATCGTGACCACATGTCACACGTCATATGTTCATCTCCGGAACTGAAGCCTTTTGAGCTGTCAATTCACATCAATAGATATGTACGAGTACTTATGATACTACGGATAAAAAAATCCTGGAGGTGAAATGTCAAATGTTTTACTATTAACATTGGTGGAAATCCCATCAGAGGGCCTACCATGAGTTGGCTGTCGAAAACTTACTTACGTTAAAAACCTATCGAGTTGTTTTTTTCATACGGCCGATTTTAGTTCTTCGCGTAACCACCAGCGGCGCTGTACGAGTTTTTCATAGACATATTTACGTAGGCGATATCGAGTGCGTAAGTTTTAAACTCATGGTAGCCCCACAGGATTTCCTGGACAACACAAAACACTGATTTAACTGTTTGTGTACATCGTCTTGATTTTAATTGCACTTTTGATAATATATGAAAGTAATCATATGGAAGATAAACATACAAACGAGTAAAGATATATCAGTGGCCATCCCTGAAAATAATTTTTACTCACATCGCGAATAAAAAACGACTCATGTTAAATACATATTATTTTACCTAAGTTAGTACTGTAGGAATAATAAATCATGCATAAGTGGGGTTCTCCGCACTTGATTTTTTCGTGGTTTTTCCGTACTTATAATGACCATAAGTTGACGGCGTTTCTTGGCTGAATGTTTACCAGTACCTTAACAATAGACCAAATAGTTTGATTACATACCAATAAACAAATCGTACAAAATTTATATTCTGTACAAAAAAAAACAACACATGTAAGCATGACAGACACATCATACTATCAATTAAGTAATTTTGTTTTTAGTGGAACTTCTAGATGTCATTATTTCGCGTCTGCAATTTTTTATCGTTTACATTCATACATAACTCATTTCAAATTATTAATGTCTGATCTCAATGCAGGTGACATATTTTTAACCAACGAAAAAAAAATACATTCGTCTGTATGTCTTTTTTATGTATGTCAAGCGATATCTTCGACAATTATACGGTTTTTAAAAATTTATATGATAGAGATGATAGAGTTCACTTCTGAGGTGGCCCAGTCTTTCATGTCAATAGCATCGATGGCCGAGTGGTTAATGTCGTACTCGTACTATGCGAGAGATCACTAGTTCAAACCCCGCCACTTACCACTGTATTTTCAAGTTTGAAATTCTCATATCCGATTTATTCGACACTTTAATGGTGAAGGATAACATCGTGAGGAAACCTGCACACCTACGAAGAAATTCTAAGGTGTGTGTAGTCAACCAACCCGCACTTGGCCAGCATGGTTGTATAAGACCTTAAGCCCAAGTTTAGGGTAGGCCCGTGCCCAGCAGTAGAACATTTATGATGATGATGATGTCTCCTGAACTAAGATTCTAGTAGGACGTTTAACAGTTTAATACTCAATTGTAAGGGAACGCAACAATAACGAGTAAAATTTATTTACTACTTGTTATGTCCCAGATCGGTACGGGAGGTGCCTTTCAAGCTCCTTGCATCGTAAACATTTTTAACACGCTCAAATCGTGACCCGCGCGCTGCACTGCAACTCATTAACTGCACTTATGATTTATGCCACCGCAGTTGTCCGACACGACCCATAAACCATCTCAGATCGACTGCAATTAAATTGGAAAGGGAGCTAAGCGGTGTCCGCCGATACGGTCGGTGTGATTGGGAGTTTCGCATTGAGAGTGTAGTACTTAACGAAATCCATAAATGTTACACAACATCATATACATTGATCTGATCCCGTGGTACGTAGCTTAAACACTTGTGTTACAGATATCAGAATCAACAATCGATACACAAATATACTTAAAACACACTCAAACTCGAAACAAACACCGATGTTCTTCACACAAATATTTGTCTCGGGTGGGAATCGAACTAACGACTCTTGGAACCGTAGGTAGTGAACCTGGATCACTAACCACTGTTCCACCGAGGCAGTCAAAGTTCCCACTTAATATTTTGGATCCTCGCGATCCATTACGATCTATCAGCGATATTATACACCGTGAAATTTGAGTGGTTGTTTTCCCGTGGCAGAACGATTTGCCTTTAGTAATACTATCGAATCATGCAAATTATTACTTAAAAAAAAAAATGATTTTCGAATTTTCGAAATAATTTTCCAACTCGAAAACGATTAGAGCTATCGTTGTATTTTATGATGTGACGTATTCAGGTACAGCTTGCCGCATGAAATCGATGCTTAAAGCTAAAGAAGCTCTACGCCCTAAGTAATAAAGTGGTCCCTAAGTAATACAGTTTTTTATTCGCACACGTCGTCTCGATGGTGACTTTTGACAGATTACTTATTTATTTATTTATTATTAGGACAGCCAACAAGAAAAACACTGTACTTTTTTTTATTACTTGTAATACTGTGCCCAATATTCAAGCCAATGTTCAGTTTTGTGCGAATTAATGTAACCTTGAATGTGTATTTTGACTGGGCTAATTTAAATATACAGAATAAAAGCTAAAGGTCAAAAATATCCAGATTCAGAATACTAAGCCTTTGCAATTTATGGTTCCTAATTATTTAATGTCTGGGTACCTCATTATTTATTTATAGTCGGGTTTTCTTTGAAAAGGTAGGAGGCTTACTAGGAGGGTTTTTTACGTTCGTCTCAAATGACAATAATACTTGAAAAGTTAGGCCATAAAAGTTATTACCCTAAAGAAAGACCAAAATGAAGAAAACCTTATGACATCAAGTGTATCTTCCCGTTAATAAATTCGTTGATTCTTACTAACCCAAAACATGGTACATACTATATTAGTTTTACACAACGGCAACATATGCTCGCCACACCGTCCAGTTTACACATGCTGTCTAAACGAAGATGATATACTGTTTCCCAATGTTTATAGAATCACGTAGTCTAACCACTTCAGAATGTGTTTTTAATGTATTATGAGACTATACCTTAAAGCTTTTAAAGCAACTTATAGTTATGGATTTCGGAATTTACATTTAATCATATGACATGTAAAGCTACTTTGGTGAGATTAACTCAATACCTAAGTCAAACTATAAATTAATACATTAATATTATGTAAAACCTAATCAATTGTTAAATAAAGCTTTAGGATTAATAAACACAATCTTAGCCCATATATAAATACCAGTGTCCATTACATCAAACTTTATCAACATACATACAAATAAAGTTATTTTTTTTTTCTAAATACGCCATTTGCACATGTCAAATAGGAAACCAATCTTAACTCTAATAGGTAAGTTAGTTTGACGAGCATTATGTATTTTTCCACCAATTTACGAGTTCATTAACATAATATTAAGGTTTGCCTTAAAACATTCACAACGACTAACGCAAACAACAATAAATTCACAAATATATGTCAAAAACCTTTATCACAAATTAAATTGTTCGATGTCAAATATGTAGTTAATATTCAATGACCGTATTCGCTACCTTCATTGAATATACAACAGAAGAATTAATAATAAAACTAACTTGATTTAAATTATTATGTCATACTTCTCGTCACAACAAAACATGAACAAACATGTTAAGATACGATTACATTCGTATCTTAAGATTAACTCAAAGTTTATTAAATAGTATATCTAAAGAATCCGGTAGTGGATTTTCTTCTAAGGTTTATTTATTTGTATAAAGCACTACCTAGTGTAAACTAAAGTCAAAGCTTTGGTTTATCTGTCATTCTTAGATCTTTACGCAACGGATTTTGATGCGATTATCCTACCTCCTACTAATATTAAACGTGAAGTTTGTATGTGTGGGTGGATGTTTGTTACTCTTTCAAGCAAATACTACTGAACCGACAACGATGAAATTTGGTATGCAGGTAGCTGAAGACCCAGAATAACACATAGGCTACTTTTTACCCCGGAGTTCCTGCGGGAATAGGGTTTCCACGCGGATGAAGTCGCGGGCGGAAAGCTAGTTTAAAATACATGCATAACATAGTAAAGAATAATGATTCTATCTGTGGATAGATCGATCATCAATACATAGTATAAAACAAAGTCGCTTTCGCTGTATGTCTGTATGTATGCTTAGATCTTTAAAACTACGCAACGGATTTTGATGCGGTTTTTTTTAATAGATAGAGTGATTCTTAAGGAAGGTTTGTATGTAAAATTTACCCGAAGCGAAGCGAGGGCGGGTCACTAGTAATAGTATAATTTGGTAGCCGGGGTGAAACGCCAGTCTCATTATAAAATATGTGTATGAAATAACATATTTATTTCACAAATTATTCCATGCGAACTTTTCCGACTACGTCAAAAAAGTACAAGTGTTTTTTTTTTAATTTTAATATCAATGATCAGAGAAAAAAGGAATCACTGCAACGAACTAGATTAAGTAATAAAGCACTCATTAGACACTTAGCTATCGAACTCAGATCTAGATTATGGATCGATTCACACTCGCTGGGACCAGCTTCCAGCACGCACTGTGATAACATCGCGATGATACTGATAATGGACAGGGCTGTCTCGGAAGTATAGAAAAATAAACTATACATTAGACATAAATGAGAACTATACTTTGGTATAGTTCAAATACTAATAAAAAACAACTAAATATTTGTCTTTATCTACACGCGTTATTAGGAGTAGCAAATACAAAGCTACTTACTGCCCGACGTTTCGACTGGGTTACACCAATGGTGGTCGCGAGCGAACTGGCGCCGCCCTTCTTCGTCTGCCACTGCGGTTGTGAATTTCTTGATCCACCCCCGAACAAGCACTAATGTCATTTGTGCTAATGTCACAAATGACATTAGTGCAAAATAACGCGTGTAGACCCATAAAGACAAATATTTAGTGTAATGGAACGCGAAAGTCTAAACTCATAATAACAAAAAAATTGATAAATAGTCGAAAATAAATATCGGTGGCCAGTACTACCCAATACTTTTGATTACTTTACATCTTCTTTCTCACAATAAAAACTTAATAGGCAAAATTCTTAATCTAATTAAGTTAATGCTTATTAAGTAGAAAAGAGTTTAGTTGTTCATAGGTATACGATCAATTTTAATTCTGAAGAGGATATGAAAGATCACCTAACTGAGAAATAACATTAGTGGTAGTTTCGGGTGCATAGAAATATTCATACCAGCTATAGCAGACCAAGACGATTGCAATTCCGTCACGACAATCCTAGCCCAATCGATGCGTTGGGCAATAAGTAGACCTACTTGCTATTTAGCTAATATATTTGCTACAATGTTTAGTGCTAGTATACTGTATTTGCTATAATATTTAGTGCCAGTTAATATAACTTTAGTATTGTCTGTTTTTATTTGCGCGAGCACTACACATTTGAAATAAAACTAATTTTACGACAACAATTTCTAAAAAAAATGGCGCTACCATCTGCGTTTCCCATTTGAGTCTAATTCGTTGTTATTCGAACAAAAAACTTATTATTGTATGGCGGCTAAACACCGAAATGCTTTTATCTATTTTTTGTGTTAGTTTTGCTGTCAAATTGAGCAGCCCTGAGCAATTAGCGTCACGGACACCGAAGATCGATTACTCGATAACTTCAATCAAATCGAATACTCGCGAATCGGTCAAACCCTGGACAGTAATTAACGATAGTGTAAAGCGATGTTTATTTACTATTCTCATTACAAACATGAATTTTACTGGCTTATCATTTACAACTAGTGGTCCCGGCGAATTTCATACCGCCTATAAGTACTTATGTTTTCTATATTTTTTCAATTTAAACCATCCCTGGACTACAACGAACATTTCAAAACCAAAATTAGCTAAATCGGTTCAGACGTTCTCGAGTTTTAGTCAGACTAACGAACGGCAATTCATTTTTATATATTCGATTTTTATGCAATATTGGACCATATTGTAGGATTAAAGTGCTTGGAGTTCCATAGGAATCGAATAAGGGACTCAACGTCTTTCGGTTTGGTCGTACCTACAAGTCGAAACGATGGATCATGTAGTAGCTTAAAGTAGCTATTACTTAAATACTAATCACATGATAATCCGCCTAATACTACATTTTATATCACCGATTGATCATTTTATTTGTATGTGCTTGCTTAATTCTGCAATTTTTAATCACAATCAATAATATTCTTCTTTCTTAATATTATTAGATTTGTTGTAAGCGACAATAAATGGGTGCTTCGATTGAGACTTCCATCTGAGGATGAGAGCTTTATAGAAATACTTCTCGCCAGAGACTTTTCTCTCAAACGATTTTTAAATTATTTTTTTTTAATTCCTGATAAAAGTGTCTTCTGTCGGCTCTATACAAGCTGATGAAACTTCATGCCCTTTTCATGTTAGAATTAATATTATGGATGTTTTCTGAACTACGAATACTTGCAGTCAGAAATAAAAACTAATAAGGTGTGACTATATGTATGAATGTAAGATATCTATAGGTACTTAATTATCACTCTAATAGATACGCCAAAATAAATGTAAATATTAAGTAAAGGAATGCTAAGAAAATTAGTAATTTAACTAAATTTTTTGATAAAGTTAATTACGCTCAACACCTAACTACGTGTAATCAATTTAATTTTCTTGTCACTCGAGATACTAGCAAATGTCAAAAGACTTATCTAGTATGTAGGTACTAATCCAGTTCAAAACAAGGAAAACTACTAACTCACATGTTTGTCATAATAAAGTTACTGTAATATTCCTATTCTGCTTTCCTTCTTTAGATAGAGACTAGAACGCATAAATTGTACAGACTAACTGGTATGATTTTAATTCTTTTTCATTGCCTCGATATTTCCTATGGAATATTAATAGCTTTTGGTCTAAAACAATACTTCGTACTACTACTAAAAGCTAAAGAAACGTATTCCACATCAGACTAAACGTTGACCAGTTACCTAGTGAGCTCTGTGCGAAGTTACCCTCGAAAACACACAAACACAAAACAAACACTAGCACACTAACACCCGAATAATCACCGTCACAAAACCGCACACAAAATCCGATATTTTCCGTCACACACCTCAAAAGTAAAATGCGATTTTTCAAAATCGAACGGCGTCACGAAAAATGTCATGTTTCGACGAAAATTAAAAAATGGAACATCGACCAGCTAACTGTTGGGCAAGTGTAAGTTGTTCAGTCCACCTCGGTATTTATGAGAGAAGTTTTTGTCGGGTACAATGATCGATAGATATTTGATTGTGAGCGACAATCTAGAACGTGTTAGCGGCTCGGTCGTTTTTACACTACTGAGGCAGCGGGCCTCGCGGGCCGAACACAAATAAATAAAGCCTGCACATCAAGCCAAGACGCGATTTATGTCAAAAACGCGAATATTGTGAGAAGCACAGCATGGCCTCGTGGTGGGAATATAAAGTTTATTCCAAGATTTCGATGGAACTAGTTTTTTGTGTCATAAATTGTTCATCGCCTTTGTTATGCTTGATCTTGAATTTCATCACTTATCGGAAGTTACATTGGCGGTCAAATGTTTTATGTAGGCCCTACAATCAAAAATCTTGTACCTATTGACATGTCAATATTATTCAGTCATCTTAAAATTGAGCAGAAGTTATAGTTTGCCAATCACAATAAGTAACATTTTTTAATTCAGCCTTTACCTTACACCGATAACAGTGAATTTACCTTAACAAACTAATAAGTTAGGTACTTAGATTATTTGGACATTCCATTGTTACAATGTAAATCATAATGAATTAGAATACGGTTCATAGTAAATATTGGAACAACAAATTGATAAACTTTGAAAAGAACAAATTAATCATTGGTCACCTGTATCGACCCGTAAACGTTTTGTGAAGTCAATTACGACCAACATTTATAACAGTTAATTACTCAGTACTCATCTCGTATAATCATCATCAGGGAATTCAGTTATTACTTGAAAGTTATTTTATGCTAGCAAAAATCACTTAAGTATTATATGCCGAAGCCATAAATCACATATTCCGTATGTAATAGTACCTATCATAGATAAATCATTATTTTTGATAAAACTGTCCGTACATGTACTTCCTCTTACGATCCACCTTAAATTACTTAATTAAAAAGAAAGGATGCGTTTATTGAATGCAAATGGAGCGTAATGAACCCAGGACCTTACGTTAATGTCAACTGACAGGTAATTATGGACTCTTCTCCTTTGCTTCATTGGGTTATTTTCTCTTGCATACAACCGACTTGGAAGTAACTTCCATTTGTGATAGTTGGTGGGTTCTCTTCCCAAGTCACAAGGACTACTTTACATTAGAGGTATATCTTAAGTTTCTGCTGTGTGTACAGTCCAGTAATGATTTCAATTAAAATTATTCCAATTAATTATATCGAAGATAACCACCTTATGACGTATTAAATGGTATCTGCATCACAAACCATGATGGTTGTCTAATTGTAACCATTCTTATCAAATATATATGTGTACATACATTGGAGCTTCTGTCTAGAACTGCAAATCCCTCTAAAGACAACAATAATTTATTAAAGAAACCAAACATATACAAGTAATTTAAAACAGTAAAAATGAAAATATTCTTTAAAGTATCAAAACATTAACAGAATTTTCTAACAAGTTTCGAGTACCTTAAAATCAATGATTACGTATAATACATATTTAATTTAATTTTCAATTCCAATCCATTTTACTATGATGTATGATTTGTGAACTACTTAACAAGGGCTACTTCTTGCATAGTCTAGGTATCTATGGAGTACGTGGATTGTGAAGTTATTCGTTTAAATTTGTCGTAATCCTTCCAAAGTTATTTAATAACGGATCATACATAGAACATATATCACAATATAAGAGCGAGTGAAATATATTACGGTAGAGACAAATTCTCGCTATCGCGTCGATTGACAATGTGCCAAACGCAATGGCCCAATAAAACGTTATCTAAGGCTTTTTGTGGTGTAGGCGATCTCGTTGAATGAACAGGGGGACCAGGAAATGCGGAAATGGTTGGATTTTCCTGATGCATGTAAAACATTTTATTCGTATAGATACACAGATTATAAAGTCAGATATATATGGTTTCAATCAAGGCAAATTTTGATAAAAGAAACATATTTGCTTTTTTTGCAATTTGGCACACAAATCAAATCTGTCATTTAGCATACAAAACAGATATTTTACTGAGTCGACTAAGTTGTAAGAGTAGTGATTAATCAAAAAGAACATATTTGGCTCATAGTGTAAATAGTAATAAATAATCAACTTGTTTTTTTATTAAAACTACTGGTCCCCAGCCCACACGCTACTTCTACGATTACCTACGATTTGACCGCTTTTAAAAAGATGGATGCAGTGACCACACTATCAACACCGCACATTAAAAACGCCAAACGCGGCAACCGATATCGAGTTAACAGAAAGTCACTTAATCGAATACAGCATCGATACCAATCAATCGATACGGTCGCAAGTTCACCAATCACCAATCCTAAAAGTACCATATGTGTTGTGTCTCCAGTAGACAACAATCATGGTCACCCCAGTTTCCTTAACAAGACCGCCCACACCTACCGCGGAACTACCGCAAAAAAGCTTTTATAGTGCCAAGATAGTGATGATAATAGTAAATAGTCTATTAATGACCGGCAAAAAATATTTCACATACTTCTGATCTGGTTTTGGGAGTTAAATAAATAAATATAAGTAGTATTGATCGGAATAGTAACAGAGTGATTCCGTTAATCTTTTCTTTCTCGTGCCATTAAGGCATGGGCGTAATACCCATCCAGCTCATTTTTTCCCTCCAGGGCTCTTTCAGTAGGCTTTCGGGATGAGTGCAAAAGTTCCTTGATAAAAAAAAGTTACTTAAGTGTTACAGATAGGTATCGGGATAACAGAACTCTTGAAATAACAAAATTATCAACCAAAATTTTTATAAAGTTATTGGAGTTCAGATGATAAACCCTTAAAATTCATGCTTTCGGCAAATTCGGCTTCATGTCGTTGAGGCATATGCTGAGGCTAGGACCTAGTTGACCACTGTTCAATGTTGTGTTCCATGTTGTTTTCTTGTTTACTTTTTTGTTTGTTTGTTTATTTTTTTTGCTTCTCTTCTTGTTATGTGGTCAATAAACATTTATTATTATTTTTAGGGTGCGTTTTTAAATCCTCGAAGTATTATACATATTTCGTTGTTTTGACGAATAGCTTATTATTATTATTATTATAAAATTAATCCACAAAAAATAATGTAAGCGTCATCACTCTTACGATTCATCTCTAGACACATACATCTGATCACTGCACCCACTAGTGAAATGAATCAAGATATTTAAATATCGCCCGGATTACAATCTTTAACTCCTTTGTATCGAGTAACAATTGAACGATGCATCAATCCAATATCGATACTCACTCGACTTATAAAACTGATAAAGATTTTCTATCACCAGCGCATAAGGAGTATGACGGGCATAGAAAATTTAGAATGCGACATACAACTTATTTACGACTGCTGATCTGATCTCCGAATTTCGTGTATTCGTTATATTTTCTCAGCTTTAATAAATACATACACATTTGATAATGTACAATTTTAGACTTCGCGTTCCTTTAAAAACAAATTAAAATCTATTAACACGCGTTATGAGGAATATCAAATACATACTACCATTTACTGCCTGACGTTTCGACTGGGTTACTCTAATCTTGGTCGCGAACGACTATGATTAGCCCCACCCATTAGATATGTATTTGCTACTCCATAAAACCCATATGACTTAGTTTTTACATAGTTGATTAATTTCCTATTTATATTCAAAGTCAAAGTCAAAAAGTCCTTTATTTATATAGGCATTATACAGTCGATACAGTAAATAAATAAGTAATAGATAGGTAAGTGATTCTACCACCACCACTTTTTTCCACGGATATTTCTGACCACTTATGCTCAAGCCACTTATCTACTACATCTATATTGAGACCTACAACAATCACATAGATATGATACGTATATTTATTTAATTACTGGATCTCATTATGCGGCTTACATCAAATACACCATGTAATCCACAATCATTACGCGTTCTCTTTTATCTCACGGTCCCAAGATCGGTGATAAAAAGCGAATACGCAAAAACACCCATGTCAGTCTCGAAAACTTAATTAAGTGGAAAAAATGCGAACATTTCACTCGAGTCAGGGATCGTAAACCGGTGCGAACCGACACTCATTGGACTACTTTCAGGATTTGCATTGATTTATCGACGGGCACTCACTCAACACAAATGTTAGTGAGCGACTGAAGTGTATGGACGGCAGGTGCCGAAACCGAAACCAAAACACTTCTTCATAGATCATAGGGTCCTTTCGAAAACCTAAGAAATCCAATTTTTACTTAATGTTTATGTTTTTAGCCCAGTCCAAATAGACATTCAAGGTTACATTGATTCGCACAAAGCTGAAAATTGGCATGCATGTTGAAAACACTATTACAACTTTATCAAAAGTCTCCGTCTCGATACGACACGTCTAAAAAAATATTCAAGGTCAAATGTCACAAATATTAGTTCTTTACACTTTTCACCGAAACAGTAAGCATTATGTGTATACTTAATTGATAGAAGTTGGCTATAAAGTAAGAATCATCAATCAAAATTTAAAATTGCTAATGCATGTGTATCATGTTTGTTCATCGATTCAAGGGTTAGCTTCTTCCAAAAATGCCATGAACGTTGAAGAGCAGTCATGTGGTAAAGAATGTTACAATTTCTAGATAAGTATAGTACCGTACATCAAGCTAATTTTTGAATTAAATTATTCCAGAAACCGAAACTAGAACCGAAACCCGCTGCAACCGAACCGTCAGTCGGTCACTAACAAACATGTTTAAACAGTTAAATGTTGCATGTAACTTTCTTCCAATAACATGAGGTAAACACGACAGTAAGAGGGCAGTGCATATTAATTATATGCACGCATACGCAAATACACATGCTAATATGGAAAGGGAATCTGAAAAACAACTAATTAATGATCAACTACGCCGAAATCGTTATTGGAAGGCGATTCGCGAGATGATTGCATAAATTATGCATTTACTTACACGATTTCGTACCGATATTTCGTGCATTTGTACACTTGCCTTAAAAGGTATTAAAATATTGCTTTTATTCAAGTGTTTATAAAAGAGGTAAAGGTAGATAAAACACTATATGGTTGTTTTTTCATGTGTACGTTTACATTTCATAATTGACTTATTGACATGAAACGACTCTACTTCCACTCTACACTATTTTCACAAATTTCCATCGAGCCCAAGTTAGGAACAAGAATAAAGAAGTAAGCACATATACAAGGGTATCCGGCAAATACCCACTAAATACATGAAATACTTGTGTCATTGTTATCAGACAGCAGCAACAGCAGTATTTAATGCACATAGACATGTAATAGACAAAATAAACTTACATTTATAATGAATACACCCAGACACGGAACACTTACACAATATTGATATTACACCGTTAGTGGTTGTATTCCCGCAGTAAAATGATTGTATCTTAGTAGTAAAATCGATTTTTACAAGCTTTTATTTAACTTGCAATGTATGTATGTTTGTGTGTTCGGGTGGAATTTTATAACTCAATTTTAAGGCACTTGCCCTCAACCGATTGAGCTGAAATTTTGCATGCACGTGTATATCCGATGACAATGCAATATTATTATGACATGGAGCTGATCTGATGATGAAGTCGGAAGATAGCCATAGCAACTCAGTAATTAAATAACATAACCACATCGAGTTTGGGCTCATTTCATTCGACTAGATGAGTACTTTGGTGCTAGATAGTAACCAAGGTCTGATGATGGAGCCGGAAGACAGCCAAAGGAACTCAGTACTTAAACGACACAACCAAATCGAGTTTGGGCTCGTTTGATTCGCCTAGATGAGTACTTAGATGCTAGATGGTAACCAGGGTCTGATGATGGAGCCGGAAGACAGCCAAAGGAACTCAGTACTTAAACGACACAACCCCATCGAGTTTGGGCTCGTTTGATTCGCCTAGATGAGTACTTAGATGCTAGATGGTAACCAGGGTCTAATTGAAGAGTTGGATTGTTCAAAATTAACTGGCAAACGACCTTGCAATAATGATGCGTTGAATGAGATGAACAGACTTAGGAACTTACAAGGTGAAAACTAAAAAGTATTAAATAAATTAAGGTAAAGAAATCTTTAAAAACAAGCTTTTATTTAAATGCGCTAAAAAGAAAAAAAATAAACTTTTTACACTATAACTTTACTGTCAACTTATAACATTTCAAATTCAACATATTTGACACAATTTATATGTTTTAAAAGCTTGTCGCGAGATTTAAGTACCTACTCGTAATTTTAAAAGCAAGTTTTAAAATACCTGCCTATTAAAAATTTTAAACTAAGAAAGTAAATACGAGTACTTAAATCTCGCGACAAGCTTTTAAAACATATAAATTGTGTCAAATATGTTGAATTTGAAATGTTATAAGTTGACAGTAAAGTTATAGTGTAAAAGTTTACTTTTTTCTTTTTAGCGCATTTAAATAAAAGCTTGTTTTTAAAGATTTTTTTACCTTAATTTATTTCAGTTTCTTTTTTATCAAGTCAATAAATACCGGTTTTACGAAAGGGATACCTAAGCAAAACTCCAAAGCAGCTTCTTTAGCTTTAATCATCAATTTCATGCGGCAAGCAGTACCTAATTACATTGCTTTAGAAATGAATGAGATTTTTTTACAAATTTAAAAAAATATTTTTTTTTTCAAGATATAACTAGCATTATTTGACACGGGATACGGATTCTGCTACGGGAAAACAACCACTAAAATTTCACGTGTCAAATTAAATAATTACTCAAAAACAATCCTTGTCTACTATTTGTATTTAGTAAGTTAGTCACCTTCTTATAAATAAAAATTAATTGCTGTTCGTTAGTCTGACTAAAACTCGAGAACGGCCGGACCGATTTAGGTAATTTTGGTTTTTAAATGTTCGTCGTAGTCCAGGGAAGGTTTCAATGAGAAAATATAGAAAAAGAATCAGTATTGGCGGAATTAAATTCCCGGGACCACTAGTAAGTAATAATAAATATTTTTATCCATAGGAATTCAAAATGAAGAAAGCTAACTCCATAATCCAGCGTGCGCATACGCACTGCGATCGCACCGGAGACGCGAATAAATCACTCGCTGACACCTCATATATCTCCGCTACCGATTTTGTTTCATTTATCGACAAGCAGCAGCCAGGGCTAAACTATCCAAAATATTTCATAAACAGTATTAAATATAAAGAAATTAACGAACACACTCTTCAACTTTATACTAATATTATAAAGCTGAAGAGTGTGTTTGTTTTATTTTTGTTTGAACGCGTTAACCTCAGGAACTGGTACTGGTTCGAATTGAAAAAATATTTTTTGTGTTGGACCATTTTTTGAGGAAGTCTTTTAGCTATATAACATCACACTGTTACCAATATAAGCAAAGAAACAACTGAAAATGTTTAAAAATCTGTGTTTTATTTGTTTTTATCAATTTTGAAACAGCACAACAACATTTCTCTTCTTGTAACGAAGCGTCGATGGCCGAGTGGTTAAGGTCGTTGCTTGCCATGCGAAAGGTCGCCAGTTCAATACCCGCCACGTAAGTCACCACTGTATTTTTCAAATTAGAAATTCATATGTAAGATTATTCGATGCTTTAACGGTGAAGAAAAATGTCGTGAGGAAACCTGCACACCTACGAATTAATTCTTAGGTTGTGATTCAACCAACCCGCACTTGGCCAGAGTGGTTGACAAAGGCCTTATCGCCCTAATTTAGGGTATGCCGCCTGTTGTATGTAATTGTATATATGCAACATAAAATATATGAGCGACGGTGATCACTCCGTATCTGTCTTAATCTATTATATTTATACATATTTTGGCTAACTTTGGTTAGCTAACCCAACCCGGGTCGAAGCAATCAAAGTTAGCCGTAGTAAACAAATAAGTTCGTAGTCACCAAAGTTCTTAGTATTCAAATGACACTTGCCAATAGGTGACCCATCAAAGGATTTCAATTAATTTCCACAAATCTTCAATCCATAATCCACCCCTGTATGTCAATTGGTATTCTATCAACATCCTACGATATGAATCTGCGAATTGTGGATGTGAATCAATTAGAGTGACAACGTCGGAGTGACCAGTTACTGCCGAGAATGGAGAGCTTGCATCGAAAGCTTACGACCAAAGAGTTAGGAGTCATAGAGGGAATAAAAGAGTTTATTATTTTTATTACATTCAGTCCAATTATTTGGCTGGTTCTCTCCGTCGTAGGTTCAATTAAGAGGAGATGTTACCGTTAGAGTAGGGCACGAATCTTCCAGGCTTTTGGGCATTAAGAAGAGTAATATGGCACATAATTTGGAAACTATAAATAAGAGGAGAAAGACTGATGATAAAGCCGCACTTATACCCCTCCATAGAACAGTGTATTTTAAAAAATGTGTTTGTTTTCTATAGTAGTGTCTGTTATTTGCCCACATTTGAAATTATACGGATTAAAATCACATGTTTTGTTTCGAGCTCTTCACAGCGCTCACAGGACTCAAAATGACAGTTTACGAAAAATGAAAGTTTAATCAGTACCGCCATATGGTGATATTTAGTGCGTTCCGGCTTACGCACACTGTTTTTAATTTAATAGCAGTGACATCTGACATGTAAGAAAGTTACTACGAAAAATACATTTTCACGCGTGGTTTGTCAAAGTAATAAGTATTAGATAAATATTAATTAACAAAATAACCTATTTTCGTACACTGTATTGCCTACTACTCCGCCGTAGTAGATACTCTTTGTTAGAGCTTTATCATGGTACCCGAGTCACGTATGATGTAGTGAGTAATATGTTGAATATATCACAGATCATGTAATGCCTAACACGTATTTGACAAATTGCGTTATTTCGAGATCTTATATTATACAATTTCAAGACTTCAAGCCTTTTATTGTCTATCTTATCATAATCTGTGATGCATTTTGGCAAAGAGTTCCTAAATTTTACCTGTATGAAATATTCATATAGACTTTTTTAAAATAGTCCTTAAATATTTCACTTACTATCATACCATGAGTGGCCTTTGTATACATTCTGAACCAAAATAATGTAGAAATCAATTTTCCCGCTTGCCAAGATATTCGTCAGTATAACACTTTTAGTAAAATAAAAATATTTTGGAGTGCCTTACGCAGCACTGACCGGCAAAATGTATGCTCAGGTATGTTGCCTATGATTTTTAAAAAGGCGCTTTGACTGACATATAGGACTATTAGGAAAGCTTAAAATAATTTCCATTATTCAAAGCGGACAAAAATCATTGCTTCAAACTCTAAGCCTTTATTGCTAGAAACAATAGTAGACAGTTCATATAATTCTATATTGGTTGAACAGATCGTATAGAAAAAAAAATACGTTTATTGAATTGTTTATCATGGTCTATGTGTTATCTGGTGAGTAAGCTTGCTACACACCAGAACTAATAGTAAACTAAAATCATGATAATATTTATAGATGTGAAAAAGGAAAACGGTGTGCCTGGACCGTAGCACATGAGAGGAATCTATGCCTACTTCACTGGAAAAAGGCGAGACTATACAGTCTAGACACACATACGTGTGTAAGCTTTACAATGTTATTACAGCCTATGATTAATGTAGCATAAGATAGGTATATGATAGGTTATTTAATATTAATACGTATGTACTGTTTAGGCTTCGCTTAGTTATGTATGTAGCCAATAACTGCAGTCATTTCGCAATCACCGATATTATGTAACTTACGTCATTGGTATTGTAATTACATCTGTCAATGTGTTGCACATGCAGTTGTGGCCGGGGTGGAGTTAGGGATGTCTAAAAATATAGTTTATCTTTAATATACAATATAATAAAAATAAATATACACAATAAAAAGACAAGAATGGACTTATTATATACTTAACATTCCATTTGAAAATGTTTATTTTTTGGTATAGTCTGGTAGAGTTCAGTATTTCATCTTAATAAATAATAGATATGGTCAATATATTTCCGTGTTTTCAATTGCTTCTCAGCACGGAAAGAGACGAATGCCGGTGACGTTTGTCAATTTATTTATTTACTCATTGCCAAAGCGCCCAAGCCCAAGCCTAAAGACGAAAATCTTTAATCAGTGCGTCCTACCCGTCATGACGTATGGAGCTGAAACGTGGTCACTGGCGGCACGGCTGGTCCACAAGTTAAAAGTCGCTCAACGGGCTATGGAAAGAGCAATGCTCGGCGTTTCTCTGCGGGATCGAATCAGGAATGAGGCGATCGGTCAGAGAACCAAAGTCATCAACATAGCTCATCGCATTAGCAAGCTGAAGTGGCAGTGGGCTGACCTCATCAGCCGTAGAACCGACAACCGCTGGGGTAGACGAGTTCTGGAGTGGATACCGCGTCTTGGCAAACGTAGTGTAGGACGCCCGCAGGCTAGGTGGTGTGACGATCTGCGTAGGACGACTGGTAGGAGGTGGATGCGAGTGGCCGAGGATAGAGAGAAGTGGCGTGCATTTGGAGAGGCCTATGTTTAGCAGTGGACAGGAATGGGCTGATGATGATGATGAAAGCGCCCAAATTAGATTTTGCGTACATACACGCAACACCTGTACAATTGGCAATCCTTTGAAATCACCCGATACTTTCGCCAACCCAACATTATAAATCTTCAGGAATGAGAATTGATAGTGATTGCTTGCAGCCCTATACATGCACCAAGTACCGAAGTTTTCCGACGATATTTTATGCAGATGCACACATACTGGTCCATTGTTTGTTGTTCACAACATTACGTTTTATTTACATTTTTTACCATACAATCGACGTACAACGTTAATCAATAAGTAGGTATTCTGTTAAGCAATGACAATTGAATGAAGACTCAATTTAAATTGGTTTGTGCAATCGCATTGCATTTCCTTATCCTTTTAAGATTTCAAACATAATAATATAAAAAGTAGGTGATTAAGGGATTCCTTGTCTTGAGCATTTGAGATAATCATAACGAAGAGGCATGTTTCTCCACTTTTTGATTCTACTTCGAGAATTACAAAGCTAAAGAATTATGAGAAAAACGTAATAAACAATAAATAAATAAAATAAATATAACACAACATCACATCCTACATTGATCTGATTCAGTGGTAAGTAGCTTTAGCACTTGTGTTACAGATACCAGAATCAACAGTGGATACACAAATATACTTAAATATACTTAATACACACCCAGACACGGAACAAATACCGATGTTTGTCACACAAATATTTGTCCCGAGTGGGAATCGAACCCACGACTCTTGGAACTGTAGGTAATGAACCTGGTTCCCTGTAAGGGAAAAGGTCCCTTGCAAATTAAATACTCTGTACCCAAATGAACCTACTATCAACGCACCGAACCATTTGCATCCATAATAGTAGGTATGCAAATTATTACGACATTTTTATGACACCGATAAAGCCGAACGATTGCCTACCTAAAGATAGTCTAACGTACGAGTGCACATTAAAAATATCTACGTTCCTTTGTCCGATGATAAGTGACAGCCTAGTTAAACGATGCAAAATAATAACTATATTTATCTACTTTTCCCTTAGGCGGATTGTACGTGTTGAAGCGAGACGGAGTATTTAACAAGGTTATTCAACGCGTCATCAGTTGCAACGGCTACCTGTGTACCTATGACATCAGGTTAAGAAAAGGGCAGCTCTTTTATTTTCCGGCACTATGTTACCTACCTATAGTTATAAGATGCCCCATGACGATGCTTAAGTATACTTTTTCAAAGCATACCATACATACACGTACCACTGTAGTTTTCAAAACTAAAAAGTCATATGTACTACTATCCGACGCTTTAACGGTAAAAGAAAACAGCGTGAGGAATCCTGCATTTTTTTTTTCCTAACTGACTTACAACGACGGCTTGGAGTAGCCTCGTCATCATCACCGGACTTGCGGGAGAGCGGATGGCTCTCACCCCTAACGCCTACGATGAAATTCTAAGGTTGTGTGTGTAGTCGACCAACCCGCACTTGGCCAACGTGGTTTATTAAAGGCCTTATCGCACTAGTTTAGGTTAGGCCTGTGTCCCAGCAGTGGGGACGTATATGGGCTGATGATGATGATGATACTTTTCAACATCGAACAAAAAGCTTGTCATTGTTTTCTTTCACGTTATAATATTGCAGAATAATATTATACTTAAAAATATGTGTCCAAATATCAAATTCAAAAACGAATAAAACAATCAATAAAATTTATTCAGCATACATACATGCATGTAAATTGATATTTAAAAAATACAAATAATTTAATGAGTCATAATTTCATTGACGTCACAGAATCATAATTAAATCCTACATATGCATAATATATATGTACATATAAAGCAACGACAGGACTGGAATGTTTTCATTGGTTATACATTTGCATAATTATCTTTATAAGAGTAACAATATTATTAAAATGTATGGAGTAACATGTTTTTTTTTGGTATATTACTTGGGATGTAGGTAAAGTAAAAAAAATGTAAATAAGAAAATTGGGAAATACAAGTCCTAAGGAAATTATTCAATTTAGTTGCAGTTTCATGTAAATTAAAAAGTGAAAGGCTGTAAAATGCGAGTGGGACTCGGCTTTGACAATATTCTCGACAAACTTATAAGTGTAAATATTGATTCTTTAAAATAATATCAAGGTAAACAAAAAAAATATTGGAATGTGTAACCATATACATAATTAAAAATTAACCTTAACCTAACAAATCAATGATATGTTATTATTCTTCATATATTCTTGATTGTCTTTGGAAAACAATATATTTAAACAAAAAATCTAAACTAAGCCCTAATACTTCTCTCGGTAAATAATAAAGATATATCAAAATTATACTTAATCATCTATGAACATTAATATACGTAATTATCGTCTTGAAAATCTAAGAATACATATAATGGATGAGTTAAACTTAATTACACCGGTTAATAAACCACTTTATTAAATGATTTTTACTACTCCATGGAAAAAAAAGCTTTTAAATTTCTATAAGAAAAAATAACTACGCATACATAAAGACGACGAAAAGACGACGCTCATTACGCTTTATCTAATCTCTCGGAAATCGTTTATCGTAATAGGTAAAGTTTTATTTTACATGTTTTCATCTCCGAATAAATATCAACTCTGAACTAAAAATATTCTATTTTTACAATAAAATTAAATTATGTTTTTAAATTAAGAAACAATTTATTCTAAATATTTTAGGGCATTTCCTGTCGTGCGATTTCTTTCCCACATGCAGAATAAGCTGGCATGCTGCAGGCATATTTAAACACAATCGTGGTACTATTCCAGGAACCATGACGCCTCTAAGGCGATGGAATTACATGACGGTGTTATAGTCGGTATACCCCCTGGGCATTGCACTCCGCCTAGGAGCCGCGCCTGGCATTTACCATCTTCTCGCCAGTCGCCAGGAAGTCCGACACACTACCTGTCCCGGATAAATATGCAAGACACGAAAAGGCCCTTAATACTTGAAAGTTACACTCACAAATTATACACATAGTCATATTAATAGCGTAAATATGTGTATACTACACCACTTTGTGGACTTTATTATACATTGTATATAAATGGAAATAAAAGGAGTACCTTACCCTTAGACTACAAGTAAAGTATTATAGGAATTGCCATAAATTGACGTTTTTTTAGTTGTGAGTAATAATACTTTTCATAATTATATCTCATAACGTCTTTGACAAAGAGTATCACTTTACGCTTTTATTTTTAGTATAACTGCTTCATAACATAAGATATCGATACACATTATAAATGCTACTATTCAAAAGTAATATTACTATCGCATATTAAACAAAAAAAATAAGTAAATAAATAAAGTACTATTTATGATACAGCATATTCGCAATATATAAAAAACTAAATATGTTTTAATTATATATACCTAGTACATAAATTACATCATGTTATCAATACGTTCTTTAAATTATTAATGTCCAAAAATTTTCAAATAAATCATTTTATTGCTTCATTATTTTTGAGGAACGTGTTAGCTTTATTTTCAAATAGAGTTTTATTGTTCAGCAGATCCATAAATTAAAAATAATGTTTTAAATAAAAATGTTAATTAAATGCTTACATATATAAAACATATTTATCAGACTGTATTTACAGCTAAATTATCGCTGAAGTAGCATCAAGATAATAATATCATTGGCTTTCATATAAACATAATCATTTATTCGACTAGTCTGCCTTTCAAAGTTTCCTTTAAAATAAAGAAATATAAATAAATATCAATTAAGTGGGCTTTTTCGTCTGCATAATGAGGACAAACAAAAGTACTGGTTGGTGCCACAAAAAGATTTAAAATGCAAAAAACATGAAATTGACATACAATTTATGCTTGGTTCATGATTTTATCGATATATGTATATGTATTTATCATGTTTAAAAATAATGACCGCCTTCTGCGACCGAGTGAAAGTAAAATTTATTCAATTATTCCTTCTATGATTCATTTTCAAATAGCTGCCTCTATTTCATAGCTAGTTCCCTTTGTCTCCAGAATAGAGCTGAATATAAATCCATCATTTATAGTTTATGAATAATGTGATGTCCCCGAGCTGAATAAATATAAATAATTTAAGTAATATCAGCGGTCCTGTGTACAATACAAGGATATGGCAACACCCGTACATCAGATTGCCCTCATTACGAAGTTTCCAGAAAATGCCAGAATATTCCAACTAGTTCCGAAAATGCCATAATGTTACAACTAGTCCCGGAAATGCCAGAATATTCTAACTAGACCCGAAAATGCCAGAATATTCCAACTAGTCCCGAAATGCCTGAATGTTCCAACTAGTCCAGAGAATGCCGCAGCCCTGCTGTAGGTTCTCCCAGGTCGCTCAGGTCAAGCGTGCCCTCAATCGGCGCTTATCATCTGGAACAAGCAATTTTACTCTTTAATTCAATGGAACAAGTTAGGTTTGATGTCCTGAGCGACCCGTTTTAGGAACCGAAGACAAAAATTGGTTTGTTTTAATAAAAATCCGTTTAGAAAAAAAAATGTAGATTTTCTTTTATCTTCTTTGTCTTCGATTCTGATTGAGAACGTCGCAACTAGAAACAAATTAACATCAAATTAAATGTTTCGCTTCAGAGCTGTTTCCCAGCGCTTAGCGTTTAAAGTGTTAATTAGTTGTGCTCATATTATAAGTGCATGGACCAGTTGCGCTACCATGAGTTTAAAAGTGACAGACTCGATATCCCCTTTGTAAATTATGTCTATAAAAAACTTTTACAGCGCACTTAGGGTAACCCTAAGAACTAAAATTGGTAGTATGAAAAAAACAATTCGATAGGTTTTTAACGTACGTAAGTGTTCGATATCTAACTCATGGTACCGCTACAGTTCAATAAATACTTAGTGTGTTGGAAGTTAATAAACTATATGGACATAGGTTACATCGTAAATAGGTGGGGTAATATAAATAACATTCTTTTCTATAAATAAAGTAACCACTTTATGACACTTTATTTTATTGCAATATGGGTGGGTATGTCTTTATTTTGGGTGTCGGATGATAATTATTAAAACACATGTCATCGCTATTTTGAGAGGACTCAAAATTTAGATGACTCTGTTTAGCCACTTGCAACACAAATGTTGTTTATTACGCGCGGAGATTAAATAAATCCAAAAATTGCCTTTTTCAACATATACTTTTAAGACCTTAAGGTTTTGTAGGAACACGAATGAAAACCAAACAGCGTAGAGACTAAATAACAATTAGATACAATTAAATTATTATAGAGCCGTAAATATTTTTTTCTAATAGTAAACATCTTTGTTGTTTATATGTATTTCCTATCGATAATATTATCAAATGCTTTGACCTTTTAACCTACCAAGGAAGACGCTACATTTTTTTAAGACACATTTTTTTTCATATTTAGGTACACGCTATGCTGTAAAGGTGGTCAACAACACAATGTCTAGTAGCAGCTAGCAAGCCATTCCGAATTCCAGACGTTCGCACACTCATTTCACGCTGGGTAACGAATGTACGAGATTGCATGCGCACGCACACCGAGCGAATTTAACCGCTTGTATGGCATTGTTGTACGATGGATGTGTGTGGAGTGTGCTCAAATGGCGATTTGACACTTACTCAATCCTGTTTAGGGCTGGCAAACAGTACAACAAAATACATTAGTGCCAAAATAAATATGTAATAAAAGATTTCATGGCTTTTTGGTGAATAGGTCTCCGAAGATGAACCCTAACAGTATCATCAACATCATAATCATCAGCCTCAGCTTATTGTTAATTTCACTGCCCAAGATTGGCCTCCTAAATGCTTGTTACTCCCACCTATTTTCTGCTACTCGCATCCAACTTCCACCAGCCTAAAAAGTATATTTGATATAAATCGCTAAAGACACATTTTTATTGTATGGATTTTTTCAATATTGATTTACAAGTTGTTCTTGTAATACAGCTGACCTTGATCTTATATATCCAATCCAGTACATTTTAGAGTCCTAATGTACCTATTAAGTACTCAATGTATTTTTTCCGCCAGTAAAATATAGGCCCATTAATACAAGGCCAATGATAATGTGTACTTCCCCTATCGTACTCGTAATAGTTTGAACAATGTCAAACCATTTACTATCATAGCATGCCCTAAATGCGGGTTGTTTATCGTTTTTACGTTTAGGAAGCTTCCCTATAAAAGAATAATGTGTTATAGCTTGAAAATTAAACATAACGTAAGACTTTTCCAGAAAAATATTATTTGATTCAAAATCTTTTATAAGAACTTGGCCTATTACCTATTTTGTCCTCAGAGATAATGTCTTTCATAACTAACACTATGTTTTACACCGATTATATTATGTACAAATCGTCACTCGTTTAATAATCACGTGACACGCCTACTATTAAGAATGCAGTAAATAATGACACGGTATAATTAAACATCACAACTCGGTCATCATCATAGTTAATGACGTTCAATTGTTTTTTAGCGATTGTCACAAGTGAGTGCAATAATAGAACTTCATTTTGAACAAACATTGACCAGATAAATAAAACAAAAAAAATACTATTATTTTATTAAATTTAAATACAGTATCACACAATGTGAAACACACAACTAATCTATTTATAAAGTAAAAATAG
Source organism: Maruca vitrata (assembly GCA_039566165.1). NCBI lineage: Eukaryota > Metazoa > Arthropoda > Insecta > Lepidoptera > Crambidae > Maruca > Maruca vitrata. Next base: position 3,859,659 of record CM076926.1, read on the forward strand.
AAGAACACCCCCAGAGTGTACACAATATGGTAGATCCTCAATAAAATAATTTTTATATCGAGAATTCTCCTTTCCATAAAATATAATAATAACGGAACGCATCCTTGTCAATATGCAGTAATCTGATTTCCATTCAAACTACCTTTGCAACTTCCTCGACAGCCCTGCTAGAAACACACACAAACAAACAAACACCCACATGTTAAACAACCGGTCGATTGACGTCAATGGCGGGTGGGGACGGTATAAAAAAAATAAAACTATCAGTTTACTACGGAAAGAGACATAAGCATAACAAGCCATTGTTTCTGCTGCAGTTAATTTGCCGATAATAAGCAGTTTTTAGCGCATCTATGATCAAGTTGCGACGCAAACTCTTCATTAAACGATTAAAGATGGGGGCGAAACCGGTTTTTATCAGATAAATGTTAATCGGTTATATTTGGATTTAAAGCCATTAAAATGTATGGAAGAGTAAAATTATGCGAGCGCCCGGGAAATGTAAATGACCTTAGGTCATGGATGTCATTGCGTTAAGTTAAAACGAGTGCTGATTTAAATAAAATAGGTCAAAATAAAGTTATGACCTTCTTTGACCTTTTTTTGGCAAGGTTTTATTTTGAACTGAGATTCATTTTTTTATAATCAAAATAACTATACAGTTCATATTGACGTGAAAACTAAAAAAAAGGTATTAAATAATCAAGTACAAATTAAAAATATTAAGACATTATCCTTGCTCCTCAAACAATTTACTTCTTGAAATCGATCAGAAAGTTATTTATTTTTATCAATTTTCATGTTGAAGCAAAGCACATAATTAAAATTATTACAAATCATATTATCTATTGTATTCATCAGATTTTTTTTATTAATTATGATATCAGGCTCTGGCCGAGTTGATCGAAAAACAACGTCAATGACTGTAAGAGAAAATTACGATAGTAAACATACATTTGTGGTCTCCGTACGTCCCGTATTGAATAACGTCCCTACCCGCACCCACAAACTCTGTGTCAGTCTTTATTTATAGTCCAGTCAAATTAGGTAAAAATCTCGGAATTCGAGATACCCAGCTGTAAGTCTGTAAATAGTTGTATATTGACGTCTTAAAAGTTGTCTCAAAACCTACATATTGTAGGGTGTACGCAACTATTAAATTTTCAAATCATAAAACAATTATTTAACTAGGCTTCCATATAAACAACGTGTTCTTCACGTATAAAAGGTGTCGTCTGGAATAGGTTTACTGGGGTAACCACGTTAAAAACCGGCCAAGTGAGAAAAAAAACCATAGTTTTTGTATGAGAACCCACTTAAATATTGGTTTTAAGCTTTTTCTAGTATTAGATGTTATAGAGGCTACTGAAATACATCAGTTGTGAAAATTTTAACTGTCTAGCACAATCGCACGGGGGTCTGGAAGCTTTTGAAAATACAACTTTTTCAACTATTTGCATCGCTGTATCTCCGAAATGGTGAATCTTAGGAATAAAACGAATAGACAATTTTCATAGATAAATAGATGATAAGTAATTTTCTCCTACACACTTTTATGATAAAATTTCCCGTTTCGCTCAAAAGTTCATAAAACTGATATTTGTGACATTTGTCCTTGAAAATTTAATAGTTGCGTACACCCCACCATATGTAGGTTTTGAGACCACCTTTAGGGTGTCAATATCCAAGTATTTACAGACTTACAGCTGGGTATCTCGAATTCCGAGATTCTTACCTAATTTAAGCTTAAATGACTGGACTATTAACCGCATCCCTCTTACCTAAGTAACGTAATTGCATAGGTTTACTTGCGGTTAAAAAACAGTTGAATGTTTAGAAGCTCTACTAAGATTTGACATTGTTTTACATGCTCAATCGACTTATGACGTTGGCATTTTGTAAAATAACTTCTTTTACGGCAAGGGTAAACCGCAGAGTAGTGACGTATGTAGAAGTGTCAAGTCAATGCAACCAACGCAAGTATGCGGTTGCAACGGCAACTGCTGTGGCAGACCTACTAACTTTAGGTATTTGAAAGATTTTACGGATATGTGGTGATAGCAGGTGCACACGTTTCTTACCCACTAGTAACCTGAATAGGTAGGACTACACACAAGACGGAAAACACTACGAGATTTGATTTTAGGCTTTCGCGTTCCATTACACTAAATATTTGTCTTTCTGGGTCTACACGCGTTATTAGGAGTAGCAAATACATAGCTACTTACTGCCCGACGTTTCGACTGGGTTACAGTAATCGTGGTCGCTCGCTAAAGACAAATACTACGAGATTTATTTTTTATGAGTAGAAGGAGAAGAAAGACTCTCAAAATAATTCAAGTCCAAATGGCAGCTAAAAATAACCCTATACACATGTTATCGTAGACAAACACGGCACCAGAACGAAGTTCATCAAGTTACCCATGCGGAATCAGACCAATATAAAAAGAAAAACGACCTTATTAACATAATGCATAAAAACTCTAACACAGTTTAAGCATCGTCCAAATGACGATGTTCAAACGCGCCTCCGAAGAACTCGTGACGTCAACAGCGTCCCTGGCAAACGATGTTTTGTGACACATATGCCTGTTTTGTTACACAACATCTATGAGCATATTTATTCAACGGGCATTGACACAAATCTATTGATGAGCAAAAGCGATAGCCATAAAATTCCCACATGTGTTGGCTTGGATGTGTGACGTCATTGCGTCAAACGTAATGGGGCCATTACTTAAGTCTGAAGATTTTAAGTCGTATAAATTTTGACTGCTAACAGTTGAACATTGGACACTACAAAGCACGTGTTGATGTGATCCCAATAAAAATTACCATCACCTTACAAAGTTTTTTTTCCTTACTGTGAATGTGTGATGATGGCTTGGAGTAGCCTCGTCATCACCGGACTTGCGGGGGAGCGGATGGCTCTCACCCCTTAACTTTACAAAGTTATTTCTGTCTTCAGTCGTACCCATAATAGGTAAAAATAAAACAAGTAGGTACGTAATTATGTCCTGTAACACTATCGTTTGCAAGGCAAACGCAGTTATCTTATCAGTTCCACTACAAACACGAAGGACCAAGAACACAGCGCTTCGCCAATTGATTCGTCGAACTACCTGCGAATTCTAATTAATAAACGAATACAACTCGATAGGATTTACAAGCCAAGGTGTAAGTCCAAGTAAAATAAATATGTTTAAGATAATGATACTCATTATATTTGTCGTATCAAAAACATCTACGAGAGGTCGAGAGGATGCCAGCAGAATTAAAACAGAATGAGTGCAACAACAATTATTTTGGACCTCCATATGTATCCTTTATAGCCCAAAAGTGTAAGAAAACCAAATATGGAATTAGGCGACAACACACATCTGAATTAAACATTTTAATCTTTGATCTTTAAATTAGTAGACACAAATGAAATAAATACTTACATAGAGACGAAGAGAGAAAATATTATCCGTAACGAAAGAAATCAGCAAATAATCATATAGTCGATAGATCATAATTATCAGCATGTTAAAAGATGTGTAAATGCATAATATAACATACATATAAAGTGCGAACATGTATTGTAAGTACCTAGGTAAGTTTAAAATGCCGTAGGTATAGTTACTGCAAATGTGCCAGGGTCTCGAAGTCGGCTAATAGCTCGCAATAAACGCAAACTAATTCTACAAAATGGGCATGAATGGGCTTCGACATAAACATTGGTTTAAGTACGCATTTATAGCGTATGCGGATAATTATAGTAATTAAACAATGTGGTTCATACGCGTTATCGCTTCAAGGAATTCTTTGGCGTGGCAAAAATGTGTGAGCAACCAATGTTTTCATTGTACGCTCCTTCCTCACAATGAGAATAACAAATTAGAAATAATTTGCTACGGGTTTATTTATTTGGTCTGTTTTCTGGATTCCATTAGAAAAACAACAAATTTTCAGTTGTAGAGTTCCTGCAATTTGTGTGATTCTATCATGCATTGCAAAACATTTTTTTTACACAATATCACATACTTTAATCTGATTCTGTGATAAGTAGCTTAAGCACTTGTATTACGGACATCATAAACAACAGCGAATTTACAAATATACTTACCTAAATATATTTAATAACACACCCGGAACAAACACCGATGTTCATCACACAAATATTTGTCCTGGTTGTGAATCGAACCCACGTCTCTTGGAACCGTAGGTCTGGGTCACTAACCACTACCTTTTTTATAAATCTTCTTCGTCCCTCTTACGTCTGACGTCATTATTCATACATTCTTACTCCATCCGTATTTAAATCCTCATTTTAGAGTCACTGTCATAATAGAACTCACTCCCACATATAATATCTAAGTATAGTATATAAGTATAGCTACAGGATGTATGAGCAGAAAAATTCCACTAAACCAGATAATATTATCATGTTGGCTAATGCCCTGCCAACCGTTTGACACTGAAAAATATTATTGCATAAATATTTAGTTCTCTCTGTATTAAAGTACATAGAATTAACTCGTAAAATATTATTTCGGTATTTGAGAATTTGACATCTTATTTATCATGTTTTTGCAATGTTGTAAGTTGTAACAATTTATTTGTGAATCAGATTTGCATCGTTGTATCATTAATTTCCGGTCAGTTGACGGCTACTGCATGCGCAAAAAAGGTTATTTTCGGAATTTAATTATGAAACTAATCGCTGATCGATCGCAACAAATGTTTTTGTATCTGTGTTTGAATTTGAAGTCGAAGCCTTAATTTGTAATCGTAACCAATCTTTTCGCAAATTGCCCAACTTAGTTCAAGGCATGTACCATTAGTCAAGAACTAGGTTTTCCTTCCTAGGTTAAAAGTAGCTCTATGTTAAAAGTTAAAAGTAGTCTTATGTTCTTTCTCAGGCTCTGGACTATACCTATACCAAAATTCATTTAAACCGGTTCAGCACTCTATGCGTGATTGCGTAATAGACAGACAGAGTACTTTCGCATTTATAATTTAAAATAAGGATTTGTACACACATAGACAATCAAACTTATCAGGAGCCGTCAACACTTCTCGGTGCGACAATCGCATCATCAAATATTATAATTCGCGACAGATCCTCGTGCCATGTCACTACCAGACCCCTCCCCCCCTGCTACGCTCCAGTTACCCCCCACAATGACATAGACGCGTAAATGACGGATGTTCACATCCGGTCTGCGTGTCACATAGACAGCTAAAGTACAACGAGGTGTTTAACCGGACTAGTACATGAAGTTGATTGAATCGACTTTTCGGGAGACTAATGTTGTCTAAATGTCTAGACGTGAGAGTCCTCCGAAAGCCTGGTTAAGCTGAAAAAGCAGGCTACCAACAAGACCCCCACAAAAAAATAAAATAAACTTACGCGTTCCATTATATTAAAAGTATAGCAACTACAAAGCTACTTACTCCCCGACGTTCTGACTGGATTGCATAGGTCATGGTGGCGAGCGACCCATAATAACTATATAGTTTAAATGACATGAAATTGGGCTTAAACTGAGTTAAGGTATAGTCCAGTCATTTAAGCTTAAATTACATAAAACGATTATTTAAGGGGCTCCCATAAGAAGAACGTGTACTTCATGTAGAAATGGTGTTGACTGGAATAGTTTTACTGGGGTAACCACATTAAAAATCGGCCATGAGTGAGAAAAAAAACCATAATTTTTGTATGAGAACCTACTTAAACATTGGTTGATTAAGCTTTTTCTAGTATTAGATGTTATAGAAGCTATTGAAATACATCATTCGTGAAAATTTCAACTGTCTAGCACAATCGCACATGGGCCTGGAAGCGATTGAAAGTACAACTTTTTCAACTATTTGCATCGCTGTATCTCTGAAATGGTGAATCTTAGGAATAAAGCGACAATTTTTATAGATAAATATAAGATAAGTAATTTTCTCCTTCACACTTTTATAATAAAACTTCCCGTTTCGCTCAAAAGTTCATAAAACTGATATTTGTGACATTTGACCTTGAAAATTTAATAGTTACGTACACCCTACCATATGTAGGTTTTGAGACCACCTTTAGGGTGTCAATAAATACTTGGAGTATTTACAGACTTACAGCTGGGTATCTCGAATTCCGAGATTTTTACCTAATTTGACTGGACTAGTAGTATTATATTACTAAGCTATTGTTCCTAGGTGAGTTTAATAACTGATTCAAAAAACAGTTTAAATTCTGGCCCGTAATACCCGTCCTTCGTACCCATGCCATTTGTTGGGGGATTGTGAACAATCGCGAAAACCTCTTAAAATGTTCAGCTACCATTAAAACATTAACATTACCTTTAACATTTTAGGCGACAGAACTATTATAATACAGATGTTGTTGGTAATGACATATACTGATGGACAATTTTTTTTTGTTCAATCAAATCAAAACAATATTAATTGTTAATACACCCAAAATAGAAAATCTACATAGACAAAATGACATGTGGCGATGTTCAATGCAAATTCAGTATCTAAGCTCTTAGCTATAGATACACATATTCGTAAAAAAATAAAAGCTATTATCCACCGAACACTATATTTTGCTTTACCAGTTAATCTTACAAAGAATGTTAAGTGGATCATTTGTACAGTTAGGACGATATATTTAAAGCGCTGAAACAATTTAACCAATGAATTCGCTAAACAAAGCCGTCATACAAAACTACATTGGATGATGGACAAAAACACGCCAAGACCGCGTGACTAGGAACTATAATGGACCAGATCACTGACGTGGGAAAATTAATAGAATCCGGCTTGAAATAAAACAGTACAAGAGAAATAAAGTGGCCCTACATTGACTGAGAGACGTTTATCGTGTATTCACTTTGTACAATGTAGAGATGAAATGAAATTAATTAAAAGTATTTATAAAATCAAATGAAATAATTTATTCTGGAAGTAGATTTCATGAAATACGCACGTCATATCATTAGACATTAGCAAAGTCGCCTCCCGTGTCTGTCTGTCCCAATGTATGTTTAAATCTTGAAAACTACACAACGGGTTTTTATGCGGTTTTTTTAAATAAATAAACGGATTTAAGAGGAAGGTTTTTATGTATATTATATCCGAAGCGAAGCAAGGGCGGGTAATAAGTTACAAATAAATAATAATATGTACCAGTTACAAAAATCTTGGATGTCCAAGCGAGCAGCTCATCATGTCCATGGATTTTTATCCAATTAGAAGATCATAAAGCATACATAGTATAATATAATAAACTACATAGTTCTACGCGGCTCTGTTCGCGTGAAGTCGCTTATCGGTTAACATAATTATTTTTATAGTAAGTTAAAAAGCAGCCTATGTAATTTTTACTCAGTGTCAAGATTGTCTACGTACCACATGATTATCAAAGTTCATGTAGTGGTTTCAGTTTAGCTTTGGGATGAAAGCGGACTAAACACAAGAGTTTATATCGCATGGATAATATATGCGACAAAAGGATAAAAGGATGTCTCAGGATTTCGAAACATTCATAATTTAACTTGTAAGTGTGTTCACATACTTAGTTCGGAAAGTGAGTCAGTAGTAGAGTATTCGATATAGAAGAAAGATATCAGAAGAAGGGATAACAATAGATGGGAATAATGTAAAAATGTTATTGGTAGGTTTATTCTACATATATTAAAATAATCGACATTAATAATTCTAACAACAGTTCTCTATAGACTTGTTTTCGAATGCATTTCAAAACAATGCCATATTTATAAAAGCAAATGTTATTTAGATCCGCAAATCTAATGACGCAGTGGCAAACAACACTATTGAACGTTCACTGATGTGCGATAAAATGCTAACAATAGGATGAAAACGACAGATGCCAATCGGTTATCAGATCCTGAAATTACAGCATCAAAATTGATGGTGTTTTTCCATCGTCATTACATCATTAATACGTGCTTACATACAACTTACATATATATTTTTTATTTATTTCCGGTACATGTTGGACCTGTGTCTACGGGAGCCATTGAAAGGTCCAGGAAGGTAATACTTCCAGATGACACAATAAAATAACCTGTAATGATGTTTTTTTTTGTTATAACCACCTACGCCTTTCATTCATATTTTCGATAATACGACGCTTTAACGGTGAAGGAAAACATCGTGAGGAAACCCGCACTTGGCCAGCGTGGTCGACTAAGGCCTTATCGCCCTAGTTAAGGGTAGGCCCGTGCCCCAGCAGTGGGGACTTATATGGACAGATGATGAAGGATGATGATGACCTACTCCTTACTAGCTAATCTGTAACTTGCACAATCGTAAACCCTATATTCAAGTCATAGGATGCGTTATTTACAAAATTAAAAAGTGAGAATGGTATTTTATTTTAACCAGGGCTTTTCAGGGTAATATTGTGGAGGAAAGAAGATGATCTGATCGCAATAGCTTGGAAAGTCGACCAGTCAACGAACTGCGAACACTGGTCAGATAGCAGGCACTGATACCCCTGACATAGATGATCCGCATTAATGATTCCGCCCAACCGTTGCGGATGCCACGCTCTGGTTCATGGATTAATGAAACGCAGCGTAATAGAATCGAAGGGTCAAAAGTAGATTAGTAACTTCGACCTCTAGAAGCCTTCTTTCAAATCGCAACCTCTATTGGGTACTTGCGTACCGAGTGACGCTCGTTCTGACCTAAAACTGGTTGATTTACCTTTATTTATTTAACCGTTTTCCTCGGGAAATGTTTACCTACCACGCTTTAAGAGCATGAACGAACGATTTCTTATCGAAAGTAATACGGTGCATGTTTATGATTATGTTTTAACGAATGCATTTGATCGCAATTGTTCTGGTAAATAGGACACAGTCTAAATAAATATAGGTTTTGTTTAAACATACAGGAGAGACAGTATGGAATGCCTGACATGCTGTTGTTTACATTATAACATAGAAAACGATCCGATCAAAATAAAAATACATAACAAGACACTGACCTTTTTTGGCATAGTTGGCGACTCGAACTCCTCATCATCCCGGCTGGAGAGCGTGGAGCAGGACGAGCAGGCGGAGTCGGCCGACAGCGACCGGGACCGCAGCCAGTCCACCTCCTCCTCCGTGGCTCCCACGGCGACCCCGTCGGAGTAGTCGCTGACCACAACACTGGGCGTCCTCACGCAGCGCCCTCTAGTCTCGCAGCCCTCGCTCCCTCGCCTCCCCAACTCGACCACGTGCGCCTCGATCAGCGTCCGCTCCCGCCTGGGAGACATCGCGTCTGGCGGCGGCGTGATATCCCTCGGATGGGAGTGCCTCCTCCGCGTCTCTAGTTCAACAGCTGAATCGTCGCTGAGGTCTCGGCTGCGTCGGCGGACGGCGGCTCGGTCGTCGTCGTCTGAAGAGGAGATGTCGTCCTGTGGGGAGGTGGCGCGTGGGGGGCGTAGGTACTGCATTGGGCCGGGCTCGAACCGCTTGAGCAGCTCGGAGACGCGGGGCTGGGCAGCGCGGGGGACGCGGCCGGTCGGCGGCGCGCGCGCGCCTGCACTGGCGGCGGTTCGGCGCGGCGCGTGCGCCGGCGCGAGCCCGGCTCCGAGCTTGAGGTAGAACAGGCTGTGGCTGAGCGCTTTCTCGCGAAGGACCCGACGGAAGTCGTCGGGGGGCGACTGTTCGACGCGAGGCATTGTTTCTGGAAAATTGGAAAATTCATTCAGGTGGGATGCATGGAAAACCTCTTAAATAAAATAAATAAATATCTGGGACATTTCCACACACGGTCACCTAGCTCCAAACTAAGCAGAGCTCGTTCTACGGGCGTCAGAGACTGATATACATATATAGATTTTTATAAATACATACTTAAAAACATAATCACACCCCGGAATAAACACCAATGTTCATGACACAAATATTTGTCCCGAGTGAGAATCGAACCCACGACACTTGGAACCACCAGCCAAGACCTCTAACCACTGTTCCACCGAGCCAGTCAAAAGCCAGTCAGTCTATCTTAACAATAACAATATATTAGGGGTGACACTCAATTACTTCCCCGTAAGTGCGGTGATGATGACAAAAAACTATTGACACATGCACTCACATATCACATGTAGACCAAATATGTACCATCTGCTGTAGTATATAGAGTAATGTGACACGCAATAAACGTGTTGTTTTGATTTAAATCGATAGATTTCTATAAATGCATACCGATGCGTTGAATGCAAGCAGACCTCATCTCTAGAAAATAAGTTATTAACTAAATCGGTAACACGATTGATCTGATTGGATCTATTCATAAGAAATTAGCACTTTCAGATACCCAATAATAAAGATTTATAAAGTCAAAACCAAAATGTTTCCAACTGAAAAAACATGACGATTATGCTTATGATAGCATACGACATTCCAAAAGTAGGAATACGCCATACAAAACATGTATTCACAACAAAAAAGGCCTTGACCCAGAATCATTCTATTGTGATGATAAACACAACCCACCATAATAAGAAAGCATACCTATTCGGATACACATATCTCTCAAACTGATCTACTTAAAACAGTTTCTTCCATTCCTTAACGAAAATTCATGTGTTTACGCTATTGACTTGTTATCTCCTTTCAAAAAATTCTTAAATAATGGGAAGAAGTCCCCAAAAAAGAAGAGAAAAGTAGTAAGTTTTCTTTTTTTTGGGGCATAATTTTGCATATTTTGAATTTTTTTGGCATATTTCAAGCATTTTCATGCATATTTCAAGCATTTTTCATGCATATTTGCATGCATATAACAAGCTTTTTATGATGCATTTAATCCGGTCTTTACACATGAACATCAAACATCTGCTATCAAAATCTAATAAGAAGATTATCAACAAACCTTTAATGACGTGTCTCGTATTGATAAACTTGATTCAGTAGCTGACCATCTCCAGTGGTCTGAAATCAAACAAACCATTATTAAACAATATCAATTGTAATTCGCCGAGCCCCCACGTATGTTTTCTATGGTAATTATATTCTCTCGCACGTCATTTTGAGGATAAAGTGTACTGTGTAACCTGTATTTTGTGCAATACGTCAATGCGGCACACATACATTTCATACATACAATCATACCGTTTTATCCTTTAACTTTTCGAACCGCTTATAACCAAAATTAACCAAATAATTCAAGTTAAATAAAGTACACACATAATTCAGGAACGTGTACATTGATCTGATTCCGAGATGCGTTGCTTTTTTAGCACTTTAGTTACGGATATCAGAAATGACAGTGGTATAGATGAAAATGCATACGTACCTAAATATAGGGAACAAAATACAAAATGGTCATCACGCCGGTCAATGAAGTATGTAGACGCCATATAAATATTTGATACTCAAAGACGATAAATGTGTGTGATGCTGAACTGATATTGTGGTATGTTTACTGCCTCGTTGGTCTATTGACGAGTACTGCGTTAGGACCGAGAGGTGCCCGGTTCGAGTACGGGGTCGGGTACAATTTGTGTGAGTTTTTCTATTAGTAAATTACTCAGCCCGGAGTCAGGAAGTTGGCGGATGTCCGCCCGTGCCTCGGAAAGCACGTTAAGCCGGTGGTCCTGCGCCTGATCTCTCATCGGTCATGTGGAATGGCTATCTCACCGAACTATGAGGGTAAGGGAACTGGGATTGCACTTGTGTTTACGCTTACATTTGTGCACTACAATATGTCCTGCGCAGTTGGCTGATCTCCATTGAGATCGGCCCCCATAGCCGAAATCGAATCTTATTGTGGTATGTTAGTTGGGATGAATATTTGTGAAAACTCCTCCGAATAGTCGCCTCAAACGTAAAAACATCGTCACACAACATGTTAGGCATCGTACAAACATTGCTACATTTGTAACTCCCAGGCAAATTATGAGACGTATGATCAGAATATTGAATGGAGTACAACAGTTGTAACACATATCTTAAGAAGATTAACATTTGTTCAAGCATCTTCATTAGTTAAACTTATTTGAATACATTTACATACTCTACGTGTGGCGGAGCTACATTGAATATAAATAGTACGAGTCTAATTGCTGAGTAAAAGTGATTGATAATGACCGATGTGCAACGATTTATTTCTGCCAGTTAAGTATTTAGAGTAACCACTAAACCAATTAGGAGCAATTTGTAAAAAGACACGTGTTTTTAGCTGTATCTTTTATCATTTTGCTGATTTCTCCTTACTCTTTTTTAACCGATTTGAAAAGGGTTTCTCAATTCCAACTTGTATTTTCCCAAACCATTTAGGGTTACTTACTAGACTACCTACTGGTAATGTTGGATGCTAGGGCTAGTTCTTAAGGAAATGGGGGATCGTATTCTAGATCAGTAGCGGTACCATGATCGAAAACTTACGAACGTTAAAAACCTATCGAGTTGTTTTTTCATACGACCGATTTTAGTTCTTAGCGTAACCACCAGGGGCGCTGTACAAGTTTTTACATACATACATACAATCACGCCTTTTTCCCAGAGGGGTAGGCAGAGATCACTTCCAGCGATCCACTTTTCACCTCTGTGGGAAACGTGACGTGACGGGTTGTGGACCACGTCGCCGCCATTCTGCCTTGTGCATTGTATATTGTTGTGTTTGTATTTGTACAAGTTTTTCATACACATATTTACGTAGGCGATATCGAGTCCGTAACTTTTAAACTCATGGTAGCGCTACAGACACAATTTGTCTGAGTTTTTCTGTAAATAGATCAACTCTGCCCGGAGTCGACCAAAGTTTGCCCAAGTTTTGAGCTACCGCCATTGTTGCAAATACAAATGCAAATTTGCATTCATTTCAATTGCATGTTGCATCCAACCTCCTTCTCGGAAACGATATCATTGATCGAACGTGAATCAATCGGACGGGCAGGAATATAAACTTCCCGTGAGAACCGCTACAAACTAATAAACTATACTTTGATAAATCAAACATCGTGTTGGAAAGCAAAACAGTAGTTGAGAAATCTGAAGGCAGTTTGGTAAGTGAATTAACTAAGGCAGTTTGGTAATAGAATGTTAATTTCTACAGGAACACCGTATTCCTGTAGAAATTAAACGGATGTGTTTATTTACTTGTGTAAGTAATAAACAAACCCAAATTTAAAAATATGCTTTATCATAGCTATTATTACTAGTAACTAAAGAAATCAACCAAATTTGCAAAACTGATCGGTCTAATTTGATTCTATTTTATTACATTTGTAAAGATTAGGTCATAGTTTATAGGTTATAATATAGTTACCGGAAAATTTGTAAAAGGTAGTATTTAAATAGACATACACCGGCCACCGAGTTGCCCGCTGTGGGCGGAAAGCTATTGTGAAATACTAATAGTCCAGTCAAATTAGCTCTTTTAAACACCGATCTGCGGAAAAATTACTAGTGAGCTGAATTTTGGTACACACCTTTATTACGGCATTGTAATGAAGGTGTGAAAAATCGACATTCATATCGTGCCGGCTTAAAAAGTTATAGGGGTCAAAAGGTCGCGAAAATCAGTTTTTCGCGAATATCTTGCGATCTATTGCTTGTAGGTTAATTGAGGTCATTAAAAAAATTATTTGTTATAAAATTATCTACAAAAAATGTCCTTTGCATTTTTTGTAGAATTGAAAGTTTTCGGAGGAGAGCGCCGAGAAAGCACTCACATACGGTATTGTATACCAAGGCGTACGTACGCCCTATGCTTTTCATTGATATTTGTAAGCGTGTTGTTAGTAAAATCTACTACATACAGACATATAGCATTAGTAATACTAGTACAAAAAGTTTTCCTTTTTGGAAAAGGAAAACTGAAAATCATGAAGATGTTTGATAAAAGATCTGATTTAAACAATTTTGCAGAAATATTCCAACAAGAAAATTGCTCTCGAGATGCATTGTCAATGCTAGGACATATTTTCTACCGCTGCAATTTTTTGTACAATTACAAATCTTTTTTTAAACATCTTCATGATTTTCAGTTTTCCTTTTCCAAAAAGGAAAACTTTTTGTACTAGTAATACTAATGCTATATGTCTGTATGTAGTAGATTTTACTAACAACACGCTTACAAATATCAATGAAAACATAGGGCGTACGTACACTGCCTTGGTATACAATACCGTATGTGAGTGCTTTCTCGGCGCTCTCCTCCGAAAACTTCAATTCTACAAAAAATGCAAAGGACATTTTGTAGATAATTTTATAACAAATAATTTTTCTAATGACCTCAATTAACCTACAAGCAATAGATCGCAAGATATTCGCGAAAAACTGATTTTCGCGACCTTTTGACCCCTATAACTTTTTAAGCCGGCACGATATGAATGTCGATTTTTCACACCTTCATTACAATGCCGTAATAAAGGTGTGTACCAAAATTCAGCTCACTAGTAATTTTTCCGCAGATGAAACCTAATTTGACTGGACTATAATGAGATGCAAAATCAGAAAACATATACAGGGTGTAACAGGAGGGGTGGATCATCGTAAGTCAATCGATGGGGGACTTCAATACCTATCGATATAACCCCCATGTATGTTCAGCGATTTTTAATAGTTCCAAAGTTATTGAGATTTTTGTGAAATTTTTGTAAGAAGCCGGAATTCAGTATAAAAGTCTTCACTGTAGCTTAACTACTGGACCTGCTTGCATGATTTTTTTTCTAGAAATAGTTCAATAGTGGGTCTGCATAATTACGATACCGATTTGAGTCATAACCCTATCATATTGGAGTAAAAAATAATTCTTCACAAAAGTTTTACGAATCGAATTGTGTCTACCAACTTTCAAAGCCTCCAGTAAAAAAAAGTGCCTGTGTTTTTTTTCTAGACCTTATTTTAAAAACTACCTACATTCATGGATAGTATACCCTGAAAATTTCATACCGCTACTGCCAGAGCATCAAAACGAAAAATGAACGCGAATGGCACAGGTGCCATAAATCAGTGTTTTTATTTTTCATGAAAAACTTTAATTTAAAAAATAAATCGATATGTTTCAGCAAATTTATGCTATGTTAAGTAACATTAGGAGCAGTAATTTTACAGAATTGCAAATTAAAGGGGTGAAAATCAAACAAAGAAAATTTACATACTTTTTGTTAATTATTTTTTTTACAGTAAGTGTTCATAATCGGCATTATTATTGGCTATGCATAGCTTAGACCTTCTTAATAAGCTTTTTTGGAGGTTGTGGAATGCTTCTTTTTTGTCAAATTTTAAGGGGCCCAAATTGTGATAAGGCAAAATGTAGTAGTAGCATTTTGCAACATCCGCAAAACCTTTGTAAAAAGGTGTAGTATATGCATATCCAATAATGGTGCCCATTATAAACACTTACTGTAAAAAAAATAATTAACAAAAATTATGTAAATTTTCTTTGTTTGATTTTCACCCCTTTAATTTGCAATTCTGTAAAATTACTGCTCCTAATGTTACTTAACATAGCATAAATTTGCTGAAACATATCGATTTATTTTTTAAATTAAAGTTTTTCATGAAAAATAAAAACACTGATTTATGGCACCTGTGCCATTCGCGTTCATTTTTCGTTTTGATGCTCTGGCAGTAGCGGTATGAAATTTTCAGGGTATACTATCCATGAATGTAGGTAGTTTTTAAAATAAGGTCTAGAAAAAAAACACAGGCACTTTTTTTTCACTGGAGGCTTTGAAAGTTGGTAGACACAATTCGATTCGTAAAACTTTTGTGAAGAATTATTTTTTTACTCCAATATGATAGGGTTATGAATCAAATCGGTATCGTAATTATAAAGACCCACTATTGAACTATTTCTAGAAAAAAAATCATGCAAGCAGGTCCAGTAGTTAAGCTACAGTGAAGACTTTCATACTGAATTCCGGCTTCTTAAAAAAATTTCACAAAAATCTCAATAACTTTGGAACTATTGAAAATCGCTGAACATACATGGGGGTTATATCGATAGGTATTTAAGTCCCCCATCGATTGACTAAGGATGATCCACCCCTCCTGTTACACCCTGTATAAGTTGATATTTTAATCAGTCAGTATCTATTTATTTTCCTGATCCACTTTTTTTACAACATGCTACCAAGATGACCTCACTCCACCTGATGTTAAGCGGTAGTGAGATCCAAATATGAGGTCGACTGGCACAATAGACCATATTGAGCCTGTCGCACTCAAAGGCCTGATTAATTGCCGTTTCACGCCCCGCTTGAAGAGCCCGGGATCCTATGATTCCTCCTATGAGGGAGGGAAAACATGAGCTGGAAGGGCATTCCATGCCTTAATGACACGTGGCAGAAAAGAGGTTATAAAGCACAATAGTCAAAAGAAAAAAATATATAATGTTGAGTGAGTAAAAGCCTACACCCTGTTCAATTTGGATAATAATTTAAGCGATAGGTTTTAGATATATGTTTACAGTATTACGAAATCATTCCTTAATAAAACTTCTACTAACAATACTAGAAATCAAAATAGCTTTAATTTTAAGGTCGATTTCATCACTCGAGCATAACAGTAGGCACTAGAACCAAGGTTTGTAATTATTTTCGTAATCACGATGTTTCCTCGTAATTTAAAGAATGTTTGAAAAATAATGAATCCAATTTGAAATAAAGATACATCATTAAAGCGCCGTGTTTACATTTTCAAGAACATACTTCATCATTATCCATCCTAACCGTTTGTATTAGAACATTTTTATAATTACTAGCGACTGCCTACGGCTTCGTCCGCGTGGAAATGGTTTTGGCAGCAATGATTTATCAAAATAGCCTATATTACCTAAAGGTATATTACCTTGTAAAATTACCTATTCATTAATGCAAATTCCGTCAAAATCGGTCCAGCCGTTTCGGAGATTAGCAAGAATAAACAGACAGACTAATAAAAATGTTTATGTTATTGGAACCCGATAGGGGTCCATACCCATTTAGTACAAAATCGTTGTTTTATTATTACAAACGGACACTTTAATTTTATTTAGTAGTATAGATGAATTTAGGTACCTATGTGTATGAAACACTAGTGTAGGTTTTCCTAGAGTTCTAATACCCGTCGTTTGTGATATTAGTCAGTTAAATTGAGCCCAACAAATCTAGACAATCAGACTTCAAATCGGTGATCAGTTGTTTCTGTCCGAAAAATATTCAGATAATATCAATAATTTTTACGGAAACATTGGGTTACAATTTAAGATTCTACTTTTAGAAGCATGGAAACGCGAAAAAGTACTTAAGTGTAATATTCAGACTAACATTACCTCCGAAGTAGGCAAATGTTTGTTCGGTTATCCGCTACGTGACGACAAAGTACGATTTTTGTTGTAGATATGAGAAATAAGAACTTTGGATCGTAATGTCACTGCGAAAAGTAACTTTGTAACCTCTTATTTGTAACTAGCTGCATCCGCGACTTCATTCGCGTTTTTATCGCTAATTCCCAGAGAGAATATCGGGAATTCCTTTGTTAGTGCACCTCTACCATACCTAAGCTACGTCCCTTCCACATTTCAAGTGCCTACATTTAGCCGTTTAGGCTGTACGTTGATATTTATTTACAAATGGTATGCTTACAGATTAGAAACAGAACATCTAAACTAGATGGCCATCCATCGGTAGCACAAACAGCAGTCAGTCAGTTTATAATATTTTTATTATTATTAACTTGATTATAATAATCAACAATAAGCAGAAAGGTTATGATTGAACAGTTTTAAGTGCCCTTAGGTCACACTACTAGGACATACTATTACATTCGTGATCGAAGATCTGTGTGAATATGTATTATAGGCCTTCAGGAATGTAAATCACTCGCCAATGTAAGTAAATAAACAATTCAATTGCAATCAGCCCTAATTACCCGACTGCCGAAAAATTATGTAATTTTTTTTGTAAAAGTCTTGTAGTTGATTATGCTAATTCAAGTCTTTATCTTCGCAAGTTTTCACCATACAATTTTCAATCTACAACGTTTTTAATTGACACCCTTGTATACTTTAATTAACGTATGTCATAATAGTCTTACATTACTCATATCGCCGCTTTGGACATACAATCAGTATGGGAGACGTCTTGCAACTCATTACGCGTCGCAAATATACGTGATGACAATGTGCCTGCTGGCCGTGGAGCCACGTGATTGTGGAGGCGGCTTGAGGTATCTCTAACCACTTTTTATCTCTCTGAGAGTGATGCATGCGTATCTCTAGCTTGTCTTTCTCTCTCTCTATGAGAGTTATGAAAGTATTTCTAGCCTCTTCCTCTCGCTGTGGGGGCGCAAAGAAAAATCAAGTTATTTTTTCTTAAATAACACTTTGAAGATGTCTTCAACCAAACCTTTTTTTGATATAATGCGCCATCGACGCATTCAAGACTCAATGGCACTAATGTGCACCAGTAGTTATTGAAACCAGTTACAAATGTGTATTTTTGTGGTTCTCAATGTGGTTGTTGATATTTTTTGGAGAACTAACATTCAGAAAGATAACCTAACCTACCCCACGTCAGTTCATCCTTGAGTAAATATTTTTCACGCATCGCGGTATATAATACTAAGCCATTAAATTTTATACTTTATTTACTTAGTTAAATCAACCCCATTTATTTGGCAAACTCCAAAAGCCGTACCCAGTAAAACATGCCAATCTTTATCGCGTATCACATAAATATACTTTTATATCATAATAACACACACACCTCTACATCGGTCTGATGCCTAAATGTAGTTTAAACACTTTAGTTATGAATATCAGAACTAACAACATAAGAACTATACCTGCGACTAAGTAAATTTTACAGTCTTAGTTTTATTGCTATTAAGATTTAAACTGTAAGGTTAATTCCTCTACACCTACTTCACTCGCAACCAATACAGCATTAGAAAAAAAAATAACTGAAAAATAGCGCTATCTAGGACCCTAGAAAGGTTATAGTGAGTTATCTCATGAGCTATTTCAAAGAGCTTTTTTTGTTAATTATTACATGTAAATGTATGGGGAAGCAATAAACGAATATTAAAGTAGCAAAACTTTTCGAACTTGAAAACACATAACCTGAACACGACCACCGTTTTACATTTGAGCATACTAAATATTGTATCAACTTGGATTGGGACCGCCTCGTATCTTGAGGCGAGGCGATACAGTAGCCCTACCATGAGTTAGCTATCGAAACTTACACGTACGTTAAAAACCTATCGATTTTTTTTCATACTACCGATTTTAGTTCTAAGCGTTACCGCTAGAGGCGCTGTACATTTTTCCGAGACTTTTTTTCCAAAGGCGATATCGAGTCCGTCACTTTTAGACTCATGGTAGCGCTACTGATCGGTAGCGCCTATGTAAAAAATGTCTATCAAATGTGTAGCGTTCCTAGCGATATCGATTCTGTCACTTTTAAGCTCATGGTTGCGCTACAGGATACGTTGCAGTTGGGAGTTTCATACAAAGAATACAGAAAGCCAAAACGTATCAACAAACGTTTACGTTTTGTTTACAGCAGATATATGTGCTACGACATTTATGCTCGCTATCTAAACAGCCGCATCCATAGTCCCACACATCGGCCGGACGGATCCGCGGCTGACCTTAACTGTGACGTCAAAGGCAGCCTCGTACTGGAGGGCATCGCCGAATTGTTGACAGCTTCATTTAGGGCGAACACCCGGTGATGTCCTTCAGCCCCACATCCGGTGGACATGACGATCACTGGATTTTGATAATCATCGCCAATAGCTATGCGTCCGGATGTACAATGTTGACTGGGTGGAATTTTATAGTACCCACGACTCTTGGTCTAGTTACAGGGGTACAGGGGTAACTAACGTAAGAGTCGAGGGTTATCAAGGTCGGGATCGACTCACACAAACTTATGTGTGTGATGAACACCGGTCTTTATCCCGCAATTGATTTATAACTCTTTTATCTACTGTTGATTCTGATTTCCGTACCACGAGTACGTAAGCTACTTACTATAGACAAAATTATGATATTATCAATGAATCTGATGTTGCCTGATACAACGTAACGTGAAGTAAGACGTACTTAGTCACGACGGGTCACGTAAAGAGCCGTGGGTTTGAGGACCCAGGACAAATATAAAGTAAAGAGCATTACACAATGTCTAAGTGTGTTATTAAAAACAAGATTATGGAATACAAAAATATACTTTAATACTTATATTATACATAAATAAATAAATGCTGAAATATATAAAACACACACCAAAAGGCAAATACCGATGTTTATCACACCAATATTTCGAATCCACGATTCCCGGTTCAAATACTGAATATTTGATGCATATTTTAATTGCGTTATGTTACGTTGTTGCGTCAAGAGAGACTTAGAGCTAGAAGCTCTTGAGTCCTGAAAATTTCTACATCTATCTATGGACCGACTACAACATAAGAGAATAACTTCATAAATGAAAAATGTAATAATCTACAGCTGCCACATGTCTAATCAAACACGTAAACAAACAGACAAGACGACACGTGTGCCTCTGATGAGACTGTGTGTACCTGTCGACCCAGATACGGCATGATACCGTATCAGTGCAAACAAGTCACTTTGACTGATTCCGCGTCAGATTACCACATTTCATTAAGATAAGTAATATGTTCCTAACTGATTTTATGGTGGCAAAACCGTGATTACGATGGGAACAAATTTTCCATGATTTCATTCGCTTTTGAAGAGCTTTTTTTTTCCAACTGATGGAAAACCTGCATGAGGTCCACATATGAGGTCAGCACACTTTTTGTCCAACTCTAGATGCAAAATGATATAAGCAACAACAGTTTAACACATTCTCACATAATATCACGCTAATAAAATCGTTATGTGATTCATCGTTAGATAGTATTAAACACGGAAATTAATCTAAATTTAAAAAATTTTGGTGCTAAAGCTTGCACTAGCTGTTTTAATATTTAGAAAAACGGGAAAAATTCAACTGCCTCACTGCAGTACCTATGCTCTAACAGGTAGGTAATATACGGGAAAAATTCGATGGCTTCAGTACATAGCTGCTGGTCTGGTGTGATCGTAATGCAAGTCTGGGCGCAATTCCCAGAAGGAAGAGTGTTAGAATTCCCGGGCTGCGGTGAGGCAGTTGAATTTTTTACGTTTTTCTAAACATTAAAACGGGAATTAATCGGCAATACTGACCTTCAGAGCATACTGCGTACGTAAGGAAATTCCATGGTAATCAATACAGTATCGTTTCGCTTAAGCCTAAACTGGCATTGTACTATTTCGTCATAGCCAAGGCAAAAACAACTGGAGTAGAGCTGCATTTATGTTTATAAAAGTTTGTTTACTACGCGAAGGCCGAAGGAAACTGTTTGAATAGTAAAAAAAAACTGTGGCCATTACGCGGCGGATTAGAAAGGTTCCGTAGAAAAATATGTTTATTAGCTTAGCTGTTTCTTTACGGTATATACAGTCTAAGCACAAATATCTTTAAAAAAAACCTTTGTCACTTCCATTTTGGGTAATGGTTTGCAATTGACGCGTAAATTTTGTAAGTATTTTCTTAACTAAAAAGCTAAGCTTTCGCAGAGCTTTCTATTTCGGATTAAAGAAAGACGATAAAACACGACGTTTAAAAGAAAACTCTTAAGTCTTGAGGAACCCTAAGATTAATCTAAACTTGGATCAAAAATTTGAACCTGAAGACCTTATTATGCAATGTACGTACGGAACCGCACTAAATACGCACACAAAACAACAAAATAATTAATTAACTCTCTGGTAATTGGAGAAACTACGAGTTCAATTGTTATTTAGAACTATGACGTCAATAAGCTTTGTCCTTTTTTAATAAGGTTTTAATTTAATTAGTTCAACAACACGCAATTATTGCAGGGAAAATAACACCTGAAACCGGCTATTAATAAATATTAATTGTTTATTGACAAAACACGATATGGTTTAATTAAGAATCATAATGATATAATCATAGAGAAACATCTACGACTACCTATAGTTGTAAAATAATTATGTAAGTAATTTTTCAACGTAAATTATAATATTAAAAATCTATTTAATTAATATACTAATCCAAAGGAAGACTCGTCTACACAATAATTTAGGACGAAGATTAAAACTTTTTAAAATTATATTTGTATCACTTTCTTTGTAAATCTTGGGTCATAAACTCAACTGTTAGGTATTCTATTACTTGCTTTATATTTCACAACATTCCCAATAATACCATTGTTATTAAATATACTTCTCCCACGCTAACCATCCATTTCTTATCCAGTACAATACTTATTATTCCCTTCAATGTTCTCCAATAATATGTTAACAGTACATTGTACTGTTGATAAATTTTCTCTTATGCATGCAGATGTCATAAAATTCAAATGAGCGCAGTTATCGGACAGATGCGCGTACGCCGGAGTCGTCACGGTTTCTAATTTGTAAACGTCTGTAGTGGTAACTGATTCATTTACACAATTAACGTCTCCATTTTGTTACTGTTAGTGGGTAAAATTTGTTTAGTTTTTTCTTCCTATCTTACTACGATGATGGCTTGGAGTAGCCCCGTCTTCATCACTAGACTTGCGGGGGAGCGAAAGGCTCTCACGCTCACCCTTAAGATTTGTTTAGTGTCAACAGTAAAGTGACTTTGAAAGTGGGTAGAATTTACGAATTGAAAATAGTGATAGGAAGAAAAAATAACGAAGGACCATGTCACTTACCCATGTCATCTAAATGAAAACACATACTGCCGACAGACTGTTTTACGATTTGCCAGTTGTGCTATTTAAAAGAAAAAAATAATAAATAAAGAAATAAACAACCGCTAACTAGTATAATCTTAAATTTTTTTTTTTAGATTTGTGCAATTTTTGATTCAAAATTATTGTCACCAAGCTACCCACTCTTGTTCCTCTTGGATATGAACCACAGTCTATTTTAAAGGGTTATTGTATATTGTGATAAAGTAAATCCCTCTTTTACCTTTGTCCTTAATTAAGCTGTTAATTTGTGCCAAAAAAAGGCGTATGTTTTTTCATTATCTGCCAGATGCTAATAAATGTAATCCATGGCATATTAATAACAATGCACAAATGGTATTTCCTACACGTCACAATTGATAACGAAACAGAGCCTGTGGTTATCTGCCTTCTCGTTAAATATGTACACAAACGTTTTGTTGATCATTAACGCGTTTGCGTCAATATTTTATCATTTTAATTAAACGTTTCCGTTAATCATCTTCAAAATAAATAAAATCATTACATCCAACCGAGCTGGGTTCTAATGTCCAAACTGAATAGAGATCAGTCAACTGTATAGGACGTATTATAGTGCACAAGTGTGTACGCATATAGGACTCTCTCTTCCTTCATTGGTTCGGAGATCACAAGATAAAACCGGTGAGAATACGTTATGACAAATGTAAATATTCCATATAACGACGAATTGAGAACATAAAAATAATTTAATTAGATTTTTGTAAGATTTTGCAAGTTACTCTTAACCATTATCACCATCGCGAGATCAGCACTCACGAACCGATTGTGAGACTCATCCTTTAACTCATATAGGGTCATTGGCCCTTCAAAGCATTTCCATTCACCGACTTCGCTCATCGAGGTCGCTGATATCAGAAGCTGTTGACCTTCCGTATTAAGCTGGGATGGTTCGACAGCATCCCACAATCACTCGTAAATCACAGTTGTTGTACCCATACAACTGCCCTCGTGCCCTCCTGAAATATTCCTTTCTTTAGTACACTCACAGGCACAATTAACCGCCCACCTTGTATTTGCTTAAATTTTCGGAAATGTCCAAACATAAACCACATTTTATGAATGATCCGTTATAAACTTAATTTAAGGCAAAAAATAAAACGAAGGTTTGATTTAAAAAAGTCGTTTAATAGGGCATTATTACAAAAATCGATATTTTCGAAGTATCGACGAAAAATGTAAATTTCGAATTTTGAGAAAAAAGAAGGTCAAAGTAAAACAATATTAAAATTTAATAATGGGCGTTGCTCCTCCTACCTCTTATGGCTTCTAGAGCCGGTATGATAGTCCATCCATGACATCTTGGATATCTGATTGGGGAATAATGTGCCACTCCTCTACCGCAGCCGTTTTGAGTTCTCCAATAGACGTTGGGGCTGGTACTCTCGCTCAAATACGTCTTTTGAAGTTGTCCCATATGTGTTCAATTGGGTTGAGGTCGGGACTGCGTGCTCGCCATGGCAAAACTTGAATTTCGGTCTCATTAAGGTACTCAGTAACCAATTTTGCGGTATAGCAACGTGCATGTCATGCATTAATCTAAAGTTGTCACCAATAAATGGTGCGAACGGGATGACATGTCCTTGGAGAACTTCTTCCACGTATTTTTAAGCATTTACACTGCCTCTGTCAAACAATACAAGGTCGGTACGAGCCTCGTAAGTGATGCCTCCCCAAACCATAATAGAGCCTTCTTTGTAACCCACTGTTTCCGATATAGCGCAAGGAGCAAACCTTTAATTTGGGTGTCTGTAGACAGGCTGGCATCCATCTGGACCTTTTAAGGCTATCTGCTCTTATCTGAGAACAGTATGACCTTCAATTCTTGTACAGTCCACTCAGCATATTCTCGCGCAAAAGCAAATTTAGCTCTACGGTGTTGTGCAAGCAGTTCTGGGACGCGAGCTGGACAAAACACCCTCAGATATCCTTCTGCCAGTCTTCTTCTTATCGTTCGTCCACTAACACTGAGGTTTCGTACTTCAAAAAGACGAATTTGGGCTTCAGTAGCGGTGGAAAAGCGATTTCTTAACACGTTGTCGACAACGAAGCGGTCTTCTCGAGCCGAAGTGCATCGCTGTCGACCTTGAACTGGCCTGAGGGTGTATGAACCTGTCTCCCGAAATCGTCTGATGGGATCCCGTATGGCAGTTCGTGGTACACCGAGTGCACGAGGGATGCGATGTTGGCTGTACTCAGCGTCAGTAAAGGCAACTGCCCTGGCTACACCAGTTGCATCGGGTGGCATTTTTTGCAGTCACAAACAACAAGCTAATAATACAAACCCAAATTAAACAATAAAAACACACTACGGCAGAAAAGAACAGGAAATGAACACACAGTAACACAACTGCAATAATGTCAAACAACGACTATGTTCCAAAAACCCGTCATTGTCACAGATTAACGAAACCAAATGAGGGTATAGGTGTTTAATTTATTGCAAGACTACCCACTTAACAAAAAACAAAACACTTGATAAGCCATAGTAAACCAAAACTATCAGGGAGGCGAATTTTAAAGGTGGGCGGTTAATTGTGCCTGTGAGTGTATTTGTTGTTATTGCGCATATTTATTGTGACGCAGCTTAATGCGAAAAATCAACATTCCGCATTAAGCTGCGTCGACACCATCCCAGACAGAAGAAATAGGTGCAGTGTCATTAAATTGCGAAAAACAGCTGTTTAGTGAAAATGTTTTGGCTTCGGTGCTTTGAGGATTTATTCATTGAATGGAGTGTAGTTTGACATTTTATATAAATAAACGGATATTACACAAACGACGATATATTGCAAACTATCTTCTACTGTTCGATGAAGAGTATAAGACGATTGCAATATAAAGACGAAAGAAGTACCTGTTTAAGAAGCTACCAATCAAGAACAGGATGAGGGAAATATCTCGATTTATTCAATTACTCTCCGGAATTGTCAAACCGGCTAGTGGATATTACATCCACTACTACGAGTATTTAAACTGCGGAATTGCATGTTTACAAATACTTTTATATTGCAAAACATAATATAAGAGACCAGAAGCGTCGAAAAACAATATGTCTCGCTTGTTTCCGAAATGGCCACATCTTTGTCATAACCATTCCATTTCATCATCAGATATTGCCATACCTTGTATCATGATAGCATGACCACGAACAATGAGTGGCGTTACCACACACTACGAAATATTAATTGGCTCAGATCTCGTATCGATAACTTATGCATATGCATCACGGATGGGAATATATTGACGTAATAATGCAAGGTCGAGTTGCGAAGGCCGTAAATAGAACGGGCAACATAATAAGTACATACATTGAAAGTGGAATTCGAATAAGTTTAGAATGCAATGTGACCGGGGAAACCTTTGAGTAAATGCATATGCTTTAACAAAAACCTTTTATCACGCTAAGTGAAGTACAAGTCGATACAAAAGTTGATAACAAAGCACCTGTTTGAAATGTAGATCATTAGCCGATTTTTCATCCCTACATACTTTTGGAGATGACTGTGGTGATGGTCACTATATCTTAATCGTTATAAGATTTAGTGATTATGAAGCGAAATGTAATTGTCATTTCATAGCAAAATTATATTTAGGTAACCTGATAGTCCAGTTACATTCCGACTTCTACAATCATCAAGTTGAAACCAACCTAATCAGCTATCTTCTAAATTCCCTTCCATTTTCATCCCAGCAATGGAATATTACCAATTGCGTTTCTAGTTAATATTCACTTAGTACATTCAACTAGTGTACACTACGTGCTGGGTGTAGTAAGTTTCCTGAAGCCCATAAAACTTATCTGCAGGCATTGACGTCACAGCGATTTACCTCACTGATTACGCAACGTAGTTTATTCACTTGCGCTCGCGCAATGTTCGCACTCAATTTTTGATTCGGCAACGGGTTCAATGAGGACTCCTCGTACACAAGTGTTGAAGATGATGTTAATGTTAAAAGCAATAAAATCTTGTTTTATCTCAGCCAATCAAAGTCAACAGTTGGACGAAAGCCTACCTTGATGCTCTAGAGAAAAAACTGTCGCAGTCCTGATCCTACGTGTTCCTGTAAATGTGACCAAATTGTTGATCTATCTTGTAAGTGCGTACCCCACATGATTCTTCTGGTTTGTGGTCGTCTCCCAAGAAAATTTGCATTTCCAAGGAATTTGAATACGCAGTTTATAAGTTACATGAAATTAAAAAATCAAAATACCTATTCTTTTATGGGATACCTTCATCATTTCTGGATGCATGGTGTTCGTATTGCTCTTTTCTTTTTTATCATAGACAAAAGGGTATAAAACAACAAATATATTTTTGAATTAGATGAGAAAACGACCTATTAAGGTCTGGCTAGCAGTTAGTGGCATTTGAATGTCTGAGGTCGTGATCTCAGCATGACTTCAATTCAATTCGTGACAGTATCCATTAAAAGGGAAGGATTGAACAAGATCTCTTTAGAAGATATGGAGAAGTTATAAATGTTGTGTTTCTATTACGATAATTCATCAGAACATAAATTAATTAATGAGAGACAATCGTTCCCAAACTTATGCCGTTTGTCGCGTACATTACTGCCCTATACCGTAGTCAATAAAAAGTAACTTATTATGTCCTTTAACAAGTTCTAGTCTATGTGTACCACATTTAAATCGGTCCGTCCGGTTCGGTCGTGAAATATTAGCTTTCGCATTTGTAATATCAAGATAGAAAGCCCATTGAACATATAAACAACACAAATATACCGATCTACACGTAATTTAAAGTGTAAACTAACAGCTGATCTATTCCAAACTTTGGACCGAACAAAAAAGCTTCCCATCGCCAATTACCCACGACAATCAACACTTCACTGCGTTTCCAATACGTCACGTGAAGTTTACGGAAGTAGCACAGTTTCCCAAGTAAAAACCAACCACAATGGCTACGCCGATCTTATCGCGCTAGAAAGCAAAGCGAACCGACAACAATCCCACTTTTTCACCTAGCACGAGTCAAGTCTAGACCTAGGAACAATACCTGAATAATTTTATAGTTTACGCTTCTTCGTTCGTAAGGTTAATTAAATGGTAATTGTCTATTTCCTCATTATCGTTTCAGTGTACTAATTCACCCACTTTTTTAATTATGGCAAAACATAACGCGTTATAATTGACGCGGATTTCCCTAAGTAGAATATTGTGAGTGGAGTTTAACATCGGATATAGTACAATACGTTATACCATTACCTATTAGGTCGATATTAAAATATATTTTAAAGTAGTTAGTATTCAACAGAAGAAACGAACGAAAGACAGTTAAAAAAATTAAAAGCGTTAACGATCAATCCTCTTTAAATTATTTTATTTTATTTTGTGCTAAAAAATTATTTTAGGCACCAATAAATTGGTGACTACTAATAGGCAACTTTAAATTGGTGACTACTAAGAGGCAACTTTAAATTGCAATCCAAAATCGGATCAACGTATGATCATCGCAATAAAAATATAACTTCACAAAAAAAATGACAGCCGGCAAAGAGATATCCAATCAAAAACATAAATGTGAAATGAGAGCCAAGTTCAATATTGCCTTGGTTGTTGACTTCAGCGACAAAAGAAGTGAGATCTAAATGGGTGCCAAGTTCAATGGTCAACCCAGAAATTTATTTATAAGTAACACTATAACATACCTATCATATCTTCTTATAACATAAGATAATGTATGGTGGTAGCCTATGAAAGTCTGTCTTGGCTAGTTTTTATAAACCTACCAACGTATTATTATGTTCGCTTGCTAGTTTCTACCAACAATCCAAATTTTCGGAATTATAAAATAAAAACCGACAAATACTTGTAGGCTTAGAACTTGCGACGGCTATAATTCATATATGAAAACTAGCCAAGACAGACCTTCATAGGCTACCACCATACATTATCTTATGTTATAAGAAGATATGATAGGTATGTTATAGTGTTACTTATAAATAAATTTCTGGGTTGACCATTGAACTTGGCACCCATTTAGATCTCACTTCTTTTGTCGCTGAAGTCAACAACCAAGGCAATATTGAACTTGGCTCTCATTTCACATTTATGTTTTTGATTGGATATCATTACTTTTTGTAGAAAAGTATATATCATCGTAACGCCGTGGGCCGTGGGTCCTTTGAAAAGGACAAATTCAAAACTAAAACTAGACTTTATGTAGGTACCTACCCTAAGTAATAAATATGAAAACCGACTATAAGTACCTACTCTTAATTGTAAATAAGCAAGTATACCTAAATATATACTTAGTGCTCTGCCTTCCCCGGTATATAGGCGTTATAAGGCACTAATTAGGTATTTATGTTAAGCGTTCATAATAGAACCTAACCTAATTATTAAAAAATTGCCAGTTTTTTATTTTTTCCTTTGTATTCATGTAATTACCTATCTGCATACCAAATTTTAACTCTCTAGGTCATTTGGAACTGGGTTAGAATTTTGATCTGTCAGTCAGTCAATGATAAAAATGAGGATTTTTGGACATTAATATCTAAATAACTGTTTGAGATATGCTTATGAAATTTAGAACACATATTTATCTCGCAAGTCACAATATATGAGCCAAATTTGATACGTTTACGTGAAATAGTTTTTGATTTATGAGGGGTTCAAAAGTGCTTCCAAGTGGTTCGTGCAATAATACACACGGTGCCGCTCGCCAGTTCTGTTTCTTGAACCTTGGCTTGACACGCTACCGCGTGTCTAGATCAATTGTTTTTGCCTCAGTATCAAATGTCTGAATGAAAGTCGAATTCTATGTACTGACAATTCGATATCGTCGCGTCCGTGAGGGAAAGTCGTTACTCACTTTCCCTCAAAATATTTTCTTATTTCGTCCAAAACGTTCAAAGATTAAACACAGCACAATGCCGCCATGAGATGTCAACGGCTCACGTATCTTTTTTAAGTTATTTTCCCTTTTTATACAGCCCTAGCATGACTGTTCTGATACCGCGTTTAAAGTAGTTTCATAGAGAAACAGTCGTATATTGTCAAATTAAGACATATCATGTTTAAATTGGAAGAAAACTACGTCCAATCCCGAACGAACACCTAAATTGATGCACATCCTGCAGTTGCAGCCGCTGGTGTGACAATGATGTGAAAAAACATAGGATAAATAGGAATAATACGAAGAAGTTAGTTGTGCCTTATAAAACCTATCCTACTGTTATGATGTGCCTTACATCACAAACTACTTACATATTTTGGATAGCGAAAATGGTTACATTATTGAAAATAATGTACTACTATAATTTTTGACGTGAAAGAAGAGAATTTTAGGAAATTTTTGGACTTATACCATTGATTTTTTATTTAATTCTTTGGAAAGTGTAAAAGACTATTGAAAGATGTAGATGAATATCAATGTCTCGAAAAAGTTGTCATTATAAGGGACCAGTCCCATACAATTGAAACGCAAGGCTACACTAGCCCACTCTACATCTTTATTTATAGCTGCTGAGGCACGGATTAGCGTCATAGAGCGATTGGACGAATTGTGTGCGATAGGGACCCTCGCAACTTTGTGAGGGAATGTTTCATACTAGCATGTCATGAGAAGAAAGACATATAGAGTATTTACTATATTTTTTTTTAAAAATAAAACTGAAATTTTGACAAATATGTGTTGGGGGACTTACTTACATAATCCAAAGTTGATGTTATGCTCAGCAAAAAAAATGAAGTTGCAAACTTCATATTGACCGAAAATTTAGTAGCATAATCACTTTTAACTTTCCCTTTGGAAATAATAAAGTCAGACTGGTAATAAGAAAGGCTTTTATAGGTTGTCATTTCGAATCTCATCCCTTAAACTGGCTCGGTGGAACAGTGGTTATTGACTCAGGTTCAAAACCTACGGTTCCAAGAGTCGTGGGTTCGATTCCCACTCGGGACAAATATTTGTGTGACGAACATCGGTGTTTGTTCCGTATCTGGGTGTATTATTAAATATATTTAAGTTTATTTGTGTATCCACTGTTGATCCTGATTTCCGTAACACAAGTGCTTAAGCTACTAACCACGGGATCAGATTAATGTATGTGATGTTGTGTAATATTTATTTATTTATTATTAATTTATTTAAAGATTTTAAAGACAGAAAAAGATTACGCAAACAAAATGTTTTACTTCACTCTCATGACATGACTGAACGTATCTCGAGGAGTTTTCTAGTAAACGGTAAGAAACGGAATTTCCACAGCGGAAATTCGTGTGTCTCTCGAAAGCATGTGCCACAACACGTAATATAATCATCGCCGTTGCATTAATCACTTTCCAACAATACAGCGATAAATCAGGCTAAGTATTTCGTGATTTGTTGCTACTTTCATCGGCTCAGGCGCGTCTTGAAAGCGTGATTCGAAGATAACATCTCGTTATGCTTTTATTATTTGAATATGCAGAGCTCAGTTGGTAAAACCATTTTAATACTCTCTCTGTATGTAACGACACATCGTAAATTTTTATTAATCTTATTACACGATACCACAGCGAAATCAATTGGTTTTTAAACTCTAAAGCTGTCTAAATCGTGTTGTATCGTAAATTTGATTTACTATTTGTGTGTATTATGAAAGTAAATCGGCTTTCTGAAATAATTATGAATGAATCATCGTGTTTGCTCGAGTCAACGTACAAGACTTATTAATGGGTGACAATGTCGAATATGACAGGTCTAATGTTCACGAAGTTGGAAACTTTAGTTGTTTATGAAACTTCAGGATACTTTCACGACTAAAAATTGTAATATCATCTAAACATCTGCATCTAAACAACTAAACATAACATCTAAATCTGTCTATCTTGAAAAGCGTAGAAATTACTCACTGTAGTCTGTACCAAATATAGGGCATATCATCTGTATGTTCGTAATGTTTTTATGTCTTCGTGATTATTTTTGAAACTTCCTAATATCCTACTATCCGATCCTACGCGGCCACTCGGAAGGACAGCCTCATTTCCGTGGTACCGTCACGCAATTCGGTACCACCTCGAAGAAACAACCATTTCACACTTCCGCACGTGGTATCTACCCGCAATTAATACTTAATTATTATTCGAAAGTTGCCGTGAAAAATTACCCAAGCTTTTTGCGAAACAATGAAACGGCCTATATTGTTATTCATAAGGTTTTTCTGTGCGGTTTAATTGAATCCGAAAGATGTGTGCGCCGCACCGAAAAATTCGGCTCGAAAAGGTTTTATATTGTTCGTTCTGTGGTCATTGCACTTGGCATATTGTTTGCTGAACTGTGCCTAATTACATAATTGGTTTGTTCAGTTCGTTGTTTTGAAATTAAAGTACTTATGTTTAGTACGTGTAAGTTAAGTCGTATCTTTAAAAAAACTTCTAATCAAATTTTGTAAAATTACATTATTACATTTCAAATTCAAGGTTTAGGATATCGTTCGAACCCATTTATTAATACATTTTAATATATCTTTATACAAAATACTCCTTTCTAGGATTCTCAACAAGTGTTTCAAATACTCATCTCGTAATATAATCAACATTATGCGACGATGTTGTCTGATGTAATTATTTACAGGTAAATACCTAAACAAAGGATACGCCTTGTATTTATAGTACGCTAATTGTGATGTTTCACAATTATTGCCGTGTACTTTATCAAGGGGCGAGTAGCAGACCCAATATAATATATTATGTTAGGACGACGTCACAACAATATGCGGGTACGGTCAGTATCAAAGTCTTTTAACACTAAATTGTAATTC
This sequence comes from Maruca vitrata, assembly GCA_039566165.1. Lineage (NCBI taxonomy): Eukaryota > Metazoa > Arthropoda > Insecta > Lepidoptera > Crambidae > Maruca > Maruca vitrata. Next base: position 3,892,190 of record CM076926.1, read on the forward strand.
TGCTTGTGTATTTATTATCCATAAGGACATACGTCATAAAAAGAAACGAAATATTGGCAGATTTGCCATCAATTCCTTGTTTTCATACCCTGCCAGGGTAGATGTAAGGCTCATAGCATCATTAATTTATTTATCAATCTTGAAATATAATAAAAACAACTTTAATCTACGTATATATCACTACATTGTATAAAACAAAGTCACTGTCTCTGTCCCTACATCCCTATATTTTTCACCCTTAAATCTTTAAAACTACCTACGTAACGGATTTTGATGCGGTTTTTCTTAATAGATAGAGGGATTCAAGTGGAATATCTTTATTTGAAATTCACCCTAAGCGAAGCGAGGGAGGACGGTGGAGGTATTGTTCTAGATAAATAAATAAATAATTTGTTTACCAAAAATTTTTTCATACATTATGAAATTGCAGAGTCACTGTCGTAATGTATAGTGAGGTTCATTTAAAATGATTTTGAAGCTTTTCTCATAACCCTACCGTACATAATACCGTACACCTTTTATGTTACACTGACATCCAATCTCAAACTGTGTCGAATTGAAAATATCAAAACGGTAATTGAAGACACGGCGTAATATCAACCACAATCGGTTTTATTATTACATAACGTTGCACCTGGTTTATCTGGAGTACTATTTATTATAATAGGTAGATTATTTTGAAGTATACTTATGTTATTCTTAGACATTTATAGACACTACACAAAGAGACAGTATCATCTTGAAACTAAGTTGAAAACAGCGAACTACGACATCAAATAGGGGAGTTACCTTTTAAATTAACTATAAAAAAAGATACATTGTCTTTCCGAGACAGGATGACAGGTTTTGGGAGTTCCCTTCACAAAAAAATACATTGAATTTGCTTAGTTAATCACTTACATGAGTAATAATAGCGTGTCCGACCGATTTCGACTATGGATCCAAATGTAATGTAGATCAGCCAACTTCGCAGGACATATCATAATACACGAAAGTATTAACGGTTCCCTCGCTATTTGTTTGAAGAAATGAGAGCTCAGTAGCAGAACCACCGGCTTAACGTACTTTAAAACACAAATCAATATAACCTACCTAGGTAGTAGGTATTATTCAAGTAGGTACCACCTATTACATACATTATGAAATACTGAAGAGATTTAATCATCAATGACACTTAAATGCACTTATGACGGCGTCTCCATTGATAAAATATCGATACAAGCTTGAGTGGCACTTCAATATAGCAAAATGATCGGAAAAGAAACTCGACATATATCCGTATACACAGTAATCTAAATATCTTCACCGAGTTCCGAAGTGCAACGCATCAATCATAAGACAAAGATTGCTTTTGCTCCGCGGAAGATAATTTTCCCATGCATTTAGTCGTTGCAACATCATAATGAGGATATTATACGCCAAATCACGCGAAAGGTCACTCACGATGATACGTACGACGCCATTTTTCTTCACACTTTCTATGTTTTGATGCGTCTGAATATTCGGGCCTAGGGGCATAATAAAAGGTGACCTTTTCACGGTAAAAACACGGAGCCGTTAGGTTAAAGTAAAGTCGTTTTAAATTGCTCAGAGTACCGCTATAACCCTGGCAAAGTGTCGAGTTGGAAAAGTTTGTGACAAACAACCAAGAAGTCGAGGTGAGGAAGTAATACTTGGCTGGCACCAGCTTCCACCGATTGCGAAAGCTATTTGTCACGATAAATTATGAAAATGGTCTCTCCATAAGTGCAACTGAAATTTATGAAACACGTATCTAATTATTTCATGCTTCCTACTCTATATCCTTCATCATCAACCCATATACGGCCACGGCAGTTTTCTCCTAACTGACTTACGTTGATGGCTTGGAGTAGCCTTGTCATCATCACCGGACTTGCGGGGGAGCGGATGGCTCTCACTCATCCTAAACGAGGGCGAAATATTTATTCTTACTAATATGAACATTCAAAAGTAACTCCGTCTGTCTCACTTCCACGCCTAAACTTCTGTAGCGGTACCATGAGTTGGCTATCGAAAACTTACGTACGTTAAAAACCTATCGAGTTGTTTTTTTCATACGACCGATTGTAGTTCTTAGCGTAACCACCAGAGGCGCTGTAGGGAGACCGAGGGGAGTGAAACAATTGTGACATTTTGTCTCATACATTAAAAGCTATTGACAGTATGATGATGATATTAGTACCAATCGATAGGTAATTTATTAAACTTGCGGATAACTAACATAAAGAAATTGTAAGCGTCAAATATTGTAGTGAAATACGATTTTACCGAAACATGTCAACTTGTTTCAACTCCCCTCATACCGAGGTGAGATGAAACAGGGGTCGAGGAGAGTTGAAACATATGGTTAAAATTTAAATATTAGGGGCTATTTAATTAAAACGTTGATATAATTTAGAAGTATTTATTGTTATAAAACTTTTAAAACCCAAAAGAATTTTTTTTATCAATATTTTGTACTGATATTACCAGGTAAGTAAGTAACTGCTGTTGTAATAAAAATAATCAAATCCAAAAGAGTTAATTAGAGCTGAATAGACTAGGACTACTGGAAGTTGCCAAAGGTCGATCAGTAACATGACTGGGAAGATAATTAGCGTCCTAGAATATTTCAGTATTTTCTGGCCTAAGTCCGGTATGGATCTGTAAGGTAAAATTTAAAACGAGGAGAGATGAAACAGCCTGTTTCAAATCTCCTCAGTAAGAAAAAACCTCCCATTTTTTATTTAATCAATTCTAGAAAATCAAATACACAGAAACCATTTGTACCACATATATATTATAAATCTTTAGTTAATAAGCTTTCGTAAAATGCATAACTTTAACCTAAATACAAAACCGTTATCATAATATAGGTACCATAAAAATACGTTAAAAATTTACTTTTTACGATTTTTGTCATATGGCACGTAAAACTCCACAACCGCGGGTCTTACGTGTCGGACGCAAACTAACACGTCTGAGGGTGGTAGGATATAGATGAACAGCGACATTGCCAACTGTCTAACTGTTTTGAGTTCCAAGAAATCGGTACTGTTTCAACTCACCTTTGTTTCAAATCCCCTCGGTCTCCCCTACAAGTTTTTCATAGACATATTTACGTAGGCGATATCGAGTCCGTAACTTTTAAACTCATGGTAGTGCTACTGAACTGATTTAGATTAAATCAGATACACAGTGAGACCTGAGAAAGGATATATATTTTATATGTTTTAGGGAGCAAAGGTTTTCTCTATAAAGGAATCCATGCAGACGAAGTTGTCGGAGGAAAGCTAGCACGTATAAATATGTTTGAACATTACTTTTGCATAATTCATCTATAAAAAATGTTAATCATTATGAGTTATAAGATATATATCTGCATACTCAATTATTTTTTAGAACTACTAAATGTAACCACATTATAGCAAATGAAATTTTCTTTATTTCATTCTTATTCTTTAAATAACCGATAAATCATTGATCGAAATTATTATAATTCTATGTCCCGTACCTACTTAAGTGAAATAAATATGAACTTTCACGTATTATTATAATTATATATTTAATTAGTAAGTAAACAAAACTATACCAGCAATTAAATATATTATTACTATTATTAGTTATTCGTCAAGTTTTTATATCTTTGCAGGCGTGATCAGTGACATCATTTTAAACTTATTAAAATAAAATTGTGATACCTACCTTTTTTGCATATTTCGTAGACAACAAATCACGTATCGATGCTGTTTTTTTTTCTGATCGTGAGTCACATTTTAGTGCAAAAATAGCGTTGCATTACAATGGCTAACCTTGGACTGATTTGTTTTTGAAAAGCTGTATCTACTTAATAATAACATTTCGGTAGATATATTTTTTAAAGATCAAATTTTTCAAGTTTTATCATTTTGTTTTATAACTAGCAGAAGAACGCAACATATTTTGCGCTTTACCTATTCATCAAAATGCGTGCCTGGTAAGTCATTAATAATTTTATCATGTGGCCTTTTAAAATGTTTTTCGTACTTTTGTCATTCATTCAAGTTATTGGCGCGAACAAGTTATCTTCATGTCATTGAATTTCATGTAAATCTAATTTTACGGGTAAAGTCGTGCAAAATAAGATGTAAAATATTTTAAAAAAAACGACGTTTTGAGCTCTTTCCAGGCCTCGTGGTTACGGAAGACTGAAGATCACAGGTGTCTCAAAAAAGTTTTAATCACTACCGCCATTAGGTGAATAATTTTGTGTGTTCCGGTTCACGCACACAATTATTCCATAAAGCAATAAATGCAAATCTGCTTATCAACCTCAAGATCTAATCATCAAGAAGAAGGCATACAATATATAAGAACCAGAATCATCAACCATCAATATGCTAAAGGCTGTCTCGGAAATCAACGACCAATTCGCTGAACAACAAAATTGATTGAAACCAGAAAATTTTACTTAACAGTGCATGCGTAAACAAATTTGACCTACAATACAAACCGTTCAGTGTCTCGGTCTCTCGGACCATCAACATCAGAATTAATGAACGATTTTAAATATGGTTCTCTGGCACTCAAATGGTTATTCAAAGTATGTAACGGAAAAGTGATAAACTAGAGCTACTTACTGGTTTTGTGTGAACATAGTGAAAAACTAAGCAAATCACGGTTTGACATGTATTTCCTTACAAGCAAACGCGGATTTTTACATGTTTGTTATACAGGTAACTAATTTAAGTACATATTAAAGTGCATGCGTGGATTTTAAACTAATTGCCTAAGGTCCATCAAAATTAACAATATAATTTCAAACAGAGAACCCACAATATTGTTTATCTAACCTCTAAAACAAATTTGCAAACCGGTAATATGCAAATTTAAATAAACATTAAAGTGTGTCTAGAGTAGAGGAGGTCTAGCATATTTAATTATCTAAAACTGACATTATTAACAAACGTAGGTAGGTCTTTTATAAACGTTTCATAGTCACATATATTAGATTTACTTTTATATACTTTTGTTAAGCAATGATACAATAATCATGTTTATATTATGTATTTCGGTTGTACCTTAAAAACAAAGGAGGAGATTTGGCCAATTCGATACAAGTAGTTCCTAAGAAATGCAACTGTGCACTCCTAATAATGCACTCAAATCATTAAAACGGGACTTACTTAACGCTGATTGAATCTGTAGTGATAAATTTATTGTTTATTTTATCTTATTACGCGTTACCACCCGTTAAATGAAATGCGAAAGCTCAAACAAGACGGTAACTGTCAACTCAACAATTCGCTGACAGACGAGTCGCAGTCTCGACCCATTTCGCAATACGAAGGGACGCAGGTTCGATCCTCACCTGTGCGTTTGCTGACCGGTTCACCGTTATCACACACTCATTCACAAGCACTGGGAACAATTAGTCCGTCCGTCCGCGCTCGGCGACCACTATTCACTAACCACGGTGTTCAACTGGCAGCTCTGGCGAACCCACTACCCACCTTAGATAAGTGAATCTAGATAATGCAGCGAAGTAAAAGCAAAGAAGGCGGGGCGCACACGCGCGGGTACCGGGAGACTGTGACGTGTTAGATTTATTATGACTACTTTTAACACAGTATACATTATCCACGTGCCCTAATTTTTTTTTTTTTTCAAATACCATTTTTTTAGAATTTAAATTTTTATAAAATATAAAAAATGTGGTTTGCTTAAAACTCTTAGAAATTTAATCGAATAATTTTTCTCGTCTACCTGCCCACCTAGATATTTTGAATGTATTTTATTTAAAAGTATTAAATAACTAGTTGTTACGTTTGTATGTTCTACTCAATCATAGGACAAAATTCACTTTAACTTACAATGTTTATTTCCGTCCCTTTGTTAAAGGATTTCCTCTAACTTTTAGATAACACGATAAGGAACACAATATTCCGTTTGATGTGGCACCGAGACGAAAATATTATTGTGATACTAATTAAGATTCCTTCAAATCAATTCGGTTTCCTTTCCTAATCGATAAGTAATTGATTTTAAGAAAATTAAATATTATTAAATTGATCATCAAGGACTGTAATGAACTTACGTCACATTTATAAAAAAGTATATTATGTATGCTTACATGCGATGCTTTCATGTACTTATAAAATTTAAAAGAGAGAACTGTAGTATTTAGGCATAGTGGACATTATAATAATAAATAAAAAAATTAACTTACCAATTTAAACTATCTACTTTTACTAAATTCAATCAAAAGTATATTTGGTTTTAAAAACTGAAAAGCTAACGGATATCAATTCTGATAACTTACTCGTGCAATCTCAGTCACTATTGCACACAAAACAGCTTTAAATATCTCGTAAGCTCTCGTAACTTCCACACTTAAACTTAATAATAACTTTTAAAAACAAATTAAATCTCTAATTAAACTCCACAAGTGTGCACCAAGCCGACAATTCGTCGAAACTGCAATACCCGCCGCGCGGAATCTTCGCTGCGCAAGAGTCGGTCGATGACACCGCCGTGGTAAATGGTGAGCTTAATCATTCCGAGGTGAAACACCAGTTGACAGTGATGCGGTGCCGGGTTGTTCGTCTTAAGTGGACTATTACAACTTTTTACAAAGATTAAATATGAGAAAAACGATCTACCTTACCCTTAAATAAATATACCTTTATTGACCTAGTATAAATAGTAAGTTTCTATTAGGGGTGAGAGCCATCCGCTCCCCCGCAAGTCCGTCGATTATGACGAGGCTACTCTAAGCCATCAAGTCAGTTACAAAGAAAATAAGTTCCTACTAACATAATACATGTAATGTATGTAGATTACAATTTATATGTGTTGGTATGCCTTTGCAAGACGTCACATTAATACCTACCTTTAAATAAAATTCCTTAAGTAAGTTTGTAGGTCTGAATTTAAATTTTATTTTATTAAAATTTAAATTTGAACTAATCATAATGAATGATTAAGTGTTAAACCTATTAAAAAAGAAACTGTTTTACTACTTCAAACAGGGCCGTCTTCAAACTATTTGAGGCCCTGGGCACATTAGGATCATGGGGCCACGATGACCTTGAGAAAACACTTCTCAGTTAGAGCCTTAGATATTTCAAAATTATTTTTTTTCGGTAATACCTAACTGCCTGTCATTTGGTAATCTGGCTGGATCTATGGGGCCCCATTCGATCGCGGGGCCCTGCGCAGGTGCCCATAGTGCCCAGTGGGAAAGAGGGGCCGGACTTCAAAGAACTTTCTGTTATGAAATACCTACTTTGTCAGAGCGATAATATAACTAAGAATTTTATAAAAACAAAATAGAAATTTAAGTATGAAAAAGACAGACATAGTGTACTGGGAATCGTCAAGTAGGCAGGTTAGGTTAGTTATTACCATTTCCTTGGAAACAGGCTCCAGAATGTAAATGGGTTTGAAGCAACTTGTGCAAAATAGGTAGAAGCCACTCAAGATTGTGCAAGCAATTTGGTTAACTTAAAAAAATTCCTATGTTAACTTAACTATAGAGTGTCTTGTGAGAGGATCTTTAAACTCAGCAAAATTTTAAGATGACACGTGACTTTATGAAAATCTTATTATAAAACGTACAGTCGGCCAAGAATGTGGTCTACCACCTTACGTTTGAGATTCGTTTGAACGTCATGAAACAACAAGGTCAATTTTCCCTAGCCATAAGATTGTGTCAGTGACTTTTGTCAACCTTAGCGATCGTTACATCTCGCAGAAACTTTTGTCAAAAGTGGTAGATCACTTTCTTGGCTGACTGTACACCTAGGAAGAAATAAGGTGTGTGACGACCAACCCTCACTTGACCATCGTGGTCGACTAGAGCCTGATCCTAGTAGACCCTGACTAGTTTAGAGTAAGCGCGTGTCTCTCCGTGGTGACGTATATGGGCCAGACAAAAACACATGGTTACCATGGCATACACATTTACCCAAGTACGTAATACCCGTGCAAATTATTTGTGAAAATCCCGTGGTTTTGTAAGATCCTAGAGGAAATTAACGTTACAAATTTACTTTACCGTATTGACGGTCATCGCAGTGTTTCCCACTTTATTATCTACCTTTACCACAGATGCATACTCGACCTTCGTAAAAGAAATAAACTTTCCGTATCTATTGTGTATTTTATGTCAACGTGCTTACGCATTTTTTATCTCATTTTTTTGTCATTTATACTTCGCAGATAGTTTTTTCCTTGACAGCATTATCTAGATTTCTAATAATAGACGGTTTTTCAACCCTGTCTGGATGATCACTTGTTTTGTATTCATTCGAAAAACTTTAATATAAAATTAACCAATGACAAACTTCATCCACTTCCTACTTTTTACAATTTCGTTATTGGGATCAATTTATTCTTTATACAAAAAGTTGCAGCTTTTATTAACAGACTTCAAGGAGCTTCTCAGTGTGTATGTATGTTAGGTACTCCGCGATCATTGCGGTTTTACTGATTTGGGTGCGGTTTCCAGAAGAATATTTGTCACGTTTATTCTACTACCTACTATGTGATTCATTTTTGTAGGACTAATAATCATGTATACTCATTTCTGTCAAACCTTCCTATTTATAAAATTTTATTTATTTTTATTATAATTAAAATTTAACTCGGTGGAAAAACAGATGCACTTATCAAGTTAATACACACATAAGCCAATGTTTCATCGAGTAAACGTTACACGTCATAACTGTCTTGTTAAAAAAAACTGAAGCACAAAACCGTTAGAATTGTTTGTTTTGCTGCGATGATGATGGTGTGTAGCCATCGGAACAGTTTCTTGACTCCGCGGCAAAAACTCCGAGCAAACACATAGCGATTATATCACGAACGTTCTTCTCGTCATCATTGTTGATTTAATTTCATGGAAAGATAAATCGCTCTCAATTTGCAATTAGAGAAAAAAATCATAGCTAAGTAGTGTATCATCTTATTTTCGCGACGCATATCTAGGTCGTGTACTTGGTGGTTCTTCAGAAATTTGGTATCTGTGTAATTTCGATGGCAATTTTTTTTATTCATTACCTACATATAAATGAGTATAATACGCTAGGTATGTGTCCTTTCACTTAACTTATTTGGATGACATTTTGGTATTAAGCCAGTAAGCTCTGGGAATGTAAATCATACGACTTTACTTAAATAAGTGAAGAAGACGCAGTGGTGCCAAAAAGACAATAGTAAGAGTTATGGTACATTTGTTGGGAAAAATATTGTTCAATTGTTCATATAGTTTAGAATATAAAAGCTTAGATAAATGTAAACGCACAATATTATCTAGTTTATTTAAATTATTTACATTAGAAAGAGAGGCATTGAGGATTGTTAAAGATTTACATTTACGAAACGAGAGGAAATCCCCATTCGAATTTGCAGGAAAAATGTGTGATCAAATAAGGGTGGGCAGGTCACGTATTGCGTAGTTACATTACATTATACTTAGGTGCCTAATAAAACTCGGTAAACATATAGACATAAGTAAAAAATCACCTTTACCTTAAATAGTCGTTTAACTTAAACATGTATATTGATAAACTAGCTGTGCCCTCGACTTCGTTCGCGTGAACTACAGGATTTTGATTTTTTTAAACTTAAATGTAGTCGTAGTCCCGTCAAAATCTTTTCTGCCACTTAAGAAGTTAGTCAACCGGAAGAAACATTTAAAACAAAATTATTTTGGTTTTTATCATCATCATCATCTGTTGTTTATCGTGTAGTAATAAATAAGTATATTACACAACATCACATTAATTGATCTGTGGGGCTACCATGAGTTTAAAACTTACGCGCTCGATATCGCCTACGTAAATATGTCTATGAAAAACTTGTACAGCGCCGCCTGGTGGTTACGCAAAGAACTACAATCGGCCATATGAAAAAAACAACTCGATAGGTTTTTAACGAACGTAAGTTTACGATAGCCAACTTATGGTAGGCCCTCTGATCCTGTGGTAAGAAGCTTTAGCACTTGTTTTTATCAGAACAGTGGTATACATTTAAATATTTAAATAGCACAACCAGACACGGAACAAACATCGATACTCATCGCAGAAATATTTGTGCTGAGTGGGAATAGAACCCAAGAAAAGAAAAAAAAAGAAAAGGCGCACAACGCAATTTATTTTTAAAGTTCACGCAATTCTCTGTACTTCATCATCATCATCTTTGCGTTTTCCCGGTTGGATCCTTCGGGAGCCGGGGGTCCGGTTTGCTACTCCTAACTCTCCACTTCGGACGGTTTTCGGCATCCTTTATGGAGAGTTTGTTAGCACGCATGTCATCCACTACGACGTCAAGCCAGGCCTTCTTGGGCCTTCCCCTTCTGCCGGGACCCGGCGGTAGCGACATGGCTAGACACTTGTTCCCTACGTAGTTTGCCGGTTTCCGTAAAACATGACCGTACCAACGTAGGCGGCACTCTTGCAGTTTATCAGCGATGTCTCGGACATGAAGGCTGCCGCGAATACGGGAGTTCTTTACGCGATCTGCTCGCGTAACTCCCGACATCCAGCGCAGCATCTTCATCTCCGTGACCCGCAGTTCCTGCTTGTGCCGCTCAAGTAATGGCCATGCTTCACTGCCATATAAAGAGAACAGGCCTAATGATGGATTTATAGACCTGTCCCTTCAGCTTAACCGGCATTTTAGGGTCGCAAGTGACGCCGCTCACCTCCCGCCATTTATCCCACGCAGCAGCAATGCGTGCCTTGACGTCGGAGTCGATGTCGCCGTTCGCGTGGAGTACAGATCCCAGATACTTGAACCGGTCCGTACGCAATTCTCTGTACTTGACGTTGCTTTATTCTAAATTTTGAGAATCTGAGTACTTCGCAGATAGTAGTTCCCTTTGCGAGTGTCAAAAATTGGCAGCATAAATGAATGTTTCTTTTGATTGTGTTGGCTCAGGCGAAGGGACAGTAGACCTGAGTATTTGATGTAACTTTCAGTTTGTTATTTAATTTTTCTCCTTGACAAAAATTGACGATGATAAACGGATCCCATAATTATAAGGGGTTCGGTTATTCTTTTCGACGTACGAAATCCTAAAATCTATGTTTATAGTGAACAGCTTCCTCATATTGAATAGATCATCTTCAAGTAATCCTAATTGTTCATCGATCAATGTGAAATAAAGGACGTCCTATTCCAAAGCCAGGTAGCAGTTTATAGTTAGAGAGGAAAAAAGCGTCCATGGCCGAGTGGTTTAGGTATTTGCTTGCTATGCAAGAGGTCGCCACTTCAAACCCTTCCACGTACCACTGTGTTTTTCAAATTTTAAATTCATACCTATGTACGATCAATCGACGCTTTTATTGTGTGCTTGAATCATGGTCTTTCTTAATCCCTGGCAAACCCCTCATTTTCTCTTTTCGAATTTTATGCTTTACCAAATTAAATATGCTTATGCTATACTTTTATATTGATTTTCATATTATTTTTTGAACTCAATATTGAATTTGTTCAATTTGATTGAATATTTAATACCCGGTTGGTGCATACAATGTATTAATCGCATTGTGATCATCTCATCCTTTTTTCTGATACCAAACCCTTGAGTATTATACCGGAGCCGCTCTTAGAAGACTGATTTGACACTTTTTATTTTATATTTTGCATTTATCCTTGTTAAGAGGAACATATTTAACGAATCATAAAGAACAACTTTTAAAAATAAGACGTTATTTCAAAATGTCAAATGCACCTAATTATCTAATTATTTGTCTTTTATTACCTAAAATAATTGAATTATAAAAAGAAAACGTAAAATTTCCACTCTATATTACGCTTTTACAAGGTTACGCCGTTTGACACGTTTTCATAGTGACGTAGTGGGTAATACTCACCAGGTATTTTTTTAAATAGGATGAAGGATTTAATAAGTATTGTATTTTAAAAATAAATATATTTATAAATAAGGAACTTAAATTCAATCTTTTGGATGTGAATTAATGTTTTTAATAAAAATTTGTTATAATTAGACCTTGCTTGGTTATAAAGTGGAAATAACTGTTACTTATATACTTCGGCAATTTTACCGTTGTCCCTCACTAGTGCAGTCAGTCTGACATGTAGCAAATCGGCCAACTTAGAGCGGCTTTGGATATCAATGTATTTTTTGACAACCAACCTTCTTCAATTCGGCAATTATGAAAATTTGAATGCACTCGTTAATTTGACAGCTTAAAAATATGTCAATTAGTTGAGACTATTTTGTTAAATTAAAATAGAAAAAAGGCAACAATTAGAATATTTTCGATACATGTTGTCGATTCAGAACCCTTCTGGTAATTTACGTAATTTAATGGCACTCGAAATGTATCAATTCCAAAAGACAAACTTCACATATTTGACGTATGGTATACCTACATACAAACTTTTCCACAATATAATATCGAAGTAATACGTAGAGCACAGTGCCATCTTTTGAACTACCAAAAACTTATCACGTAGTTACTCATGTTATATCAAACTTGACAGCATTTATGGCATGCTGTACAAAGCACGACGCCATCTATGTGTAATTTTATGAACAATAGCTGACCCAACTGACTTCGTCCTGTCAAAACAAATTGTAAAAAATTATTTTTACATCTTGGGTGACAAATTTGGGTTTTTCGTACGGATCCCTACTTTTTTTGAAAATGTAATATAGCCTATAACCTTCCTCGATAAATGGACTATCCAACAGTGAAAGAATTTTTTAAATCGGACCAGCGGTTCCTGAGATTAGCGCGTTCAAACAAACAAACAAACAAACAAACAAACAAACAAACAAACAAACAAACTCTTCAGCTTTATAATATTAGTATAGATATATTAGGTACCTACTCTAAAAACATACCAATCTCTCGCATGCTTTGTTTTAAAAACTGGTTATAGTATCTACAGACGATATTAAATGCGTGTCAAATAACTAGTAACATGAGGTAGGGCCCTGGGCTAATACTACATAGGGACCCGCCTAAACCAAAATAGAAAACACCAGAGTTTAATGTGCGAACATCGGAGCAGGTGCCGTAGACAAAGTAACAATATCGAATCGATAACGAAGTTCGAAAAGAATAAAATGTATGGGATTGACATTAGACGCGATAAATCACGTGGGATTGACCATACATTTTGGTCTTTTCGAACTTCGTTATCGTTTCGATATTGTTACTTTGTCTAAGCCCCCTGGGTCGACATCGAATGAATGTGTAACGGCAGCCAAACATTTCAACAGTCAGTTCGAAGTACTAACACCTGAATGTAGTCCTAAATTAAATTAATTGAATAGGTTTTATAAATCGCAGGATTCACAGAGCAACTGTTCAATTTAATAAAAATATGTATATGTCGCAGTCATCTGGTTGAATCAGCTATTTGATTGTATCACTAGCGCGTTTATTGAATGACAACGTTTAATGACTGCGACATATATACCTATGCCTTTTTTCGCATTATCGTTCTTTATTGACCTGACTTTACTGACTTATCTTAAAATAATACTTAGACTTTGTTTCATTTCTGTTTTCGTGGTATTGGTCGGGGCCACATGGATCTACGGAACTCTAGGCTGAAGTCCCAAAATCCATATGGTACCTACTCGAAATCCGGCCCTGGTTCTGACGATATCAGAACTAAAGAAACACCTTCCCAGATACAATTTTCCGTGTCTTAGTACCTAACCACGGAGAATCAGGTTGGGAAAACCTATGACTTGAGTTAAGCGTGATTCGAAATTAAGGAACATCCTTAATAGAATCGAAATATTGCTCATCCCAATGACGACAGCTTTGACTCAACCTAGTGCTTAATAAAAACTTAATTTTTAAACTTATTTAGACACAATTATACTTCGGCTTCGTCCTCGGGATTAGCAAATAACACTTGTAGTACCGCCCAGTGGTTCGCCTTTGTCACACTATATTTGAGAAAAAAAAAAAGTATCTTTGACGTTTGGCCTGTCACTTACCCGCTTCATTCGCTTTCTAGTGTCGCCAGCGATCACACGTAGTGTCTTCATTAAAAGTGATTTTTTACAATGCCTTAGCTAAAAAAGTGAGGATAAATACGTAATTAGAATAGAAAGTTCTGCGAGAATGTTATTGTCGGAGTACCTAGATCTAAATCATCGGATAACCGGTCCGGCTCGGAGTCTCAAGGTCAGTCGTATTAACTTAAATGTTAATTTTATCGTAATATTTTAACCTTATTTTCAATTATATGCTGGGTTCTCGTGACACTCACCTACCCAGTAAACCAATTTTACAAGAGTATTATTGGAAGATTTTCTCTAATTAGTAAGCAAATCGTATTTTAATATCAAGAATATTAAGCACGCATAATGTTAAGCACGCAATATTAAGCATTTATAATGTTTTAATAAGTAAATGTGATAACGTCGTGTTATATGGGTTTTACCTGTAATGTGGGTTTGCGTATTTCTCTTTGGAGCTGTGGTTCCCAACGAGTTAGTTTTGCGTACTGTTGCGACTGTCTCTTAGCTAATGATGTACTCGGTATTTAATAATTATAGTACACAACGAGAGGTTGTTGTTTACAAAAATGACGACACTCTTATGAAAAGTTTGACGACGTTTTGTAGGGGAAATGTGTTTTATACGATATTTCCGGGTAAGTAAGTCATGTTATATTATATACTTACCTGTTATGTGGGTTTGCGTACTTCTCTTTGGAGCTGTACTACCCAACAAGTTAGTTTTTTGCAATCAGTAGGTACTGTGAGTTTTTTCTTAGCAAATTATGTACACTGTATTTATTAATTACATTACACAATGCATTATTAATCCGAGAGGTCGTTGTTTACAAAACTGACTACACACTTATGAAAACTTTGACGACGTTTTGTGAAGGAAATGTGTTTTAAGGATATTTCCGGGAAAGTAAGTCGTTTTATATATACTTACCTGTGCTGTGGGTTTGCGTACTTCTCTTTGGAGCTGTACTACCCAACAAGTTAGTTTTTGCGAACAATAGATACTTTGAGCTATTTCTTAGCAAATTATGTACACTGTATTTACTCATTACATTACATAATACATTATTAATCCGAGAAGTAGTTTTTTACAAAAAGTGACATCACACTTAAGAAAAGTTTGACGACGTTTTGTCCAGGATATGTGTTTTTTGTGGGTCATTCCGGGTAAGTAAGTCATGTTATATATACTTACCTGTTATGTGGGTTTGCGTACTTCTTTTTGGAGCTGTACTACCCAACGAGTTATTATTGCGAACAGTACTCTGGGTTAATTCTTAGCTAATTTGTACACTGTATTTAATCATTACAATGTGATGTGTTTGTAAAATAAGGGTTTGCGTACTTCTCTTTGGAGCTGTACTACCCAGCAAGTTAGTTTTGCGAATAGTATTTTGGGCTGTTTCATAGCTAACTATGTACACTGTATTTAATCATAACAGTGTGATGTGTGTTATAAAATACGGGTCTGCGTACTTCTCTTTGGAGCTGTACTACCCAGCAAGTTAGTTTTGCGAACAGTATTTTGGGCTGTTTCTTAGCTAATTATGTACACTGTATTTAAGCATTACAGTGTGATGTGTGTTATAAAATACGGGTTTGCGTACTTCTCTTTGGAGCTGTACTACCCAGCAAGTTTAGTTTTTGCGGACAGTACTTTGGGCTGTTTCTTAACTAATTATGTACACTGTACTTATGCATAACGGAGTGATGTGTTTTATAAAATACGGGTTTGCGTACTTCTCTTTGGAGCTGTACTACCCAGCAATTTAGTTTTGCGAACAGTACTTTGGTCTGTTTCTTAACTAACAATCATATTCAGAGCGAGAACGTAATAACGCTGCGTCCTCAGCAGAATGCGAGGTCATGCGCGGCGCGAGTGCGGGTCCGAGGCGCTGCCTCTGACTGACGGCGGCCATGGCGCTTCCTCCGCCGCCACATCCCACTCCGCCACTGCGTTACCTACTGAGGAGGATTCGGAGTCCAACAATGCAATGCTGGACCAGACCATCCTTGAAATATTAGGAGACGACCCAAATGTGTCCATTACCTAGGGCGCGGAAATTCATAAAGACCTAGCGGTCAGATTGGAGCATACTTCTACGCATGGGATTTCTAAAGTACTCCAAAAGGAGTTTAATGAGAAAAATTGAGAAAAATTTACTGCCTTGTAACTGCAGGCTTATCAATGCCTTTATTAATACTGAACGCGATAAAAGTATCGAAATTAGGTTGAATCAAACCGCTACTGCCATGTTATCATGTCTAAGTCGTGCAATAAATTCTCTCATTACTAAAGCTGATGCAGAACCAGATTTGGTGAAGCTATTGATGGCCCCCTCCGAACAGGACCAGGCCATCGAACTCATCGAGGCCCTCGCAGCATCAGCCGTTGCGCGGCCGGCGCTAGACGTGGTAAAATATACAGGCAGATTGCCTTATTTTATGACCAATGGACCCTAATCGCCAACGTCCAACAGTCAATCAGTCCTTTCTTGTAATCTATACTAATATTATAAAGCTGAAGAGTTTGTTTGTTTGTTTGTTTGTTTGTTTGTTTGAACGCGCTAATCTCAGGAACCGCTGGTCCGATTTAAAAAATTCTTTCACTGTTGGATAGTCCATTTATCGAGGAAGGTTATAGGCTATATTACATTTTCAAAAAAAGTAGGGATCCGTACGAAAAACCCAAATTTGTCACCCAAGATGTAAAAAAAATCAAATTTCAAACAATTTTTTACAATTTGTTTTGACAGGACGAAGTCAGTTGGGTCAGCTATTGTTCATAAAATTACACATAGATGGCGTCGTGCTTTGTACAGCATGCCATAAATGCTGTCAAGTTTGATATAACATGAGTAACTACGTGATAAGTTTTTGGTAGTTCAAAAGATGGCACTGTGCTCTACGTATTACTTCGATATTATATTGTGGAAAAGTTTGTATGTAGGTATACCATACGTCAAATATGTGAAGTTTGTCTTTTGGAATTGATAAATTTCGAGTGCCATTAAATTACGTAAATTACCAGAAGGGTTCTGAATCGACAACATGTATCGAAAATATTCTAATTGTTGCCTTTTTTCTATTTTAATTTAACAAAATAGTCTCATCTAATTGACATATTTTTAAGCTGTCAAATTAACGAGAGCATTCAAATTTCCATAATTGCCGAATTGAAGAAGGTTGGTTGTCAAAAAATACATTGATATTAATACTCAAGGGTTTGGTATCAGAAAAAAGGATGAGATGATCACAATGCGATTAATACATTGTATGCACCAACCGGGTATTAAATATTCAATCAAATTGAACAAATTCAATATTGAGTTCAAAAAATAATATGAAAATCAATATAAAAGTATAGCATAAGCATATTTAATTTGGTAAAGCATAAAATTCGAAAAGAGAAAATGAGGGGTTTGCCAGGGATAAAGAAAGAACATGATTCATGCACACAGTAAAAGCGTCGAATAATCGTACATAGGTATGAATTTAAAATTTGAAAAACACAGTCGTACGTGGCAGGGTTTGAAGTGGCGACCTTTTGCATAGCAAGCAAATACCTAAACCACTCGGCCATGGACGCTTTTTCCTCTCTAACTATAAACTGCTACCTGGCTTTGGAATAGGACGTCCTTTATTTCACATTGATCGATGAACAATTAGGATTACTTGAAGATGATCTATTCAATATGAGGAAGCTGTTCACTATAAACATAGATTTTAGGATTTCGTACGTCGAAAAGAATAACCGAACCCCTTATAATTATGGGATCCGCTGATCATCGTCAATTTTTGACAAGGAGAAAATATCAAACTGAAAATTACATCAAATACTCAGGTTTACTGTCCCTTCGCCTGAGCCAACACAATCAAAAGAAACATTCATTTATGCTGCCAATTTTTGACACTCGCAAAGGGAACTACTATCTGCGAAGTACTCAGATTCTCAAAATTTAGAATAAAGCAACGTCAAGTACAGAGAATTGCGTACGGACCGGTTCAAGTATCTGGGATCTGTACTCCACGCGAACGGCGACATCGACTCCGACGTCAAGGCACGCATTGCTGCTGCGTGGGATAAATGGCGGGAGGTGAGCGGCGTCACTTGCGACCCTAAAATGCCGGTTAAGCTGAAGGGACAGGTCTATAAATCCATCATTAGGCCTGTTCTCTTATATGGCAGTGAAGCATGGCCATTACTTGAGCGGCACAAGCAGGAACTGCGGGTCACGGAGATGAAGATGCTGCGCTGGATGTCGGGAGTTACGCGAGCAGATCGCGTAAAGAACTCCCGTATTCGCGGCAGCCTTCATGTCCGAGACATCGCTGATAAACTGCAAGAGTGCCGCCTACGTTGGTACGGTCATGTTTTACGGAAACCGGCAAACTACGTAGGGAACAAGTGTCTAGCCATGTCGCTACCGCCGGGTCCCGGCAGAAGGGGAAGGCCCAAGAAGGCCTGGCTTGACGTCGTAGTGGATGACATGCGTGCTAACAAACTCTCCATAAAGGATGCCGAAATCCGTGCGAAGTGGAGACTTAGGAGTAGGATAGCGGACCCCGCGCACCGCAAGGATGCAACCGGGAAAACGCAAAGATGATGATGATGAAGTACAGAGAATTGCGTAAACTTTAAAAATAAATTGCGTTGTGCGAGTCCGTCTTGCACTTGGCCTTTTCTTTTTTTTTTTTCTTTTCTTGGGTTCTATTCCC
The DNA here is from genome assembly GCA_039566165.1 of Maruca vitrata. Lineage (NCBI taxonomy): Eukaryota > Metazoa > Arthropoda > Insecta > Lepidoptera > Crambidae > Maruca > Maruca vitrata. The sequence goes on from CM076926.1 coordinate 3,910,905, forward strand.
ACTCAGCACAAATATTTCTGCGATGAATATCGATGTTTGTTCCGTGTCTGGTTGTGCTATTTAAATATTTAAATGTATACCACTGTTCTGATAAAAACAAGTGCTAAAGCTTCTTACCACAGGATCAGAGGGCCTACCATAAGTTGGCTATCGTAAACTTACGTTCGTTAAAAACCTATCGAGTTGTTTTTTTCATATGGCCGATTGTAGTTCTTTGCGTAACCACCAGGCGGCGCTGTACAAGTTTTTCATAGACATATTTACGTAGGCGATATCGAGCGCGTAAGTTTTAAACTCATGGTAGCCCCACAGATCAATTAATGTGATGTTGTGTAATATACTTATTTATTACTACACGATAAACAACAGATGATGATGATGATAAAAACCAAAATAATTTTGTTTTAAATGTTTCTTCCGGTTGACTAACTTCTTAAGTGGCAGAAAAGATTTTGACGGGACTACGACTACTTTTAAGTTAAAAAAAATCAAAATCCTGTAGTTCACGCGAACGAAGTCGCGGGCACAGCTAGTAGAGGATATAAAATTTCGCTTACCTGTCCAGTTACACAAACATCTGTCCCAACAAGTAAAAATCTTTCTTATACAGAAAGCTCAACTTTACAGAGGCAATAGATAACGTAATATCTACTGGAGCCATATCCAGGTATCAGCCAATAAAAAGCCAGTTTCTTGTCAAGCATATTTTTAGTGCCCAAGCCAAATGGTAAACACCGTTTCATTTTGGAATAAAAACATTTAATAAATTTATAAAAGCAGATCAATTCAAGATTGAAAATCTACGTACAGCTAAAATTAATTACAAGAATATGTTACATGACAGAAGTCGACTTAAAAGACGCTTACTAATTAATAAAAAGTCATTTTTATTCCAGAAAGTTTTTATGATTCCAATTTGACCAAAATATATATGAATTTAATGTATAACCATTTGGTTTGGGTACAGCGCCATATATTTTCACTAGGGTAATGAAACCGTGTGAAATGAATGAAGTCCGTTTGTTGCGTTCTGCCGGACTAATATCAACAAATTACTTAAATAATTTTTGGCTAATGGCGAACAATGTTTGTTTGATACAACACAAACCATGAAGCTAATCACTTCTATTGGTTTAATAATAAACAAAGGGAAGAGTCTTAGGACTTTAACCAATTCATGTACCTTTTTAGGTTATTTTTCTAGATTCGGAAAATTTCCATGTCACATTACCTATAGATAATTAATTTCCGATTTATTTATTTTTTTCTTTCACAAATTTCATTTAAATTGAATTGCACTTAAGATTGGATTATTAGTTTCTGTTTGTCCTGCTGTGGAATACAGCTGGCTATTTACAATTTTTTTTTGAGCGTATTAAATATTTAGGTTTAAAATTATATAACAACTACGATAAATATATGAATACGATAAATTACCTGCTGGAGCCTGGAGGAAAAGTGCAATACAAAAACCATTTTGTAGGATTAAAGAGGATAAACATGACTTGGAAATTTTCTCGGATGTCTCAAATACGGGGTGGGGGGCTGCCCATGGGAGAGAAACGGCTGGCGGTTTGTGGAGAACTCAAAAGAAAACGCAACATATCAGCTATCTAGAGGTTCAAGCTGCTTTTTTCGGGTTAAAAAAGTTTGCCAAAAATTTGACTAACCGCCAAATTTTACTACGCATTGACAACACGACAGCCATGACTTACGTAAACCGAATCGGAGGTATTCAGGTTCCGCACCTCACAGATATTCCAAAACTGGCAATGGTGTGAATATCGCGGACTTTAAGTTATGGCATGTTACATAAGTTAGTCAGATAACATTACGGCCAACGCAGAATCTAGGCGTGTCGGATATAGAATGGGAATTAGCGGATGGCGTATACCAGGAAATAATCTTGAAGTTCGAGGAACCCCAAGTCGGCTTAGTACCTCTGTGGCCTACACAGCCCTGGACCCACTTTTTTAACAGTCTCTTGTTATCTGAGAAAATAATTTTAAAGCTAGTAAACATCCAATTTTATCTCTCTAATTCTAGCGATCACGACATACACACCAAGCTTACCCTGGTGGCAGGGCTCTTATGCGGACGGCGTGGTTAAAGAGGAGTGTTCCCCCGTCAGCAATTGATGTTAATTTGGCATCAATATCCAAAAATTCCTATAAACAATATGAAGTTTATATACGGCGCTGGATTAATTTTTTGTATTGTAAATAATTTAGGAGAAGGTGACAGGGTCAAATATTTTTTTTTTTTCAAAAGGATATTTCGGTTTCGACCTCCATTACCCAAGTATCCCATAACATGGGATACTTCCATAGTACTTAATTATGCTAGCCAATTTTACCCAAATGAAACATTGGATATTAAAAAACTTTCGAAGCAACTCATAACACTCCTAGCTTTTTTGATACTATAAGTACAAAGAAATCGATGTGGACGTATTCACCGCGCGCACAGCTCGAGCCACGCTGCCACACCCGCGGCTTATCGCTTAGGCTCAGTCTAGAACAAATTAGTCGAACCGCTGGATGGAGCGGCACCTAGAATACATCGGTTCTATAATAGAACCACAAGTTATTTAAATGCTGATGAAGACACTTCTTTTACAAGAACAATTGTTAATGGAACCCAATGAATCAAACCAGATGCTTGAATTGTTCCAATAGATTATGCTGATATATAATTAGATATAAACACAATATTTCATTATTTTTCTCTCAAAGTCTACAAGTGTTATTTGCTAATCCCGAGGACGAAGCCGAAGTATAATTTATGATTAAACGAACTTACCTGTACGTGAAGTTCTATCATAATTATACGAAGGCTTCGTCCGAAGATTAACAACCCTCCCTCCTGCGAAAGCTTTCCCCTTTTATGAAATATTTTCAGCTATACTCGTACTCTAAACTTAATGAAGCGGGTAAGTTACAGGCCAAACGTCAAAGATACTTTTTTTTCTTTCTCAAATATAGTGTGACAAAGGCGAACCACTGGGCGGTACTACAAGTGTTATTTGCTAATCCCTTCGGACGAAGCCTTCGTATAATTATGATAGAACTTCACGTACAGGTAAGTTCGTTTAATCATAAATTTTACTATCCTTCGTAAAGTATAAAAGTCGTAACGAATATAATTCGTTCGTTATACAATTTTAAGTAGTGGTTAATATCACAACAGTAAGAATAAATTCATAATCCTCGCAACTCAAAATATTAAATCAATCAACTTCCCAAGTAGGTATACGTATATTGTGTTCGGACTGAGCTCTTTTAGTTCTCAAAAGGATCAACGAATTATCAACATTTCTCAAATTACAAATAAACAGACAGTGAAAAACAGAACCAACGGTAACTTCCTCTGTTTATCGAAGTCATCTCCCCTGAAAATCCTCTTTCAATTCCAAGTAATAGGTACTACCTACTACATGAAACTGCTAGTAAAATTCCATAACAGTGACACAGCAGCATTATTATCTCTGTTATTCGGCCTGAATCGCCGGCGTGTTGTCTTAGCTTACAGGGCTCACAGGGCCGCGAGGAATGCTAGGATATTACGTTACGACCACGAGAGACCGTGCAAGCGGAATTAGTCTTATCGTCGTATGGATAAGGTCTATATTCGCTTGCACGATACTACGCTACACACTCTGGTAGGTTGTAGCGAGCTCTAGAGTGTTCTAAAGTAATAATAATATTACGACCTTGAGAGACCGTGCAAGCGAAATTAGTCTTATCGTCGTATGGATAAGGTCTATATTCGCTTGCACGATACTGCGTCACACACTCTGGTCGGTCGGAGCAAGCTCCAGCGAGTTCTAGAGATTTCGATCCCCGCGAGAATATTCTCGACGCCACGCGAAGAGCAACGTCCTCACTGGGTATAAAAGCGGGATGTACGACGCGACGGGACAGTTCCGATTTGGAAAGCGAAGCGAATCAGTCTCCTGCGAACTAGAAGTGATCGAGTGCGTTACCTGCGAATAGTTTCAGTGAAATTCAGTGTTTTAGTGTGATTCAGTGTTTTAGTGTAATTTAGTGTTCCGTGTTTAGTGTTGTAATTAAGTGTTTTTAATTGGGTTTTTAAGTGTTTAATTGTGTAATTGTTAGTCGATAAATAAATTAATTGTCTTTTGGTGACTTTTGGCGTATCTTGAATTAAACGTACCCCGTTCCCGCAACAATTGGTGTCAGAAGTGGGATTCAAGATGCCTCTTACACCACGAGAAGACAGTGAGGGTCGAGTAACAAGGAGTCAAACCGCGGCCCTGCAAGAGGCCATTTATTTAAAATGCTGCAGACACAAGCCAGCCGTCAGGAGGAGCAAGCCCGTCGCCAGGAGGAGCAAGCCCGTCGCCAGGAGGAGCAAGCCCGTCGCCAGGAGGAGCAATTCGCTAAACTGAGGGAAGAACAAGCCCTTCGCCAGGAAAAGCAAGACCTTCGCCAGGAAGAGCTAAGCAAGAGTTTGTTGGGGGCTATTGAGAAGAAGCACGAAGTATTAGAAAAGCAGATTGATGCTCTCAAAGATGATGTGCTAAGCGTCAAGACCCAACACGAAGATCGACTCACTCAACACGAAGATCGACTCATCCAACATGAAGATCGATTCACCCAACATGAAGATCGATTCATCCAACATGAAGACCGATTCACCCAACACGAGGATCGTCTGAGTCAGGTGGATGCTGAGATGCGACAACTGCATACCAAGATGGCAAGAGTGGGGACCCGAAGTGCTACGGTAGTGTCGGATTCTCCGAAAATCGAAGTACCCCACTTCGATGGAACGACGTCTTGGGCAGCATTTTGGTATCAGTTCGAGACGGTGGCTAAAGGAAAGGGGTGGAACGAGGATGAGTCCTTGATAGCTCTGACTCTGGCTCTTCGTGGAGATGCCCTGCTCACGTTGGAAAACCTGCCTTCGGATAACAGAACATTAGGTGCTCTCCAAAGAGCACTAGAAGGCAGGTACAGCGACAAACACTTGGAACACGCGTATAGAGCACAACTCCGCGACCGACAGCAGAAGCCTGGTGAGAGTCTGCAGCAATGGGCAACGGAAATCGAAAGGCTAGTCAGACGTGCGTACGTGTCATGCCCGACAATGGTGGAATCAATGATCCCGCAAGCTTTCTGTGATGGAATTAGAGACGCAGACGTCAGACACACCGTGGAATTGAGCCATCATCAGACCTTACAGGAAGCTCTAGCCCATGCTTTGGAGGTGGAAGCCGTGCGTCAAGACGCTAGAACTCAACGACTTCGGGAGGTTGTGGTTAAGGAAAAACCTTCTTTGGGTCCGATGTGCTATGGCTGCGGCGAGAGGGGTCATATTCGGAGTAGTTGCCCCAGGCAAAGATGGCCGCATAGAACGACAGTAGCGTCCTCTACACAGGTGGACGCAGAAGAGCTGTCAGGAGCCAGGGCCGTGGGGCGGGCGCTGGCTGGCCAACATCGAGCCCCTACCGTCACTGTTTCACAGATTGGTAATGGGAACAATCTTACTGTGGTTGGACAGCTGAACAGCGTAACGTGTCATTTTACTATTGACACCGGTGCTTCAAGAACAATAGTGCGTCCGGAGCTATTGAAAAGGACTATTGTGTGGAATCAGAGACCATCCGTTCAGCTTCAAACAGCAACAGGCCAGCCAGTTACCGTCTTCGGTGAGACGATGGCGAACATAACCATTGGAGAACAAACCTTTGAATACGGCGTTCTCATAGCAGACATCACGGACGACTGCATCATCGGATTAGACTTTTTAAGAGACCAGAAGTGTGTGGTAGACGTCGCTAAAGGAGTACTTAGTTTCCCCGAACAAGAAGTATTCCTAGAGGGAGCGAGATCATGCGCAGTTTACTGCCTGCAAAATACGACCCTACCGCCGAGATCTGAAACTCTGGTCAAAGTTAGATTCCCTTACACTGCGTGTCAAGGGCGAAGCGTCGTCATAGAAAACTGCGGCGACCACCCGAGTTGGATCACAGCAAGAACTCTGGCAATGACCGGAAAAGGAGCGCTGGTGCGAGTCATCAATCTTAGCGAAGATGAAGTGCAGCTACGAAGAAACTGTGTCATCGGACGGTGCGATGCAGGTCAATCCATCAGAAGGCTGAAAAGGACCCGGGAACCGGAATCCTGTCAAGGAGATGACGTCACGCCGCTCCTAGCAAATTGTAAGGACAAACTCTCTGAGCGGGAACTTCAGCAAGCTAAAAGGTTGTTGCTAGATTTCAACGACATATTTTCGAAGGGTGACCATGATTTGGGAAGGACAGGTCTCGTTAAACACAGAATAGACACGGGAGACGCGTCACCAATAAAGCAGCGGCCTAGACGCCTTCCATTTGCCAAAGAGAAGGAGGTAGCAGACATGGTTGCCGAGATGCAGAAGAACCGCATCATAGAACCTTCAACGAGCCCGTGGTCTTCGCCAGTAGTCCTGGTTAAGAAGAAGGACGGCAGCACCAGGTTTTGTGTGGACTACCGGTTGTTGAATAATGCAACGAAGAAGGACAGCTACCCTCTGCCCCGTATAGACGACACACTGGACATGTTGAGCGGCATGAAGTGGTTCTCAACAGTGGACCTTAAGAGTGGGTACTGGCAAGTAGACATCCATCCAGCAGACAAGGAGAAGACGGCATTTACGACCGGAACTAGGAATGGATTGTGGCAGTTCAACGTCATGCCCTTTGGTCTTTGCAACGCTCCGGCGACATTCGAGCGGTTGATGGAAAGGGTACTGGTTGGACTTCTGGGTGATGCATGCCTGGTCTATCTGGATGACATCATTGTCATGGGTCGAAATTTCACAGAGCATGTCAGTAACCTGAGGAAGGTTTTCACTAGAATACGAGAAGCAAACTTAAAACTCAGCGCAAAGAAATGCACGTTTTTCAAGGAAGAAGTCGCCTATTTAGGCCACATTATTTCATCGAAAGGTGTAAGGACCGACCCAGAGAAGATCAAAGCTGTCCAACAATGGCCTATTCCAGCTAACAAGACCGACGTGAGATCATTTTTGGGTTTATGCGCATACTACCGGCGCTTTGTAAAGAACTTCTCTGATATAGCGAAACCTCTTCATCGGCTCACGGAAGATAAACGAGTATTCGCCTGGGACTCGGAATGTGATCAAGCCTTCGTCAGATTAAAAGAACACCTCTGCACCAGTCCTATACTTGGCTACCCGAACAGAGAAGGAAGGTTTATCGTGGACACTGATGCCAGCAATACTGGCATAGGCGGAGTTCTGTCGCAAGAGCAAGGTGAACGGGAAGTCGTGATCGCCTATTTCAGTAAGTCACTTTCAAAACCTGAAAGGAACTACTGTGTGACTCGTAAGGAACTGTTGGCGGTAGTGAAGACTCTACAGCATTTCAACAAGTACCTCGTTGGAAGACAGTTTACCCTGCGGACAGATCATGCTGCGTTAAAATGGCTCTTGCAGTTTAAGAACCCTGAAGGACAAGTGGCGCGGTGGTTAGAGCAGCTACAGGAGTACAACTTCACAACAGAACATCGGAGTGGTAGAACGCATTTGAATGCCGATGCCCTATCAAGGAGACCTTGTCCTGTGGCCTGCAGTCATTGTTCTAAGACGGAGACTAAAGAAGAAGTCCGGATGATTACCACCCAGGGACTTGATAATGAATGGAGCGAAGACGCTATCAAAAAGGCTCAAAAAGAGGATTGTGACCTGAGGAAAATATTTGAATGGAAAGAAGTAGGTCAAAAACCTTCTTGGAGCCATGTAGCATCATCAAGCCCCATCACGAAAAGTTACTGGGCACAATGGGACAGTTTGGAGATTAAGGATGGAGTACTCTTCAGGAAATGGGAAACACCAAAAGGGGATCAAACGACACTACAGCTGATTGTACCCCGTAAACAGGTTGCTTCTCTACTGAGGTACATACACGATGGGGTATCCGGGGACATTTGGGCGGGAAGAAGACCCTAGAGAAGCTGAGACAGAGGTTCTACTGGATTCACTGTCGGGAGGACGTCGAAGACTGGTGCAAGAAATGTACGACTTGCGCATCAGTAAAGGGCCCACAAACCAGAAGTAAGGGCAAACTCAAGCTGTACAACGTCGGCGCTCCATGGGAAAGAATCGCAGTAGATGTAGCTGGCCCCTTTCTAGAATCCGATGAGGGAAACAAGTACATCATTGTGGTTCAAGATTACTTCACTAAGTGGCCTGAAGTCTTCGCTACGCCTAATCAAGAAACAAAGACGGTCGCCAAGAAGTTAGTCCACGAGGTAATTTGCCGATTTGGTGTGCCTCTTGAGATACATTCTGACTAGGGCATCGAGCCCGGGTTTACCCGGTCTTAAAAACCCGGGTTTTTCTGGGTTTTAAGAGTCACAAAAAACCCGGGTTTGAAAACCCAAAACCCGGGTTTTTCGGGTTTTTTAAATGCATCAAAAACACGAATTATTCTGTAAATGTTGGTGTTGCCATCACCATCAATTGATCCGTCTGTTCGTCGACCACCTATCATCATCATTATCAGCCCATTTCCGTCCACTGCTGGACATAGGCCTCCACAAATGCTCGCCACTTCTCGTTTTCGGCTACTCGCATCCAGCTCCTACCAGCCATCCTGCGCATATCATCACTCCACCTTGCCTGAGAGCGTCCTACACTTCGTTTGCTGAGACGCGGTCTCCACTCTAGAACCCATTTACCCCAGCAGTGGTCGGTTTTATGGCTGATGACAGCGCACTGCCACCTCAGCTTGCTGATGCGATGAGCTACGTCGGCTTTGGTTCTCTGCTGGATCGCCTAACTTCCCGATTTGATTTGATCCCGCAGAGAAACACCGAGCTTAAAGATGTTTCGACCCAATTGCAGAGTCTGCCTAAGGTACACATATTTTTGAACACCTTCGAGGACGGTGCCGTGAACGTGACCTTGGTTTTGTCCAAGTTCATCCGTAGGACGATACGTGCAGAAGGTTCCGTCCTGTCGCTGACTTTGATTCTGCTGCATATCAATGACATGTTGTCATTAGGCAATATCCATTGCTATGCAGATGACAGTAGTTCAATGTCAAGAAGACACAGGTGTGTATTTTTGTGGTAAAGTGTCTCCTTTCCTTTCCCATTCTAATCTTCAGAGCCCTTACATGACAATACAGGATAGGATACATCCTGGGCATCGATATTCGTTGCGACCTGAATCAGCGGGATTACAATGAGACCGTCATTAGAATAGCCTCCCGCAAACTGGGGATCCTGAACAGAGTGCAGCGATTATTCACACCGGTGCAACTCTGCCTTTTGTATAAGGCACAAGTTCGCCCATGTGTGGAATATTTCTCTCACCTCTGGTATGTCTCCGCAAAATACTTGCTCGATGTTCTCAATAGGTTGCAGCTATCCGTGTTGTCGGTGATCTGGAGGTATCCGAAACCCTGGAGCCTCTACAATCACTTGGAGACATTGCCGTTCTAAGTGTTCTCTACCGTCTCTTTAATGGGTAATAATTTGAAGAGCTATTTCAGCTAGTCCTTTCTCTTCTTTCCACTCCCGAACGACACGTGCTGGACAGTGATGCCACCCACATACAATGCAGGCGCTGCGCTTCCTCACTTTTCCTGATGGTAAGTGATAGTGATCCACATGTGAGGTCGACAGGCACAATAGACCAAAATAAGCTCTCAAGGGCGCATTTTTACACCTCGCACCTCACCTCAAACTGTTTTAGACACTTCTAGATCACCGACAATACGGATAACACGCCACTGCAACCTATCGACGGCATCAAGCAAGTATTTTACTCTTGAAAATAGCTTGTAGACGTGGTTGGGTACCCACGGAAATGGGTAGATAGTTCTTCAAAAGGGTTTTGTCACCCTTCCTACTCCACGCTTCCAGAGATCTCCCTTCGAACAGGACAGCGTTAAAAAGCCTTTGAAACTCCCTCACTGCGGGTTTACCTCCAGCTTTCAGCATGTTTCGTAATAGAAAGAAAAAAAATTTACCAAAAACAAAAAGCTCGAAAAAAGCTCGAAAACCCGGGTTACCCGGGTTTCAGTTACATTGGAACCCGAAAACCCGGGTTTTGAAAATTGAACGGGTTTTCGATGCCCTAATTCTGACCAAGGAAGAAACTTTGAGTCAGCACTGTGCCAGGAGGTCTGTCAACTGTTGCGTATGCATAAGACCCGTACTAGACCAGCACACCCGCAATCCAATGGCATGGTCGAGAGATTCAACCAAACGTTGGAAAACCACTTGGACAAAGTCGTGGTCGAGCCTCAACGAGACTGGGACCAGTACATACCGCTTTTCTTGCTGTCCTACCGATCTGCGATCCACGATAGCACCAGCGCAACCCGGTGGGAAGGACCATACAAGATCATCACTAGGCTGAACAACTTAACCTATCGGATCAAACAAGGGACAAGAGGCAAGCCGAAAATTGTTCACATTGATCGATTGGCTCGTTACCATGGGTCAAATGATGCTCGGGACGAGCATGACTAAGAAGGGGATAATGTTACGACCACGAGAGACCGTGCAAGCGGAATTAGTCTTATCGTCGTATGGATAAGGTCTATATTCGCTTGCACGATACTACGCTACACACTCTGGTAGGTTGTAGCAAGCTCTAGAGTGTTCTAAAGTAATAATAATATTACGACCTTGAGAGACCGTGCAAGCGAAATTAGTCTTATCGTCGTATGGATAAGGTCTATATTCGCTTGCTCGATACTTCGTCACACACCTTGGTCGGTCGGAGCAAGCTCCAGCGAGTTCTAGAGATTTCGATCCCCGCGAGAATATTCTCGACGCCACGCGAAGAGCTGCGTCCTCACTGGGTATAAAAGCGGGATGTACGACGCGACGGGACAGTTCCGATTTGGAAAGCGAAGCGAATCAGTCTCCTGCGAACTAGAAGTGATCGAGTGCGTTACCTGCGAATAGTTTCAGTGAAATTCAGTGTTTTAGTGTGATTCAGTGTTTTAGTGTAATTTAGTGTTCCGTGTTTAGTGTTGTAATTAAGTGTTTTTAATTGGGTTTTTAAGTGTTTAATTGTGTAATTGTTAGTCGATAAATAAATTAATTGTCTTTTGGTGACTTTTGGCGTATCTTGAATTAAACGTACCCCGTTCCCGCAACATTACGTTACCGAACGATAGTCTACTTAGTTTACTACTTAGTTTGGTAGCACGGCTTTTGTTTGTTTGTCTTCCTAACTGACTTACGATGATGGCTTGGAGTAGCCTCGTCAACATCACCGGACTTGCGGGGGAGCGGATTGCTCTCACCCCTAATGGTAGCCCAGCACAACTACGTCACATCTTTGGGCTACGTGACAAGTACCACGTAAAAACATCGACGTGAGGGCCCAAGTTAGATTTCCGGTCGGCACAGAGTGACTGTGGAGAAATTACTCAACCCGAAATCGGGAAGTTAGTGCTCCGGAATACTCGAATTATTTGGTCCTGCATCTGAAATCTCCATTAATTACCGGTTCAAAAGTCTCACAGAACTGAGAGTGTGAGAACAAAAGAACTGTAAAAAATAATGAACCCGTAAAAATAAGAATAAATCTATCTCAAAACCTGTCCAAAACCACTGATGTCGGATCTAGCAAAAAATTCCGCTTATTTATAGACGTCGTAAATTTATCTTGTTGATTTTTGTAAATAAAGAGACGAATTTGTTGTCCTTAGGTACGAAAACCTCTGACAACACTTGTGCCAACGAAGAAGATAAGATACCTCGAGTAAATTTAGACACTATTTGCAGAAATCAAATGACAGTCTTCTGACGGAAAAAGAAAGCTCTTGCTCTATTTAGATTATTTTTATTCCAACACACGCACTAACTATACGAAACTACAATTAAAGTTAAGTAACATGGTACCTATAGGCTATAGGTACGTAAACAGATCTAGTTCTACGTTGTGATCCAAAATAACCTAGGTATGTGTAGGGCTAACTAACATACTGACTTCGTAGGTACCTATGAAAATAATTATATACTTAGGTAGGGTAACCAGTATATTGGTTGGCACCTAATGCTGACTTTTGTCTTTGGCTTCAAAAATTCAATTGGACTAACGTTAGTTGCAGATTTATTTAGCATTAATGGATTTTTAGATACAAACAGATTCCTAAAATGATACTACTATTCAAAAATGTATCCTTATTTATTTAAAAAAACTCAAAATAATAGACAGTGACATAAATGTATAGTCATTGGCACTATGGTACAGTGATTGACACTGTAACTTAGTACAATCATTGGCACTCACAATGGCATTGCAATTATTAGCATAGTGCCAACCTAGTTACTACAACTATTTTATTAATGCTTAAATTGAATCAGTCTTCTGATGAATTAATAAAAATACTGGAAATCTTCATTATTTCATCGTCTAATAATCAAATCATCGACTTGTTGAAGGTATAGACTGAGCGTAATCAATAGGTGGTTGTATAGAAGTGGTAAGATAAGGTTCCGCGTCATATGCCGCAGTCCAACGATGGCCTGCCGGCGGTGGGTGTGGGGACACTCCCGTCAGCATTGCACCAACGGCTGTCGTTGAGGGACGGGAGTGACCTTGCGTACCGGGACCCCTGTCGCTCCCCTCCGGAGAGGCTTGAGGGAGCCCGTGGAGGCTCCGCCGGTGGTGTTGTGCGTGAAGGCTTTGTACACAAGGCCAAGTACCACTGCACCACCAGTAGGCGATGAGGTACGCCGCGGAGTTTATTGGGTACACCTCTAGTGGCCCTAGGAATTGCACCTTAGCCCAGGAGCAGCTGCCGGTCTTTTCCATCTCAGCACCCTCAGCAAGGAGTCCCACATACCACCTAGGGTAAACCCCTACCCAAGGTGAAGGTGCATCAAGCATATTCCGCGTCAAAAAATAAATAAATTAGATTATAGGATTCAGAAGTATAGCGATTGGCAGGACTGCCAATGACTGAGCGGTAATATATATTTCAGTGCAATTATTGGCATAGCAAAAACTGCGAACACTAATCTTTTTGTTCGAAAAAGTTAAAAATCATATTCCTAACATAATATCATGACGTAAAGCTAAAATATCCTTGAAATGGTTACCTGGAATCGTATAAAATTCAATTCTAACGCACTCCTTACCAAACTTTTTCACGTTAAAATTGCCGCGAACTTTCACTGTTGACATAATCCAACAGAAAAACGATTAAAGACGTCATTTTGGCGTAAAGTTAAGTATTTCTATAAGTAAATGTAGAAATTTGCCGCTGAATAGTAGTTTTTTCATATCAAAAATGTATTTACGAAATTAAATATTTGAAATGAAAGGCAAAAGTGCCAATCACTGGGGGGGTGCCAAGAATGGTACTGGTTACCCTACCTACCTATTTATCGCATTAATACCTACTTGCCTAGTAGGTAATCTGGTAAAATATTACAGGCGATCACACTTAACTACCGAGCTAATCAAATTACGGACTACTCTAAACATGCCATGCCCCCAAAACCATGAGTTGTTCAAACAGTACAAATCTAGAGCGGCCTTATTTCAGCCCGAGAAGAGGCAACAGTTTTAAGGCGATTTATCAGTCTGACGTCTGTGTATCCGGGCTCTGATAGGCTTCAGCTATCAGTCTGCAAACAGTTCATCTCGTGATAGGGTAGTAAACAGTGCTATCAAACTTGTAAACTTTATTACGAGAACCTTATCGCAGCCATTTGTACGCAGTTCCATAATTTTCGCCCAAATTAAACTGATATTTTGAGAGACTGAAGACATTTTACCAGATGATACTAAGTGTACCATTGATCGACACCACGAATAAAATTATTTGAGTCAAGATTTTTCATTTACAATGCTTTAGACTTTAGTACTTGCTAGTTTTTGTAAATTATTTTGAGTTGTTTGATATATACCTACCTGTAGTTTGATATATTATTTGAAACACTCATTTTGGCGTATCTTATTAAAATTGCAAGAAAAAGGGTCGCAGGAAGCGAGTGCTTATAAAATGTTCAAAGCTGATAGTAAAATGTGATCGTTGCAATACAAAAGAGCGAAGATTGTGTCAATGCATTAGATATGAAGTATGGAGCATTGCGATAATTTTAATTGACAAAGTTAACGTCGGCTCTGTAAATAATATATATTATTGAATAGCAATACACGCGCGTTTAATTAGTAAACTTAATTTTATTTCAAACGTGTAGTGTTCGCGCAAATAATAGACATATTATGACAAAGTCAAACATTTTTGACCGCAAATACTTAATAATAAAAAGCAAATAAAACAACAGGTTCGACTCAAGGAAATTTATTCCGTTTAAAATAAAGTCTCATTTAATCGTTTCGCCCTACACCCCTCCCTGCGAATACGCACGTGGACATTGGCGTTCTCCAAACAAAAACAACAGCAAACAAATGTCAATAATATCGTGGGTCCATCAACAAACGGCTAGCCCACAAAAGAAGTAATTCTTAGGGGGTTCCGCCGCTTTAATAAAAGCCTTCCACTGGCCAAGACACCACTGTAATGCGAGACTGTCCATCGACCAATCAGCGCAGTTGACCATCCATAAATGCCGTTTCGATCGGGATACTTCGCCATCCGTCCAATCAACGCGAATCGCTGAACCCCAATGCGATCAACTTAATACTTAATTTTATTTTTTGACATTCTTACATTGTTTTTTTTTTCATTCTTGTCTCAATTTTTTTTTATTCATTCGTGAATTATTAACGTGTTTACAATCATCAAGATCTCAAAGATTACTATGGATTCGAGAATATTAATATGTATTAACAAGTACAATAACATAATGACAAGAAAAGATGAACCAAAGTATTGACAGTTAACAAAAATCAAAAAAATATTATTTAATATTCTAGACACAAAGTTGCATAATATTCAGTTCTATCAGTGTCTAGAAAACAACATAACATGAATTTATTGAAGAATACTTACATACTATTTTTGAATTAAATTAATATATTCTCATTGAAGAAAAGAACTAAAAACCGAAAGTTCAATTTGCCATCAGTGACATAAGGTAAAAGTTGTTATCAAATTTTCAACTATTTCTCAATTGTGCACTTTTGTAGTTGACTGTACAAACAGTACATTCACTCATATAATACACCACATTCAGGAATACTATCAATTAAATAATCGAGTGGTTTTGGCCCAAACGAGTTATTATAGCAATAGGGGCTTTAGTTATTTATTTGATAGTATTTCTTATACCTATGTTCAATATATTTACACTGACATCATTCATTATTAATTGATCCATCTTTGCGCGTCATGTTTTCTTACGATATTTCGAAGCTCTCAGAAAAATTAACATTCACGAACATCACTATTCCTACTTAATTACTTATTTTACATAACATTATGTAAACTGAAAGAGAACGAATAATGTACATAACATCAAAAAATAGTCATGATATTTTGCTAATAAGCAACTAGGGAAATATTTTATTTACATGTAACTAACTAGGAGAGGCTGCATCTCAAATAATCACACAATAATGCTTCTACTAAATTTAAGCTCAGTCAAGGAACTTGCATATTTGAGATGAAACCATGTTTTTTTCAAACAAACATCAATCAATCAAGTAAATCAAAAATATTTTATACTTACATTACTAGTGTATAACTATTGCAAATATTAAGACAGGTACACACAAACATGCTGTAACAGTTGAAATATAAACCCATACGTTACAATAAGTAATATTGTACCATAAACAAGAAGGGGCGTACAGTCGAAACCAAAAGTAGATGCACACTGACAGTAGAAAATAAAATCAATGATCTGTCAAAACCACATAACAACTTAGGCACTGACTGTACTCATAACAAATCTATTAAAAATATTTACAGCTTGCTAGTGTATACCCATCCGTATAGTGTATGGAAATCAACGAGCTCGACATATCGGTTCAATCTATTGTAAATGAAAAATTACTAATTATTGTAAATAAACCAATTATAATAATAGACGACACTGAAATCTTCTGAATCTTCTCAGGCAATTCTTCTTATATCTTCTTATGTACTATTATTTACAGGAGGCACAGCCTAAAGTTTGTGACACACCTCTCACTTCACAAATGCATCGGGAGGTATTTTCCCTTCAGAGTTCAATTGGTTGAAGATGAATAGCGCTCTTTGGATGTCCCAACCAGTCTCTTGTAGGCAACTGCAACGACATTTATCAATAAATATGTGTTTATATAATGTACTAGCTGTACCCGCGACTTCAACATACAAAAGTCTAATTTCTCGCTAACTCCCGTTCCCGTAGGAATTTTGCAATATCCTGTTGCAACCCAGCTTTAACTTTACTGTGCTGCACTTTACTTTAAGGTGCTGCATGCCAACTTTCAACTGTTCAACTTAAGAGGTTTAGATTTTTCATACAAAAGGATATTCCCGCTAATTCCTATGGTACCTAAGCTACGTCCGTTCGAAATGTAAAGTGCCTACACATTTCACCGTTTAGGCTGTGCGTTGATATGTCAGTCCGTCAGTCAGTTTCTCCTTTTATTATATTATTAAGATTAACTAGGTTAGAGGTTGCTAAAGATAAAAACAATAATTTCCTAACGGATGTATGTCCATAGCTGCACACAATGGGAATCTTGTGGATTTAGAACCGGTTGTGCAAGCATGGAGCCCATAGCAAAATCTGTCGCGGAAATCAGCCCGTTCTACAATTGAAATTGACGTTAACAAGTGAGTAGGTACTTACTTGACGCTCCAGTGCTCATTCATGCCGGTCTGCTGCGCGATCATTGCTAGCAGAACCTGCCGGTCGGCCGGGGCGGCGGGCGCGGCCACAGCGGGCACTGCGGGCGCGGGCGCCGGGGCGGGCTCGGGAGCGCCGGTGCCGAAGGCTTTCTCCTCCTGGGGAAGATTAAGGTCCGGTTAATATCAACATTATACGTGCGAGTAGGGGACTAAAGAGAGAGGAATTTACCATTGGGAGCGTGCGACGGTGCTGCCCTCATTTTGGTGGCGTTTCTTTCGTTAAATCTTATAGAAATGTGTCGTTAGATTGTATGTAGATGTGTCGTGAAATTAGTACCGACGGCCGCCGCTAGCAATAACAACGGACATGTCATAAGATTACATGCGTTTTTGACAATCAGCGCCATTTCTCCCTCCACCCACTTCACACAGTTCCAATAGAGATAAATATATTGCACACGCTCTCGTTGCCTGAATTTCGCTTTCACTCACTATCTTCTGCACTCTCAAATTCTCAATAAGACAATGCAAAAGATGATCTTCCCGTCTTTATCCTTATTTCACTCTCTCATTACATTAAGCTTTCTGTATTCTTCTTCATTCTATTATTTTATTCCTCACATTTTACACTTTCTCCCTGCAATGTTTTCCTAAAAAATATTAGTTTAAACAAAAAATACCTATGGACAGGCCAATTTTATAACATGTGTCCACGTCCAACATTTTGTAGTACCAATAATCTTGCCGATTTAAATTTGTATAAAATATTCGAAATCAGTATGTTCCACTTTCTCTCTGTCATACATTCGGTCACCGATAATTTGATGTTATTATTAAACTGCCCACGTCAAATTAACCTTTTTTTTTAAGACCGAGCAGCGTTGGCCTTAACCATCTCCCAATCTCACCTGTTCCTTAGTGGTGTTGGTGATGTAAAACATGACGGGGGAACAAGCGCGTCGGGTTGACCGATGTTACTTATCGGTAATTTTCTTACCAATAGGTAACAATGTTACACAAAATGGTGTTACACAACGGGAACAAAGTCTATTGACCGAGCGTCGTTTCTCACCTGTTCCTTAGTAGTGTTGGTGATGTAGAGCATGTCGTTGATGATGCAGAAGCCTCCGGTGGCGTTGGGCACGATCACGAACGTGCGGTGGAACGAGCGCGTCGGGTTGACCGATGTTACTTATCGGTAATTTTCTTACCAATAGGTAACAATGTTACACAAAATGGTGTTACACAACGGGAACAAAGTCTATTGTCCGAGCGTCGTTTCTCACCTGTTCCTTAGTAGTGTTGGTGATGTAGAGCATGTCGTTGATGATGCAGAAGCCTCCGGTGGCGTTGGGCACGATCACGAACGTGCGGTGGAACGAGCGCGTCGGGTTGCCCGATGTGCTTGTTTCTTTGTACACGCCGTTCATTGTCAACACTATCATAGCGGGCTGTGGAGAAAAATGACACTTTTAGGATAGTTTAAGAGTATACCTACTAAATATAGTTTAAGAGTACATACATATAACTAGGGACAGAAGTCCAGTCTAAAATTGCTTGGAATAGAAACCATCTAAAAAATCTCAGCTTATTAGTGATGCGAGTATCCACACTTAATTTACTGTAGTTTAGTAACATGAAACTGAGATGAGAAAAATTGGTTTGTCACTCTCGCAAGCACCACGCCGGAATCTACCTCATTCATATGTCAGGCAGGAATGTTCATACTATTAAAGTCGAATTACTTATGCAAAAAAATGGATCGAATGTTTCACCAGTGTATATGAATCATCAACAACACATATTATACGTAAAATATACTTATTTAACCATTTTGAACAATGAAAATTGCGAAACTACTTAATTTTATACATGCTAAATCAACCACAAAATCAGGTATATGTAACATCCTTATATTGAAGTAAAGTATATATTAAAACTTACCGTAAAAACAAGTAAATCTACAGCAAAGCCCATCAGGTCATGTGTGGTCTTCGGGAAGTCAGAGAGGAACGAGACCACCTGCAGCCTCCCAGTCTTGAGGTACCGTCTCCTAGACTCCCTTTCCGTTATCCGGATGATGTTCCTACTGTTTGATATGTATGCGTTTAACCTGAAAAGTAAAGGAAATTAGAATCCTCATCAGTGATATTCAAGATATGTGTCCAAGTATCAATCATAAAATCGAAAAGTACAGATCTTTCTTGTAAGATTTCATTCCATAAAAACTAACTTGAACAATAATAATCGTGAATGTTTAAAATTTTACCATTTAACTACCAATTAAGTAAGTCTTACTTGGTAGTAGTATAAGCAAGTTAAATTATGAATGTGAAAATGATACTAGCCTTAAAATAACACACCTATTTTGGAACAAGATGACTAGTTTGAGGAGGGTCCTACCTACTATTTATTACCCGCTACAGGTATACAGTAATATATTCTTATTTTTTTTTTTTTTATAATAAGCTAACAAGATGACCTCACTCCACCTGATGGTAAGCGGTAGTGAGATCCAAATATGAGGTCGACAGGCACAATAGACCATATTGAGCCTGTCGCACTCACCCTGAAAGCCCGATAAAGAGGAGACCACTGCTGCGGCAACAACGAGACAAGGCGTGGAGTCTCGGGTCCGAGTTGGCCAGTTCGCCGGACGGAAGGGCCCCCGTGTCTACGGGTCTCCCTGGCCGGCGGGCTGACCCGCTCCGCTCGCACAATCCCGCCGCTAAGACTCCACTGGTCCGGCGCTTGCCGCAGCAATGGTCCCCCCTGGCTCCGGTTCGTACAGTGCTGATCCCGGAACGCGACCTGACCGAGAGAGGCCAGAGTCACTTGGCGGGTTTTACGCAACTGTATGGTGGTAACAGCAACCGGTCGACAAAACGTCTCCCACCTGATTCTTATTATTCAACTTACTTATTGGCATTATTATTCCTATGGTCAGTCCTTCCATCGTAGCTCAAATAGCTAGCCGCCATGGACATAGTAGCGTGCTCATGGTACGCTTCTAACAACGCCTGTCTTGACTCAGAGTCGTAAATGGCGAAGTACTGGGTAAGGAACTCCCTGACCAGGTCCTGGCCTGCCTGGTCTACTAGGAAGGACTGTTGTCGCGGCGGTAGAGTCACGTCTTCTGATACGTCGAATCCGATCGCTGGGGGGAGGTCCACTCCATCCTGTAATGTTGTTTAGTTTTAACCTTTTCCTAACTGATGGCTTGGAGTAGCCTTGTCATCATCAGCGGACTTGCTGGTGAGCGGATGGCTCCCACCCCTAACTTTACTTTAATCCTTTTATAAGGTAAATTATGGAGAACATTTACATTGGTTAAACCCTTAAACCATAAATCAACATTATTAAGGTCTAAATTATGGTGCTTAAACGCTAAGCCAGGCCCAACATGCTATAATTCTACATTGGACCTAATGTCAGGTGGATAAGGTCCAAAATAATGTGATCTCTATTGTACAAAACCCTGGCTTTGAGTATAAAGCCACAAGTGGCTTTACACTCAAAGCCACCAACTATTCGCTGGTTGCTGTTTGATGGATGGTTTAGCTAAAACGGTCTTTGTGTTGCAATAAAAGTCAGGCAGTAAATCCTGTGTATTTTTCATTCCCAGTTATATTAATCATAGTGTATAGTGTAGTAGTATAGTGATTAATATCACTGGGACCTATAATAGAATCTCAAATGAAATCAATTTTTTTGTTGTGTTGTTTACAGCAAAAAAGATTAACTAAAGTACAGACTAAACCATCCACATGGACATGAATTGGAAAGTGAAATTATTGTCATGTAAGGTAAACCTACACACATTTTATCTGTACATACACATTAATACAATATCTATACTCACCAGTCTGGTCAGCTTTGGGAACTTCTTCCGCACATCGCTGGAGACAACAAACAAAATGGCACTCAACTCTGAACTGAAACTCACATGTACAAGTTATTTCATGGACACATCATTAAGTGTTTGGAAGACTCACTATATCTATAGCAGTGGCATAACTATTAACCCTTAAAAGGGCACAGCATGTTGAAAATTTTTATTGGACTTTATGTCAAGTAAATTAGGTTCAAATTATGGTGTCAATGTATAAAACAGCACTGTTTTATACATTACTACTCACTGTTTTATACCTATAAAGGGTTAACAGGTAAGACCATGAAGCAAGTACAAAGAGTAAACGGCCTAACTTACTATGCACTTTGAATCTAAACTAGTTCGTGACGTCATCACGTCAACATAGAAGGCGTGGCCGTAATAGTATGTCGTGGACGCAGTTCATTCCCACTTGTTCTACTGTGCACTCCAGTACATTTAGTTTTTAGACCTTGTAGAAATGTACCGTGGACGCGACAGGACAAAATAAAACATATAATAGCCGCTCAATAACTGTTAACGCATTGCTTCATAGAAATTATTAATAACAACATATCTTTATATTTGCTCCATGGGCAAGACCGGAAAATTCCAACAGTTACCGATTCGAACCCAGCGGTATAGAATACACGAAAAGTAAAGTCGGCTTTCCTGAAATTAAGCACGTCCATGTAAACTGATATAATGAACAACAAATGCATGTTGAAAAGTAAGTTGGAAAATGAGCTCCAGTACTTATCTCAGGTCAGCCAACTTACTTTTCGCGAACCCATTGCCCGTCAGGCTTACAAAATACATGGATTTTCAATGATAAGGGTCCCTGATTAATTTGTCACGGACCGAGTATAATTATGCCACTGCTTTTATTCAAAGGATTTGTAAAACAATTTATGAACCTGTTTCAGGTATTGATTATGATAGAGATGTTAAGATGGTAACATTGAACTTTGCTTTAAGCTCGTATTTTACTTCGACTCAAAATTACAACTAAAATCTTTGCTAATATGAGCCATATTCCATTTAACGAGTATAAATATAAAACAAACTGCCAAACTATCAAATAAAAATTTGAATCTCTGTAAAATACGTTCCCAGTTGCAAAATCAATCTTATAATGCTCAAAACAAATTAATTCTTCTAAAACTGTCATGTTGTGGCACAATTCTTTACAATATTTTTTCCAAGTAGGTCCCCCAAACAATTAATTCTTTTACATAAAAAACTTACAGTTGAAAATACACATGTGAAATTTGATCTTTACTTACGTGATATAATGCCGAACAATAAATAACGTGGCATTATTATGTGGACAATGTATTAGGTCAACAACCAAAAATTGCAGAGTAATTATGCCAGATTATTGTTCTACAATATTATAGCAGAAATACATAATATTGATGTCATTAAATAATACATAATGTGGACGAAATAAAAACTTCCACATTATAAATTCCAAATTGGTCTACTCTGGCAACAAGTGCCCCTACAATCCGTTTGGTTACCAATCAAAATTACAAGCAGATGTGAAACACTTGTTTTGTTTCCCGGCATCCACCACTAATCCTAGCCTAGTTGGTAACAATAGGCAGAAGAAGTGAAGTGGATTCTGAAAATAACAACAATAAAGAAAAAATAAGGGCAAGGCTATTGAATGATTCGATCAGATTCTTAGAAGTAGAGGTATTGTTAGCAAAATAATACATTTATGACAATACAGTAATAGGTTTTTACAGTTATTGCACAGAATAGATGGTATTTTGAAAAGAAGATAACATAATTATTTTGTCTCTTAGTTTTAGAAAAAAATATTACTATTATTTAAAAATGAAACGTAATTTGAAACCAACACATGTGTTGTTTTATGAATCAAAGTAAGGTATATTTGTGCCAAAAATGGCTCTTTAAAATCTAAACTTGCCCTTATTCATCTTCCAAAATATAGAGTAGACACAAAGTGACATCAAAGATAGTGCAGATAGATGTAATAAAATAAAAAGCAAATACAGGTATGACAAAATTCTGCAAATGTGTAGTACTGCATTTAAATATAAAGCATATAATAAAGATTTTCCCAATAAAAGCATCCATTTGTAATGTAACTCCCAACATTGACATGGTATAGTTCAACAAATGCCCTTAAAATATGAACTCCAAACTAAAATAGCATGAAAGTATGTATTCAGGTTCATAAGTATTACATAGAGCTTGTATGTGTTATGACTAAGATACACTAAGGCACAAATGAAGTAACAAATGATGATGAACACCACAACAAGTGCTCACTCTAAGAGCAAGCAATTAGTCTTGTGTCACATAAATGATTAGGGATACATTGCAGATCTCTAGGTGTTACATAGAATTAAACATTGTTTTACACAAGATGCTTAAAGAGTGCCCTAGTATATCTTAAGCTTATACATATTTTACGGGCTTCTCAAACTCTTCAACTGACGGTAAATCATTCCTTCCCAGTTATCTACAAGACCTGCCACAGAACATGCAAGAACTTGCATTTAAAAGAGTATCCACATGATCTCCACAAGGTCAATATTACCTGACGTAAATTTCGTGATCACTAAACCTGTTCACCAATGGGTTTCCTTTGAGGTAGATCTCGTTGAGGGGTAGAGACTTCAGAGGGTCCAGAGATCCCAAAAATGGTATCTGGAAGTAAGATGACCATTATATCTTGTGACTTTTGCGACTTGATGATTGCATGTATAAGTCAAGAGAACAATATTTATCATGAAATGAGGGCAGGGATAAAGGGCAGTGTGGCCTGATATACCACAGGCTTAAATGCCACTTGCTCATTTTTTTTTCTAACTGCATAGATGGCTTGGAGTCACTTCGTCATCTTTACCGGACATGTAGTTTGTCATCTTCACTGGACATGCAGGGGAGCGAATAGCTCTCACTCCTAAACCATTTGCTTATCATAGTATGAGTAGAATACTATTCACACAAATAAATATTTTAGTTCAGACAAAATTAAAGCTATGATAAGTCAATATCTCATACCCTGTTATCTCCCATGTAAAGGATCTTCAAACTCTTCAATTTAGATGACAGCACTTTGAGATGTTCAAGGCCATGAAGTTTATTGTCATTCAGATTAAGAGCTTCCAAGTCAGGTATATTTTCAGAAATTACATCAATTGCAGCCAGCATAATCATTGGACGGAATAGTGCACAGAAGATATCAGCTAGTTCTGAAAATCAATTTTGTAAGTATAATCTCCATAAGCAAATAGTAGGACTATTTGTTTATTGGCTTATATAACAGTAAACCATAATTACCTGGGTCTGCATGGAATTTTGTTAAATCCAAAGCTTTAGTGCCAGCATTATATCTTTTCGCCATGGCAGACTTCATCTTTTCCTTCATATCTGCATCAACTGCCACATTTGGGACAGCATTACGCACAATCACCACTAGCTTGAAGCCATCAGACATGGTAATCTTCCTGTCCGCATAGAACAACTTCTCAGCAACTTTTACATCATCAACATAAAAAACTGCTGCATTGCCATTGACTTTGTAGTAATGCGGGATAAATATTTCTGGAGATATGAAACTAAGCAGGGTCTTCAGAATAACATCCTTCTCATGTTTTGCACCATATGGCACGATGATTTGGTACCAGGGCAACATGCCTGTGATAAACTTCTTCCTTGGTAGGCCACCTCGAGGCGCCGGGGAGTTCATTCGGCCGCCACGGCCTCTGAACGGCCCTTTTCTCGTTTGTGACGGTCCACTTGACTGTGCCCCCATATCAATGTCATCATCCAACATGATTTTAGCATCATTCCAGTTACGGAATTTGTTTTTGCCCTTATTGGTTCCAGGCTTGAAGCTAACTCGTCGCATGTTACTGTTGTGGCTTCTGTCGTCATGTTCTTTGAAGAGTATATGAATAATTAGTTAGTTACTACATTATTTAAACACATTTCATGTACATAACAACCATTGTGAAATACTGACTGCGTAGCGTTTTTTTAACACATGGTATTTATGAAAAAAACAAAGCGTCACAAATTTAGGTGCAACTTACCAAAATGCTCATTGTCTTTCCAGTTTCCTCTAGGTCTTCCTCCACCTCGTTTAGGCATTTTTAATGTCCAGTAATAAGATTTCCTAAAAGAAAATAAAATTCGAACAAGGTTACAAGGAAAACATGGCACAATGGAATAGCGAAACGTCACCCACGCTTAATACATATTTCTGTTCATAAAAGTACGCAACAGGAGAAAATTATACTAAATATGATATAAACCTTCTATAAATAAATATTCAGTGACAAAAATTACGCTGACAATCACGAAAAATCGCTGAAATCAATAAAAAAATCCACCTTACGAGTCTGAATAACTCGGAATTTCAGAACTTTTTTTTTCTTTTGCTACTATGCCACCACAGGCTAAACATAATAATACCAACTATAAAATTCTAAATCTCCCAATGGGACATAGAAATAGAGTGGTAAATTTGAAATCTGAAGGATAGGTACTTAAAATGATAAAATAAACATCTTATTTATTATAATATCAGTGGTTACATACAACACAAGAAAAAACATATCTCGTTGAATATGTGCACTGAACATAATATGCAAAGAGAATATAATCACTACGTTTTAATAATATGTAATTATGGAGTTGTGCATAACATTTTAAAAATATGCACAGTTATTTATATTACAGGCATAACACCTTAAAGCTAATAAATAAGATAATATAAAGAATAACTGTGCAAGCAACTACGTCCGCGTGGAAAAAAGACGTTAGACAGCATTTTTTATTATAGTCACGCCTACTAGCTCAACAAGTTCGACGTAGTTCCTATATTATCAGCATAACTTTTTAGTATAGAAAATATATAAAAGTTGTTGTTTTGTGTACGATTGCGTTGATAAACGTCTCCTTAGATATTGTTTACAATTTACTTATCTTCCATTTACAGACAGAGATTATTTACTCTTTTATTATATTATGTATAGATTTCAAGCTATAATGAGAATCGAAACGATCATAATTTGTATCAGCTATGATGTGATTAACTGAAATCGTCAAACTTTCGTACCACTTTTTGACACATTACATGCATTGGTACCCTAGGTACTTCTTTTTTGGTCGGTCTGATGAGGCAGTTGCCTGATTGTAGACAAATTATGACAATTGGCAATTGGACGGATTTGCAGAGATTTTAATCAGTTGATAATGTAAACACCGGTTTAGCGTTTGCTTGCACCGTTTATCATTTCACATCATGTCAGTGATCATTTTAAGCTATTGCATAGCTTTTATCGCGGGCTTTGAGCGCGGCGACCGAACCAAGAAATTCCGTAACGAAAAAAACCTCACAATCGTCTAACGTCGTTTCAGTTCGGTAGACTTCAGCACGGTGTTTGTGTGCGTGCGGTTAGACGTATTGTACGACTCTACGAAACTCGCACGAATCGAGACGAGCTGCTCCGAAATCGGACGATGCTATGCAATAGCTATACCGCGGCAGTCCCCGAGTACCACACGTCTTTTTTATTCCATATTTTAATTTAAAGTATCTACATAATTTTACCCTATTCTGAAGTACCGGAACAGCTAAAATTTAAGTAATGCCTGTAATATCTGAGAGTATTTTTATCTCCTGCTCACTTCCACTGACAGGGGTTAAAGAGAATAATTTGAATCCTCTTATAGTGATTCTGATCATAAGTTACGAAACTAAATAACGTGAAACAGCAAAAACACTTTTTACTGTTTGAGACATTTATTCTTCCTAAAAGATTACAATGATCACTTAGTATTGTCCATTATTTGCGCGAGCACTACACATTTGAAATAAAGTTTAATCCTTAAATATAGTTTTATTTCAACTATCACTTCAAAAAGTTGGAAAATCATTCATAGGTTTAAGTATAATATTGTTCAATAAAATTCCGCAAAATATTATTGAATTGCCGTTGTATAAATTTAAAGTCTATATTAAATCTTGTCTTTTGAAAAAGGGGTACTATAAAGTAGAAGACTATTTGAATGATAAGAATCCATGGACATGATGAGCTGCTCGCTTGGACATCCAAGAATTATGTAACTTGTACATATTATTATTTATTTGTAATTAATTAACCTGTGATTTGACATGCGAAAGAATTTCATGAAATCTACTTGCAGAATAAATTATTTCATTTCATTTCATTTCATATCACTTGTCAAGAAAATAACAGTTTAAGAATCTATGGAACGCGCGAAAAACAGATACGAAATTGTATTTTTGAGATAGTTGTTATTTGGCTAATGCTTATTAATCTAGACATAACTGTCAATACTAATATATTTATCTTATACTCAAGTAATTCAATTTGAGTTTATTTCACTTTTATTTATTAAAATTATAACTTTAGTTTAATACACATTTCAAATTTGCAAAAGTTAGGTACTTAAAAATCAACAATCAATGATTAATTTGCCACTATGATTGTTAAGATAGTTCAAAAATATCATGATGCTTCCATAAATCCACACAGCGATTTTATTTCTATATTAATTGTTATAATATTGAGTTGCATTTTTTGCGCTATTTTATGATAAATTGTCTTTTCTACTATTGTGCTAGAAAATTATTGACTGGCAATACCAACCACAAAGAACGCCATTTTGTCTTTGGTATGTTCGTAAATTCCATTCTACGCAGTGTAGATTGTTTCTTTAAAATAATGCGGAAGTCTATAACTGAAGTTTAATATTGTAGGAAAGTATCATAAATAAAATATTATTGTGTTAATCTAATATGACTTGTATTTTTAATAAACTATCAATTTTGTACTGGTTTTCACAAAAATATAATTATCAGTGCGGATAAAAATAGAGGAACGGAACGCAATAGAAACCATAGCATTTAAAAATAAAACGATCACAGACAAAGTTCGTGTGCTTTCGAGTCTGCCATGTTTTGTCCTATTTGTCGCGCTTGATCAACGCGTTCGCGTTTACTGTTCCAAAACTGTTATTTTCTGAATGTATTACGGGCTGTGTTTTGTTTACAAATAGTGTAGTTGGTGGTGTTATAATTATTCTTGTAAAACTTTCGATCAATCGATCAATTCGCTACCCCTGTGTGCGACAGTGTAATTCGAATTTCAACAATTTTAGAATAGCTCGCTAGCTTGCTTCTGTCTGAATTTGAAGAAATTCCGTCGCGTTTTCGGGAGACTCGCATGCATCGCAGTGATTTCTTGAACAAATGTATCGAGCTATGACGCAACCCACGTGCACTTAGTACAGTGAGCATCTCATGCACATTTGTTATTATTTTGCTCGCGAGTTCGATTGGAGCCAGTTAGGATCGGATCGAGCGGAGGGAAATCGCGTCGTGGGTCGCTCGCTGCCGTCGCATTCCAGCGCTTGATTACGCATTGGATTATTAGACGGTGTTTTCTGGTGCATTTTGTGCGGGATAGTGTTGGTGTCGTCGATTGGTGCAGCGCACACGTGACGGTGTTTGTGTCAGTCGGTTAGATCCGCGAGCGCTCGGGCAGTCGGCTGCACTCCTGCAGTGCGGAGCGCGCGACTTTGAGGTGAATCACCGCGCGGTGGTCGTGTTTACGGGAGTGCTCAGTGCGTGCGGGAGTGATCAGGCATGAGCGGTGCGCCGGGCCGCCGATGACATCGCCGTCGGAGGCGACGGCGTTTTGATCTCGTGTGTGTGCTGTTATGCTTGTTGGGTTATGAGTGTGTGACAAATTTGTAGTGTAAGGACACTGGAGCCCCTAGACGGAGTTGGGCCCGCCGGGGCGGCCCTGGTGCTTCTCGGGGCTCCTCACGAAGGCAAGATGGCTGCGTGGAACCGCCACCACCACTTCAACATGCTCATGGATGAGAATGCCAAAACTAAATGTAAGTATGCTTTACAATTTTGAACTTTATTATGCTTTAGTGATAGAATAGTATTGTTAGCTGTGCATAATGCTTCAAACATCCCCTGTTACTACCTGTGTAATGATACATGTGGTATTATTTTGCTACATATTTTATTTGAGGATCTAAACACATCCAGGATTGAAAACCTTCTGTGGATAACTAACTGGTTTTATTTACACAACATTAAATTGAGCAAAATAGGAATTCAAATGTTATTGACAAAATTTTTGCCAATGCGAATTAATTGTCTCAATTGATGGAACTGGTTGTAACATAAAGTACATGTTTAATTTTGAGTCAACTCTTTGAAGGAAACCTTTTCAAGTCTATCTGAAGTATTTACTACCACATTGTAATTATACACATCTAATAAATATTATTCACACTCAATTACTAACATAGTAATGATTTATAAACAAGTTGTGTTATTTTACATAATAAAATTACCCATTTACTTAATAACCAAAAATAATTTTTGAATATCGGTTGTTTTTTTTTTTCTCTTTCATAACTGACTTACGATGATGGCTTGGAGGAGCCTTGTCATCATCACCGGGCTTGCAGGGGAGCGGATGGCTCTTACCCCTAACATATCGGTTGTCATGTTTTCTAATGCCTCATACTGGTTGCATTTATACTAAATGAAATTAGGGTAATTGGCTTCTGTAATCTGTAATTTGATTTGTTAGTGCTCTAGTAGGTAGATGTAAAATAAATAAATTGGGATAGAATATAATTGTCTAGTGAGTAACCTATTCATAAATGATACAACTTAATAATCGGTAGAATTAGATTAGATTGCTTTGTTTGTATTTATGTTCTAGTCTATTTTGTATGTATTAGTGCCGTGTTAGTGTTATTTCGGTAGATTGTAAGTTCGGTAGATTTAAGGTGACTATGCTATACCTACATAGCATTGTCACCTTGTTCAATAAATAAAAGAACACACCATCAGGATTAACACTACCCTCACATGATCATCTGCATTTTAAAGAAGATTTAGGACTAATCTATAATTTTTTTTTGGTAAGGTTAATGACCTGCGGCAACATAATAATATATGTAGATATATATATCATTAATTGACACATATTTTTAAAAGAAAACTGAACCTGCAACTTCGTGATAACAATTCAAAGAAAAGTGAATAAAAATTACAATGTTATGTTTTGTCTTCCAAGTAACACATTTACAAGTACACATAGTGTAAAAGATTATGATTATTATTGTTACTATGTGATAAATTAATCTATTTGAATAGTTGATAACTTTATTTTCATGTTTTGTTGGGTATTTTGTTGTTATGTAAGTAATAATAATCTTGTTGATAAGGTGACTGGGCCAATGATAATGCATTTTTCAATATTGTAGAAATATAAGTCTTAATTTTCATGTGAAACATTTTAAATTATTGGGAATTTACAAGATGATTTGCCATTTAGCCATTGTTGCCATTAAAATATACTCAGTATGGTAATCTTTAAGTTTAAAGTGATTTATTTTGATAATGTGGGGTAACCATTTACTACAAGAAAGCAAGGTATCATTTTCAAATTAATGATTTTTAGGCATCCTTTACTTTTACTTATTAAATATAAATTGACTAGCTTAGAAAAAATTGGTAGATTACATTTTTTGTTTTAAAAAATCGGCTTAGTAGGCTGGTAAGCTGTTTTTCTTAGAATCCTCATGTTTTCGCATTAGTACATTAATGGAGAAAAAATACTCACTTTGCTTTTCGGAGCACGATTGTCGGTGATACCTATTTGTTTATAAAACTCGAATTAGTTCTTCTACTGCCTTACAGTTAGATTGACGTCGCAAACTTAAAACAACTACCCCTTTTAGTCGGTCGTAATGCAATTAATGTGGCTAACCTGTTTATTAATCAACCCCTACATATCAAAGTTGCCTCTAAACCCTAGACAGGTAACATGGGGACAGTAACTTCCTTTTGAAGTGACCACACGGCATGACGTAACAATCAAAGCACGCGTTATGGGCCCCTGATTCAATGGACCCAATACAATTTTCCGCCTATCACCTCTTTTACGTGCAATGGGCGCCCATGTCCCTGTGGGTGTATATTGTTGAATGCACACAGCCCTCTGACCTACCTGTGGAATATACCTACAGCACACTGCCCTACATCCCTTCGACCTTATTTAACGCACGCATTTTATTGATGGATCTCCGACACACATTGCGCGTCCGGACACTTTGGACAATACACAGATCGGAATTGATTTTGAATATTGAAAAGTTACCTATTTTAGGGATAAACATTTGAGTTTACTATATCAAATCATCCTTTAATTTGCTTTCCATTTTAAGAAAATGAGTACATGCCAATTTTTCGCATTAAGTGTTCAAAAAACTTGGCGGGTCAGACTTTGAATATGTATTTTCATTTATTAAACGTAATGATGACTTGTCGAATCGCGATTGGAGGTGAATTAAATTTATCGTGAACTCGCCTTATTTGAACTTGCAAATGATGTGTCACAAGGTAGTTATTTCATGTCGTGAATCCAACAATAATTTTCTATGTCTCTATTTAAAGTTCTGTTCCAATACCATCAATCATTTGGTGTGCTTAAACTGTTAGCTGCAAACATGCAATTTAGAGTAAAGCAAATATAATGACATGGCAGCCGGCTTCCAATCGCGACGAGAAATTGTTAGACATGGAAAATAATTTGTGGAGTATATTGAGTGTTATTTAGCCTGGTCTCCAAAACTTGTTTGACGGGCGACGTCCCCTAATATTAAATTAATTAATAATTGTATTTTGAACCCTCTTCTGGTTGATGCTTTTATTAGGTAATTCTAGATTTATTGCCGCTTCATTTTGTTCTATTGTGTGTACATTCAATGAAATGAAGAGAATATTAAATTAGTTTGGTGCATAAAAAAAATGTATTTTCTTGTTCAAAGAGGGAATACTCAGATTGAAATAATTTACCACGGTGCTTGCCGTAAATCTTGCTGTAATGTCTTGATATCGAATGTAGCATCTCGATGATTTTTTTTTATGTATTATTCCGAGTTTGAAATTGTAGTTATCCCAAATGAAAAATTTGACATTTGATATTATTACTTAATTAAATCATCTCTGACGCAATAAAATTGAAAAACCCTATTTCCGCATGAAATACTCCTAGCATTCACAGGTTCGTGTAACCGTCAAGTGCCTGATTTTCGTTTCGCGTTATTTTATCATATTTATTGTGTTGCCATCCAAGAAATCAGCATTTACCGGGTGATTCGGTGGAATGAGGATCCGTTGAAACACTCGCGATACCTACTCTTTTATTCAATTTTCCGGTAAAGCCCGACGTATCGCTCCCACGCTTTTGGCACCGCACCGGAGATCGTTGCATTCGCCGGTTCTAAATAACACAAAGATTGTGCTCTTAATACCCAGTTTCTGGGGATTCCGGGCAGTCTCGATCTTTATTTACACGTTGTTTTATTGTGGTAGGTAGGTTTGGCTTTGTCAAACGAATTACATCCTAGGTATATACTTTTGGTCGACATAATAAATTGTTTAAAAACTAACATAAGAGCTACTGACTAACTAAGCTAACATAAGAATGTTAACAGTTTAAAAATGAATGCAACATGCATCATTCGACTGAAACTTAATCTACTTACCACAGATTTAAAATTGAACTTAATTTATGTATTAATCTAATTATCTACTGAACTGAGACCGAAACATCCCTTACTTGTGAGAATAAGGTAAAGATAAGATCTCTGACAATTTTGTTAACAACCTCTTTGAAATTCATGTATTCGGAATAAAACATGCTAATTTATTACAGTATGGTTGAGGAAACAAAATTTTACTCGAATAAATTAGCACAAGGAGCGAATTCACCCCGCACCATAATGTGTACAAAAAAGTGGCCACCGCTATAATGTTGTTTTTAAAAATTCGGAGCCTGTGGAATGGCGATGAAAATTGCATGGAAGCGGTTGTGGGTCACACGAGGGGAGAGGGGTCGGATTGCCAAATGTTTACGGCGGCCGCGTCCATGCCGGAACCATCGGCGGACTCGCATTTTTCGTGCGCGATCAACTTTCATTCACTGTCTGAAAGCTGCGTTGCTATGCGGATACTGGCCTCAGCTCTGTCATTAAAACCAGTGCTCGTGGACCGGCGCGGCGTTATGTAGATAATATCGTGCACTTTGGAAAGTATTACACTTTATCTGTGTCGGAATATAATAAATTCATTATCTTGTCATCTGCGGCGATTTGGTGTATTTGCAATTGTGTTTATGCTGCTTTAAGATGAAACTATTATCGCAACGCGTCTTTGTTTACAAATCATTCGGTTGATAGGCTCAAAGATAATAGTAACAAGAAAAGTTTATAATGCTAGTTAGCTGTTCATAAAAATAATAATTTGTGTAGCAATGACTATATATAGCATCGTAAAATAGTTAAATCATGATAAGTTATATGAACAGAATATAATACTGAAATATGTCGCAGTAGGTGGTAACTTCATCATTGTAGTCGTTGCTAATTGGATTGAAAAGGCAACAGCGATAGATCTCGAGGGAAACCTATGCACGGTGGTGGTCGGTAATTGACGGTCTAAACGGCGTCTCTTGGTAACGGTTGGTGTTTCACAGTCAACCAGTTATCCCGATGTCTGCCCGCGCGGTCTTGCCGCCCGGTGAATGGTCACCTTTCACCGACGCACTGTCTAGACGACTTCGTTTCGACTCGTGAATGAATTTAACATCGGAATGCGGAACGACAATTCATTGTGCCCCACCAAAATGTTTAGTGCGTTTTGCGAGTGAAATCTCGAACGTTTGGCAACTCGAGTTCTCGGAAGTCCTCGACGTAAAAGCAGGAAGTCGCACTAATTTAAGACACAATTGAAACACGAGTGCGTACTGTATTAAAATAATATATTGTTATAATTTGTTCAGGGTGCTTGTTCAAACAGCCGGGGATAACGTGTGGGTAGTGCGCGGGCACTGTGTGGGCATTCAGGTACCCTATGCAAATTGTTAAGATTTCTCCGGCGAGTACTGGCTCGACCCATTATTTCTGTAGCCGCCACGATTTCATTGCGCACCAACAATTTGCATTTTAATTGGATGAAGTCTCGCTTACAGATCATAAGCGTGCTTTGTACACAAACAGACCCCTTTGAGCCACTGATAATTGGGCTAGCATGCTTAAATGCGACTATATAACTTGGACTCAATTGTGGTTATAATTACAAAATTATTGACAGCACAAATACACGTGTCACAATCTTGAACACATAGAATTATAATAGACTATTATTGGTGGTTTCCGCCTATCAACAGTTTTGGAAGCAAAATAAAAACGTATTTTATTAGTCACGAAGTTGTC
Source organism: Maruca vitrata (assembly GCA_039566165.1). Classification (NCBI taxonomy): domain Eukaryota; kingdom Metazoa; phylum Arthropoda; class Insecta; order Lepidoptera; family Crambidae; genus Maruca; species Maruca vitrata. The sequence continues at coordinate 3,944,855 of CM076926.1, forward strand.
GGAGTGTGACGAGTCAGCCCTAAAGTGCCTCTTGGTGTCATCGACCGACTGTGAAGGTTTTTGCACGTCCAACGGTGCTGTTATTTTAATAATTGAATGAGTATGGAAAGTAACGTCACAGACAGTCGTTCATTTAACGGTACATGTAGATTGAGTAGAAGTACTTGCAAAACAATCAGATGAAGCGGTTAATGTCGATGATAAACTGTTTAAATGATTCCGGTTACTTTCCAAAATCTTAGGATTGCCGTTAATATTGTAAATACATTATAAAATAATCACTGGGAAATGAATCATAATAATTAAGCAAGAATGTTGTTATACACCTTGCCCAGAACGCTTGTTCTTGTTTGTACTTACTTACCTAGTAGCTACATGGCCTTCATGTGTTCGTTGCCCTTAAACTTCCTGTTCAAACTACGTGTTATCTACAGTGAACACCGATGACAATCGCATTTATAACACAGGTTCGGTTCAACTCCAAGTAGTTGGCAAACTAATCTCAATATCTAAGACGTAATGCCTGAGTAAGTTTCATTGGTATATTTGCTTAGATACATTGGTAACCCGTCTAGGCTTCGTTTGTTGTCAATAATAACAAGTACATATCGCAGTAAATCGTTATTTTTAAAGATTCAGTAATTAAAAATCTGGAAAAATAGAATGTTAGTAAATTGAAATCGGTAATAAATTCATATCTACGTATTGAACGGAAAACTGACAAAACTTTCCAAAAGTACCATGGTTAAGTACACACACATAGGTATATATTGCTGGGCTTAGATCAACCTAATCTCATTGCAAACCAGTTCGCAGTATTGGTCAGGCGAATTAACATTGTTAAAATGTAATGTCGAATCTGTTCGTTCGTTCGCCGGTTCGCATCCCCGTCGGGCCTCGCGTCGACGACCGCCGGTTTTTGCACATCTAGTCGCTCACTATGCGGCGATAGTTAACTAGAGCAACGCTTGCGCGCGAGTGTCTACGTCTACCTACTAGTTCGGTGAACAAAGCAATTTTTTGGAACCAATCTTGAAAGATGCGGATGTCTCTCGAGAAGTGCCGTGAACCAAAATGCAGTAATATTCGATTTAGTAAACGTTTAAAAATAAAAGTTACAGTCTACCTCGATATTTCCCTTTTTTCATTCTAAAATCAGCTGTAATTTACGTATTAATTTCATTATTTAAAAAAATAAATAATGTAGAAGTACTCTTTCAAACTCTTAGTAACAGAGTTTAAAACAAAAATAAAATATGTAAGCATTATGTGTGTAATTTAAAAATGTTTGTTTATCAAAGCTGGATTTATTTAGTATTGTTATTTACTGCAACGATTTCAATGTCTTTGACAAGTGTTTAAATACAACCACCTGCGCCTGTCTTGTAAAATACTGTCTTACAACATAATTATGCAATATTGTTAGGCTAGCTAATTAGAGCTGATAAAATGCGCAAGGGGTTTAGTTAGTTGCATTCCGTCTGCATCGCTGTTAGCATCGTCGCGAACGTAATAATTCTCTGTTTACATTATCAGCGATACACAAGACGCTATCGCGCATCGTTGCGCGGAGGTATCGCGGGTGATAACGGCGCGGTGTTTTCGCGCACGATCCGCTGGCGCCCCCGCGCGGGCCCCGGGTGAACGGCCAGACAGGCGGGCGGCCGGCCGTTAAACCTGCCTCGGACCCGGCCGGCCTCGCGGGCCCCAGCGCGCCAATGTCACCTCTCGCACACACACAATACAGCGCAACACACCACGCTGCCCCACGTACCAACTCTTCCACGCTAACCCTCAAATTTTATTGCCGTGCCAACAAATTATTGTTTACGATAATCCCGATGCGAATGTTTTTGATAAAATTGCCGTTCGCAGAAATCGTCATCGATCATTTCGCAACCGTCAACGTCAAAGGCCTTTATCGAGTTACCTACATATTTTCTAGAAATAACTGGCGCCAATATGGGCGACTACATTGATAAAATAGCAACCGTTATCAATTATGGAATTTGTTGAGTCACGATGCAGTTATATGATTACTGAAATGGTTTATCGGGATTATAATCCATTTGTAAAAAAATAGGTAAATGAAACAATTTAACAAAAGGAGGAACCCTCTTTCAAATTGACTTTATAGGTCGCATTCAAATGCACTCGATTGTATTTTCTTCTCGGGGCCAAATGGCATTCGGGCCAAGGTGATGCAAATCGGGCCTCGGCGACTTCCCTGTGTTTATGCGGCGACCCGAGCGTCTCCGCCACTATGAAAATCTACTAGGTGCATTATTCTTCTGCCTAAGTGCTTAATAGAAAACCTGCTGAATAATTCACTAGGTGAAGACGGCTAATAAAAGCGTGCTCGACAAGATGGTGCCGGTCGATATGTAAAGAGATGAGATCTAGGAATAATATCCTGGTGAGATTGTTTACGGTGCGGCTTGCGTCGTAACGGTCTCTCGTTTGCCCGAAGCTCAGACGGAGGGAGCACACAGGTGGTGCGGAGCGAACGTCTGCGTCCTCGGTGCTTTTTCATTCTTTGTTTGCGTCGAGGATTTGCATACAATCGGAGAAATTGCGTGGCTGGCAGCCACCGGGAAAAAAGGAATTCGTGTAGTTTTATGCATATGACTGCTCGAAGTGCGGGCCCTCCCGCGCTTATTCTTCTAACGCTTGCACTTATCGTTTTGTATGCTAGTTGTACATCATCATTACTATATTAAATGTGTGTTAAAAAGCAATAAAATTCCTCTACTAGGGTCATCGTATATAAACATCGATTCATTCACCCATAATCAACAGCTTGATCGGTCAGTGCAGAGTTTTACCATAGACGTGTTTGTCATCTGAATCACGTGGCCTTCCGCTCGGTTATTACCGGCGGACGCTGGGTTACCGCGTTAGTTGTGTCGGACAGTCCGCGCGGGCACACCGTCGTTATCGGCGCGAACCGAAGTACGCATCAACAACGCCACGTGTATAAACATTGTTTCACAACAATAACACGCCGGTGACGCGCAAGGACGCGCCGGCGACGCGGACCTGCCGCGCACCGGCCAATTGATCGTCTAAACGTCTTCTGCGCATCGGACCTGAAAAAACACAATGTCTAGCCAACACCAGACGCTTAAAAAACTTAAAGTGCGCGCTTGCTGACTCGCCGCATCACCTACACCAAAATGAATTCTATCGATGCACGGATGCTACAAGTGCTTCTTTGTTTTATTAATCAACAACCCGACTTGTGTGGTCTTTATTGCTCTTTTGTTTTAAAACTAAACAATTGTGTTCAGTGATAGTGTTTTTTAAATATCAATTTAGTGTTGTTATTAAGTGATGTCTGCCCAGTGCGAAGGCGAAACGGGCGACAGTAAGTAGTGACTTATTATTTATCAATTGTTTTTTTTTCTCAAACTGGTTTCTAAGTAGCCTTACCAGCAGTAATGCGTCAAGGAGACCTTCTTAATGGATTCCTCGAAGTCTCGGTCAGAGAATTGCGCAGTTACATCTAACTACGATCGTTCGTGGGCACATTTTACTTAAACTTCAAGCCATGGCTTCGCTCTGACCTTGTGCTGGTTTGTAAATTAACATTCTGAGGGTGAGGTGGTAATGTTGCCTTATTCTTTTTAAATTGAATTGTATTTTGTTATTACAATCTATTTCTGAGAAAAGCAATGTTTCTTTTTTGTTATTGTGAATTTTTGTCTAGTCCTGATGGCTAATTACGAAGGCCTTACATAATCGCAAGCTGTGACAATGTATGCATGACGGTCCCGTCGGGCCATAACAATCACATCATTGTAGTGATTACATTAGTCGGTTCTGCTGAGCTGCCGAGCATGTGTTTATTGCTAACTCACGCTTGTGATCTAATTACTTAATCATCTTGGCGAAATGACGCGATGAGGTAAAGATGGCTATTAGCATTTCTATAGAAGTGGTCTAATCTGGTGTCTTGCAAGTTCTTAATACACACATCACACATACAATTTTTCGCGGCATATTGCTATTTTATGTGATTCCATAAATAGAAATGTGGCGTCAGTGATTTACGGCTACGTCACATTTGCATTGGTTGTTAGCTTAACCTTCGTGTAGAATTACTATTTTTACGTAAAACTATTTTTAATGTTATGATGAATAAATAAAAATAGCATAATGCCACTTCAATATTATGGAAATTAACATGGCTAAAATTAATTTCCATAATAAAATAAAATACAAAAGTTCATGGTTTAGTTCTGCCGTCGTGTTTACGGTAGTGTGGCGATATAAATTTTGACTGTTTTCAAAGTGTGGTCATGCATACGCTAAAAACTGCATTGCGGCCGGTAAACAGCGAGCGTATCTTGCACCTCCCACGCCAATCTACCGACAACTAGTCGCATTCCTCGCATAGCTGACACAGGTTGTCGGCCGGCCGCGGCCGGTTCCGAATGCTTCGGTGACGTAAACGCGCGGAGACGCGTTAGGCCTAACGACTCCGCCGGGTCTGCGTAACGCAAACTTTTTGACAGCCCGCCAGACGTGGCGGTTCCTCTATGGCCATAGATCATCATCATAATTGCTGTAGCTACTTTAAATAATGTAGAACATTGACTACTTTGAGAAAGTTTCCGTTGCTTAGTTGATGACTAATGTGAACGAATTTATACGCATCATCGTCCGTTGCATTTGCTATTTTGGAAGTAGCAGAAATACTTCTGCTTAAAGCTTTTGCCAGTATGAATAAAATATATTTAACTTATTATCTTCTCTCTCTAGTATTACTTGATTACTTTTACATACAAACGTAGTCGCTAACTTCGAGTATGCTTCGAAGGTGATAGGTTTATTTAGAGAACCTTTTAAAGTCTTCAGTTTATACAAAAACTCGAGTACAAAAACAATGGACGTCATTGCAGGCTAATAAAATTACTTCCGTTCAAGATAATAAAATTGTATTCGTATGTTCAAGTACTTATTTGGTACAAAAGTACTATTTATTAACAATTTAAATCTAAAAATCTTAAACAAAAATTTCACAAGTGAATTCGTGACGCAAAGTTACTTACCCATTTTAGTTTTAATTCTTTATCGGGCTTGTTAGAAATTTCCAGTGAAGATCAAAGTGGGCGATAGACCGACAAACAGACAGTGGTTAACCCGTATCCGTTATATAACGTACGGAACTCTTAGAACGTTTATAATGCTAATAGGCGGATGCGGCCTGATTTTCAATCGGCATCGTTCAGTCATACCCTAGTTATCTTGCGGCTATAGAAATAAAGATCAGAATCGATTATGGAATGTTCAACTGTTGAACGTTCTATTCTTATTTCTTCTTCATAACTCAGTATTGTCCGGATGTAAATCATTTTATGTCAGATATATTTGGGAGTATGATATCCGACTTAACCTACAACCAAAAAATGTATTATGTTTGCTCCTTTTTTAAACTTTTTTTATTTTTCATTTATTGTTCTTAAGAAATGAACCTTACGTATAGTGTGATTATCATACTGAATAAACATTTAGTTTAGCAATGTCTCATAAGTAAGGAAGGATGGGACCGCAAGATTGCTCTTTCATTTCCCTCACCGGGCTTCAAAATTGGGATTGTCGCGCATAATGGCTTATGCGTATCAATTCAAGATCATGTACACAACATCCGCTTTTGATTCCGTGTCATTCGCCGGTCCTATTGTGTACATATTCGTTGTGATCTTTGTATTTAAAAAAAGAATTCGCATGATTCTGAAAGCCGTTACCTTTGCAGCGGGTATTGCGCTTCAGTTTCACAACAAACTACGCAGTTGCACGCGGTCAGAATGCACATGTGTGCGTTACGATAGCGCCGCGCGTGCAATGCGCATGTGTGGTTGGTTAGCGAGGCCTTCGCACTTGGCGATTATAGATTCTGTTACGGGTTTTTGGACACTCTGTTGTCGTGTGTGTGCATCGTCCTTGTCTGAATTAAAATGTGTTGACGCGAACGTCTCGGTTTCGAGGCCGGTTTGTTTATGAACGATTTCATTTTGTATTATGAAGTTTAATTTGGTTTCTTATTTCGTTTTTATCCCTAAACTACATAACAAGCTAAATTCAACTTACACGGGATGAACTTTCATTTAATGTTTTCTTGGATTGAAATAAGTCTTTATGGGTCTTCACGCGATATTAGGAGTAGCAAAATTACATAGCTACTTACTGCCCTTTTCTTAGATTTCCGAATTAAGCAGTATTGTCTAAAACATAGATTCTGAAGCATCATCAATTTATTATTGATGATAGAATTTGGTTGATTTTGGACAACATAATTTCATACCACCTGTTTCCATAGAGACGACGAGAAATCAGACTCATTTACTTCTTATAGACGTCCAAAAGTCGCACCGAAACGAGTACACGTACAAGACGTATTAATTAGGACGAATTTTGAACTCTCGAGACGTTCAACAAACTTCGCCGAACAAAAGTCAACGTGGCACAAACAAGTGAGCCGCTAACGTTGGTGTTTTATTATGAAATGTCACGTAGTGCCAGACGGCACATAAATAAGAACGAATTAAGTTGTCTGCGACCTCTGGATTGAACACGGCAAAGTTCACATTCGCACCTTAAATAACCGCCGAAAGTGAACTTGTGTTCCAACAAACTTATTGGGTAATTAGTGGATTCATACGTTTAATCATTTCGCTGGAATTATGGAACTTTTATTCGGTTCCATACTCGATCCTAAAATCTCAAATAAAATTATGATTATTATTGTTTAGTAGTTGTCTACATTTTTGATTTTGGAATTCTAAATTAATCATATTAATAACAGAAATTAACATTTTGTTATTAATTAAGTTGACTTTAAATACGAGCTCGTAACATTTAATAATATCACATGACTTGGTAACAAAAACATCGATTACTCAAAACAAACTCTTATCAGTTCATGAATGGCGAACTTATCACATTTTTAGAACAACAATCAAAGAGTCACGCCTGAATGAGATGTCCAGTGCAAAATACTTATCATACTCTATTAGACTTTTGTATTGCTGATGAGATGCTGTGTAGATGCGTTTTTACTATTATAAACTATTTATTTAAAAACAATGGGCTTAATATCGACGAATACTTACCATAAATAGCGAGACATACCTTTACTGAATAAAAAGTCGGTTATAAAAATAAACATAAAACGATTAAAATATGTAGAACCAAATTTATCCGTGACGGGAAGAGCATAACATCCTGGACGCGTTACTACGCGGAAACTTTTTGGCCTACCGATAGGCACTTACCGAGTTGTTCGTTTCAAACAAGAATACTGCTATGGGCTACCCCCGCACAAAGTTTGCTTTAGATAAAGCAATAGGTGGGCGGAATCGCTTCCTCGACTCAAAGTTTAAAATGAAAATAATGTCAAAATAAAAACAAAACTTTTCTACTATAACAATAGGTAAAAATGTACTCCTAACATTTTCTGATGTCATCCAACGCTGAAATGATAGCGTAAATATTAGTCATGAAATATAGATGAGTCACGCGTTTGAAATGCAGATATCATTACAAAAGTATCGGAATGGCGATGTGTGGGTGAACAGGTGAAAAAAATTGTGTTCACAGGGCAATTTGGCCCATTATGTGACCAAGTGGGTTGAAATGCGCCGGCCGCCCATCGATCTTCTAATGGCCGGCCATAATTATTAGTTGCTCTCTTGTTAGCGTGAACTGGCGATAACTCCTGTGTGAACCTCATAATTTATCTGCACTGATATTACAACGTCGCGTCGTTCGCTTTTGTTGAGCTAATATTAACTAATATGTCAAATAAGCGTGTGCTCAATGATAATAATAACCAATGTTTAGTGATAACCACGGCTATATGATCGATTAATAATAATTTTGAATTACAATATACAGGGTGTAACAGGGGGGGTGGATCATCGTAAGTCAATCGATGGGGGACTTCAATACCTATCGATATAACCCCCATGTATGTTCAGCGATTTTCAATAGTTCCAAAGTTATTGAGATTTTTGTGAAATTTTTGTAAGAAGCCGGAATTCAGTATAAAAGTCTTCACTGTAGCTTAACTACTGGACCTGCTTGCATGATTTTTTTTCTAGAAATAGTTCAATAGTGGGTCTTTATAATTACGATACCAATTTGAGTCATAACCCTATCATATTGGAGTAAAAAAATAATTCTTCACAAAAGTTTTACGAATCGAATTGTGTCTATCAACTTTCAAAGCCTCCAGTGAAAAAAAAGTGCCTGTGTTTTTTTTCTAGAACTTATTTTAAAAACTACCTACATTCATGGATAGTATATCCTGAAAATTTCATACCGCTACTACCAGAGCATCATAACGAAAATTGAACGCGAATGGCACAAGTGCCATAAATCAGTGTTTTTATTTTTCATGAAAAACTTTAATTTAAAAAATAAATCGATATGTTTCAGCAAATGTATGCTATGTTAGTAACATTAGTAGCAGTAATTTTACAGAATTTCAAATTAAAGGGGTGAAAATCAAACAAAGAAAATTTACATAGTTTTTGTTAATTATTTTTTTTTTACAGTAAGTGTTCATAATGGGCTCCATTATTGGCTATGCATAAACGAGTACGACACCTTTTTACAAAGGTTTTTCGGATGTTGCAACATGCTACTACTACATTTTGCCTTATCACAATTTGGGCCCTTGAAAAATTTTGCAAAAAAGAAGCATTCTACAACCTCCAAAAAAGCTTTTTAAGAAGGTCTAAGCTACGCATAGCCAATAATAATGCCCATTATGAACACTTACTATAAAAAAAAAATATTAAAAAGAATTATGTAAATTTTCTTTGTTTGATTTTCACCCCTTCAATTTGCAATTCTTAAAAATTACTGCTACTTATGTTACTAACATAGCGTAAATTTGCTGAAACATATCGATTTATTTTTTAAATTAAAGTTTTACATGAAAAATAAAAACACTGATTTATGGCACCTGTGCCATTCGCGTTCATTTTTCGTTTTGATGCTCTGGCAGTAGCAGTATGAAATTTTCAGGGTATACTATCCATGAATGTGAGTAGTTTTTGAAATAAGTTCTAGAAAAAAAACACAAGTACTTTTTTTTCACTAGAGGCTTTGAAAGTTGGTAGACAAAATTCGATTCGTAAAACTTTTGTGAAGAATTATTTTTTTATTCCAATATGATAGGATTGTGGCTCAAATCGGTATAGTAATTATAAAGACCCACTATTGAACTACTTCTAGAAAAAAATTCATGCAAGCAGGTTCAGTAGTTAAGCTACAGTGAAGACTTTTATACTGAATTCCGGCTTCTTACAAAAATTTCACAACAATCTCAATAACTTTGGAACTATTAAAAATCGCTGAACATACAGGGGGGTTATATCGATAGGTATTGAAGTCCCCCATCGATTGACTTACGATGATCCACCCCCCCTGTTACACCCTGTATAAGCTACAAGCATAACTTGACATGCAAACAAAATTTACTACGGTAATATTTTGGATTTATTTTAAATATTTAAAACCGTTTGTAACGTTTACAAAAAGTATTTAAAACCTTGATCGCGCTATATGTATGTCAAAGTAACTTAGCAATGAACTTTAGGTTCAATAATTATTAATATGCTAGGCATAACTGGCTTACAGTTGCTCAAAGCGCCAGAATGATTAAATCGGTAAATATAAATCCTGGTACATATTAAAGTACCTATCATTAGAAAAGTGAATATGTTCGGGATATTAACAATGTTTCCTTACATTATCGAGCTCCCGATATTAAGTAATTGTTGCAAGCGCTATAGTCACGGGTGAATTGACCTGGGATCCAGTGTTCTAACCATGGCAGTTTAAAATTACACACATACACATGTACACATAATCACGCCATCTTCCCAGTGTGAAAGGCAGAGATCACTTCCTGCCATATGCTACGGTCCTGGCACATCACTTACGCTTCTTCCACATCTAAATTTATATACCTCTCTTACGACGATGTGTTGATGAAGTAACTAATGTTATGTTGTTGTTTCAGTGGGCGTGGTCGGCGGCGGAATGCCGGAGGCCGGTGGCGAGAGGCGGCACGTCCCGCTCTACGGGAGGCTGGTGGCAGAGGACCAGCTGGCCTCGATGAGCGCGCCCTCCGACATACAGGTGAGCTCCAAAGAGCGCACCCCCCGAGCTTTCTGCCGCTACTGTGCCCCGAAGGTAAATGATGCACGAGGCAGTTTGCTGGGACGACGCGGAGACGTCACTAACATTACTCTAACCACGTGGATATCGGCGCGGGTCAGGTTGATTGTCTCCAATATTCGACTTCAACATCCTGGGTTATTTATACCCCGAGCCGAAGTTTTGCTAAGGTCACTTGTAAATAACTAGGGGGTTAGTTCTCTCAGCTTCTCGGTGACGATCATAAGGCTACGTCAGACTCACTAAGCTAAGTAGACCGTTAGAGATAAATGTAGGTGTTTGACACAGATATGACGATGTACTGCTGTGATTCATGTATTGCCTACATAGAGCCCACTTGTGAAAGGTACTGTGGGCTGCAGGTTCCATAGAATTTGATAGTTTTGATCAAGGTAGGCCATCGAATTTTATGAAAGAAGACGTGCCGTAAAAGGGACACTGGTTTTTATATGTGTTTTAAAAGTTTTTATATGTGTTCACAATCGTACCAATACACTAATCGAATCTAGGGTATGTCGATGTTCTGATTACTGGCTGGCTGGCATTCTCAATCCTCTCAATCTCTTTGTTAAAAACTTTTCTTATCACTACTTTGATCGTTCTCTGAACTTGATTTCTAGTTTTGGACTTTCTGTTTTTACTACTAATATTCCTCGTAAAAATTCGTTTGTTATGGCTCACATTGTATCAAGGCTGTACAAGTTTACAGCTTGTTACAATGTGTAACCCACAAAGTCAGCATCCATCTCCAGGAGATACAGCCATTACATTGTGTTAACTTTCGGTATTAACCAAGTTTCAAGTTTGATGGGGGACACTTCTAAAATTAAATCAAACTCGTCACACTACCCGTAGTTTGTCCCAGTAGTTTCACAGTTGTGAAGTGTGCAATATAAAAATACAGATGTCTTTTCAGAAATATTCTTATTTATATTATGTTTTATTACTAGGATTTTTAAGGCAATATCATATTTTCACTAAATGATGAGTGATATGAAAGTGCACCTGTTTTTGCGCACACACACTTACATTTTACTTTGCAATCTGCAGATCTTGATTACCATTTACTCGTAAGATTTTATCAGACAAAGGAATCACTTTCTTATTAAAACTCTTATGAAATAATACAGACGGTTTAATAACAGTCTGTAAAGTTGAGAAGTAAGTGAAGATTGTTGTTGTAGTTTTCATAAGTCGTAAAGTGCGTGCGCCCCACCTATTGTTTTATTAAAGGCGCCATTAACTACCCGCGTCTAGACATCACGGCAAGTAAATAAATTAGTCCGTAAAGTGTCACTAATTAACCACTCACTACAACTAACTTCTCTTTCACTGGGAAATCTAAATGTACCGCAGAAGGGTCTATACAGGAGTACTATATTTGGATACTTCTATATACGTGCCAGCCAAATTAGGGATCCACATCATGACAAGATACATTGCTCTTTGTAACGAAGTTTTGCTTGTTACTACGATAGTAATAAATTAATGTGTTATAAGATTTGTCTTTCAGTTCCGTTACGTGTATTGATTCCGTATTCATAGGTTGTATTCTTACAAGTTGTAACCATTATTAATAACTTAGCAGAGTTATTCCAAAATTACACGGATTTGGCAAATATACCTGACTAGCTGTGCCAGCGACTACGTTCGCGTTTCCCCCGTTTATACACATTTTCCATTGTATCTTTGCTCCTATTGGACGCAGCGTGAAGTTATATAGCCTAAAGCCTTCCTCGATAAATGGTCTATACAACGCAAAAAGATTTTTTCAAATCGAACCAGTAGTTCCTGAGATTAGCGCGTTCAAACAAACAAACAAACAAACAATCAAACAAACAAACAAACAAACAAACTCTTCAGCTTTATAATATTAGTATAGATTTAAAACGTATTATCATGTCATATGTATACAAAAGGGTAAAATGGAATTGAACTCTAAATGATTTTCTTAGTTATTTGTGAAGTTTCGGGGTTACACCAACGCTTACTTCGGAATATTCTCCGCTTTATTTGGGCGACGATTGAATGCAATTAATGTGTAGGCATTTGTTAGCAATAGTTCACCGATAAACTGCTCAGTGCAACCAAAATGTTACATGAGTGTTACCGCCAACTGTCTCGTGTGTCAGATTACCAGCGCATTTACCGGCATCGATACAATTAAAATAATTGGTGTTTGTGTGGTTTGGTTACCTTTATAGTATAGTCTGTTAACAAAATATTGTTATTGTTTTCCTAACGCCATCACTCTTGTGTTAAATAATTTTGATAAGAGTTTATTTTTTCAATTGAACCAACTGAACCCTGACCCACCGCAAGCTCATTTTTCTAAACCATCTAAATACAATTTTCGTCGCTCGCAATCTGTTTGATGATACATTTTATTGGTAACATGGTACTAGTAGCTTGTTACTTTATTAGACATCGGCACTAAGTCGTTTCTGTCGCCATTTGTGTAGTGTTTAAACGCCTAAGTGTACCACGCATGAAGGCTCTTCAGTATTGACAGTTTTGAACGAAATATCCATAAAAAGTTGGTTAGGGTTCACTTGGTTTGATTGTACAAAATTTACCTATTATCATTATCCTTTTTTCGTTTTATTTTATTTTATTGTAAGTAGTCGATACATTATAATATCCTAATGACTATACTCACAACATTTATAGTATAGACTTTTTTGTCTAGTCATTGTGATGTCTCTAATGCCTCATCTTTATGTTAAACTTGCTGAACCAATACTTGTTACAAATATCATTTGCAAGAAAAAAAAATATTGTCCAGTTGCTATAACCAAAAAGGAATAAAAATGTATTTGGCAGGTTTATACTTTACTAACTATGTCAGCATGTTATATTTGTTTTATTCAAAATATCGTAGTATTTTTGTATCTAACAATGAAAGTACCTATTTAGTTATGCTATCATTGGTCTTAGATGTTTCCTGGAAGAAAACATCGTATTTTTAAGGAACAGCAATGGAGTCTAACCTATTTTCTCACTTGCCCAGGCCATGCAAGCTCGAATACCACATCACTTTCGGGACCCCTCAACGGCGCCGCTTAGGAAACTCAGCGTAGACCTCATCAAAACATATAAACACATAAACGAGGTAAGTTCCCTTTTATTTTTATCGATTCAAACGACTTGAACACGTTTACGAGAAAAACTCGCGTACCTAATATCTTAGTTCTTACCGTGTGGACAAAATCGAATATCCTGCTGAAGAAACCGGTGTGTCCTACCTTGACTTTGGACGATTATCGGACAACAATCGATCATAGCATCGAATAACACTCGATTGTTCGACTGATCCGGAGTTTACCGGCGCCATCTCCGGTTATTAATTTACTTAGATGGATGTTCAGAGGGCATTGTTGAATCTCGGCCTTAATGATGATATGTCAAGTCCTTTCGTCATTACTTCTTACATGTCGTAAGAGATCAGATCGGAATCTAGGAAAAGCCCTCTCCGTATAACAAACTGATTTTTATTCAATGTGTGGTTAACAAATTTTACCATAAACCGTAAAACCGAAGGTGATACTGATATTACTGTCATGTAATCAACGTTATCATCTCAAATAAAGTTCTTCACCTGTTAGTTTATCCTACGATATAGTCAGAATGTACCTGAAAGGTCAATGAATTGTGTATACGTTTAAATATTTATTGCACTTGAATAACTGTCGTTATTACAATTGAAGCAATTAGCTTAAAACCTTGTTGTTACATACGGCCGCAAAGGTCGCAAAAATCGCCGGTCCTGTAACATTTGTTTGCGGTATTAGGTCGTTTAAAAACAGCACTTTGCAATATCCGCACATTAAAAGCGATGGTGGTGGGTGTACAATGGTGGTTACCACACTGACCTTTTTCAATAATCGTGGGCGCATCGTTGCTAGGAGGCGTATAGGGTTGCCTGATTGTCAGGAATTGTAGGGATACTCCCGCATATACACAGTACATTTCTCCCGATTGTTGGTACAGTAAATATCGTAGTCGGAAAAAAAAATTGCAATCAATAACTTTAAGGTCCTAATTCGGAAATTGGAATATGTCTTTCAGTGGCATAAGATGTAATGATAACGCTTGGAACATGTCATTTCATTTAATTTTACATTTGTCACCTACTCCCCATAATTGGCTAATCTGGCAACCCTAAGCCGGCCGGGCCGCGTGGGAGCGAATTTATGACATCGTAAATAAAAACTCCTCAATGAACTAGAGAATGTACCATTCAATGGGACGTGTGACCGTGTTAAATACTTTTACTTCAATCGGCACGTGATTGTTCGACCTACATAAACATCATAATTCGCAATCTGATACATATCGACGTGAATCATTATTCTGGTCCCAGATCTCAAAAGGAGTTTCGGTACCCTAAATACATAGGTTCACTTTGTCAACCCAATTTGTTGTTTGTGTGCCAACTTCCGAAAGACCAAATATCATGAATTTGGTAAAAATTATTAATTTGTCGAAATGTTCAACCATACATTAATACAATCGGCTACTTGTCGTAATATATTGTTTTGGAATTGTTGTTGTAACATAATCCCACAGAATTTACCAACATTGGCCGATGTGAAAAAACAAACGGCGTCCGCTGTATTTGCTTGAAGGGAAAATAATACATCGGTAAAAAGAAAATACAAGTGGCCCGAGGACATTAATTATATGAAAGTGAAAGTTGCTGTGTATTTTTAATAAACCACAGTTTTCCTGTCACTTGTTTTAGTAAACAACAGCGTGCCATGCTAGTTGCTTAAGTTTTATTTTTAAGCTTGTGGTTTCTTCTTACACACTTTGCGTGGTGTATGTTTTGCTAGACTGATTTTTTTTGTTAAGTTTGAAGGTGAACTGAGCAAAAAAGCAACCGATGTTAATCAGTATCCTCTACCTATAGACCTTAAAAACTATAAAACTGAAATGGCATTGCATTTGCATAAGTTTACGTATCTTTAAAATTAAAATTGATAACATAGTAGGTTGTAAATAAATTGAATATTTATTAATCAAAGAACTCTACAACTGTGATTTGAAATTTTGTTAAACATTTTAATAATTATTAAAGATTTGAAAAGAAAAATACGGAATAAATTCAATTGCTCCACTGTTAACCAGGGATTTAAACACTTGTCCTTCCGGAAATCGCGCCCAGACGTGCAAACCATAACACCAACTAACAGCTATTGAAGCCGTCGGATTTTTCCCGCATGTTGCCCGTTAGCCACAGGTAGCGCCATCATCCGTTGAAAGAGTAATTCCATAAATACATTAGTCGAGATAAGAAGTATTCGTTCGTAAATTAGTTAACGAAAGAAAGAAAGGTTTAGGTATGTAAGATTTACTACGTTTCAAAGCAGGTCCGTTTGACCTAAGCCGCTCAGTTTTCTCCGATAGGTACGCACCTCTACCGCGTCACTTTCCTTACACGAGCAGCGGTGACGCGGTCGAGAAAACGCGGAAAACCACCGGCCACGCGCGGAGATATTTATGTTTACGGTCGATAACACCGACTCACCGACTCTTTGTCACATTCGAAGTCAATCGCCACGCTCGGCGACCAATCGAATACGCAAAACGTTCCCAACTGTACCGCCCAGGAATAAACCGATCCAAATATACACAGAGCTGCGTAATACGTTATACCCGTGACTCAAAATATCAATAACAAACCCACTTTTTCTACTGCGCATTCCCTATCTGTAACTATAATAAATCTTTATTTAGACCGCTCCATTTTTCTGTAAACTACAGAACAAAGCAATTGCACCTTTTAATATTGTTTGTTTTTATTATGTCATAATATTTATGTTCAGGACTTAATGTATAGTGCATTATAGTAAAAAACATCAAACAAACTTTTATCTAATGTTATTCCAGGTTCGAAAATATACTGCTCTTTGCTTGGGCCGAGGTAATTAATCTTTAAGAGACACGTGCATCTCCCCTCCACTTCCGTTTATTTTTAAACTCTTATTAATAGAATATTGTCTAATGCTATTTGCGTTTGGTTCGTGGTCGTTGCCCTATTTGGTGGTATGTTTACATGGCTTTCTGCCAAACTAGTTACCTCTGACGTGTTAGAAGTGGGTGTCCGATGGTGCACATTCAGATATTATGACTTGCAAAATCTTAAGTTTCTGTTCTTTCATATAACTTTCGGAAATTGACTTTTTAAGAGAACCATTATTATGAAATGATGTTTATTAATTATTATTTAATTATGAAGATACAATTAATTTCTTTAGTTGATAAAAGGAATGTAAAAGAAAACCGCATAAAATTTATGATAAGCGAAACAAACAAAAATATTTTTCCCAGGTCTACAGTCGATAAGTTACTACGATATCTAAGTTACAAAACAGTCATATAAATTATGTATTATGTTACGACAACTAAACACAATATCGACGGGAGAGATACTGCCCCGCAGTGATTTATTTGTGTTCGCATAGATGTGACGTTGTATTTAATTAATGACAACGTCCAATAATACAGGGTATTGATTACAATTTATAATATTATGTTCATGTACTGAGTGCACTTGTATTATGTAATACTTTGGCGCCAGGCTACCCACTGTGTTGCACTTTAACATGCAATGTACCTACTTTCCGTACCAGGCTATTATAAAATCATCATTTAATCGTTTTTTTGCCTATTAGTGCATTTGCTAATCGAGTAACATTGACGTGCGACAGAAAGCGATTGAACAAAATTTTTCAAATATCATATAGTATTAACAGACCTACTCGAATTCAAATTTAATGTAAGACATGTCCATGCTACCATCACTAACATACCAGTGGACCCCGAGAGTCCTTATATCAGTAAAATAATTAGAAAGTATAGTTAGTGCATAGAAATTCCCGGTTGAAATCTGCATCGCAATGAAATATATCAGTTATGTACTGCGGAATCAGTATCGTGTTGATTCCATGGTTGTCTATTAGTAGCTGTCAACCAAACCACAATGCGGTTTCAACGGCCAAGTTATTGGTTTCAAATGACCCGATTGCATCATTCCTCGCATTCCGCGGAGTGACAATAGATTTGTAATGTCGTAACGGAGTGCAAATCGCCGGTTGACAAATTTTAATCACTCGTATGATTGGCTTTGCACAATTTATTTTTATATCAAAACAATTGCAACATCGTTCTGGTTGTGTACAAAGCGGCGTGTTTGTAAATTATTGACTGGAAACATGAAAGCCGCACGAAACATGAGCACGGCTTGTGTGCGGGATTGTATGAATTAACGTTTTAATTGAGATCATTGTATTATTGCAAACAAAACGGTGTTCTGATCAGTAAACTCTTGTGATTTTGTTTTATATTTGTAGCAACATCATTCACCTTATAGAGTCACGTTGTTGTCTGTCAGTCAAAATACATTTTCTCGCTAATGCGTGTACATAGTAACATCGGTGGTATGACACTGAAAAAGTTGTTTGTCTTATAGGCAACTTATAAATATAAGGCAACTCATCGATCGTCGTTTGTTTTTCATGCAAGCATGTAGAACACAGTCGTTCGTCGCACAATAACATAATGCAACTACGAACCGGTTTCCGATAACATATTAAAAAATCATCACAAACGTGTGTAGCAATAAGCATAGCATGCACTAGATTCGGCGGCTACAGTGAGTAACGTCGGCGCGCTGTCGCAACCACCGATCGGAGTCAAGGCGATCGAAATCTGCGGTCCGCGGTGCGGTCAACTTGCCGATTGCCTTATCTTAACTAACTGTTGGCTGCGGATAACGTGCCTTTACGTTTTTCCATCGAATTCTTACGTCAGACGGGCGGGTTATGAGATTTTTCCCGTTTACAGTGCACAACTGCAATACAACAACTGTATAATTGCGAATCAAGTCCTCGGTGTAGTATTTCGGATGTGATAAATTATTGATAATGTCCGTCCGATTATATCGTTATGGCGGTCAATCTCTACACCAACCAGTGCTGCAGAAGCGTAGATGCACTCTCTGTTCCCACAGAGATTACTTTAAATTACCTGCTTATTTTAATCAAATAAATTTACTATGGCAATAATTTATGTCAACAAATTATAATCATGGCACTCCTTAACGCAGCATCATCTAAACCTAGCTCACGTGCCTTTCGTATTACTTATCGTTTATATTTTATGTCTGAGTAAACAAATATACTTTCCTCTATATATATTTTATTTCTAGTGAATTCACAATAAATGTTATTATCAAACGAGAAGTTACAAGATCCCAACTTTCCACCGATACGATCGTTAAAATATCTCTACTCTTGTTATCTGCCATCACGCTTTCGCCCCATGAGTATCGTGCTGATACGAATGGCGGAGCATCAGCTGTTCGAGTTATCTCCGCAATTAATTGCAATATCGCCCATTCATAGCGACGGTTAGTTTCACAAGAAAACATTCATGTACTCTCTGTCACGATAGCCGGCCGCTTGCAGTCGTTATGCCGAGTGGTTTGTTGCTATAATAGACTATTAATGTCCTATGAATTGGATGCAGGTTCCTGTCGTTTATGCAATTTTACAATAATCCGATGCCATTTGGCGTTGTAACTGTTCTCGACAAATGTCGATTTATTTACAACCGCATATTGCATTAGGCTTCATGCTTAATCTTTATGTCCATGATACGTTGGCGAATTAGTTAAAATAGTGCATGTTACCAAGCGGTGTATTTATGTAATCATAATCGTATCTACGTGTACGGGCGGTCTGTATCTTGAGTGGCTGCTACGGTTTTACTAGCTAGCCGTATCGCGTTGACGTCAGGCGCGGGGGTACGCGGGCGTCGTCAACCAGTCATGTGATAAGAGCTACGTACAGACTAATCACGAGCACACGGCTAACAAACAGTGTAATGCAAGCGGGGCAGCTGAAGTGAGTCAAGGTGAGGCGGCGACGTCACGCGTGCTGTTGCCACCCGGATTACGGCGGAGCGGGCGCCGGCGCGGCGGGCGCGGTCTGGCCCACGGCTCCGCATCTAGGACAGCCTATGGCCATAACAATTGCCTGTCTAAATATGAACGGACTCGTTCTTTCCCCGATCGTAATAACCAGGAACCGTAACTACCATTGCGACTTGGAACAAGAGATGGAATCTCTTTGTCCGCCATCACAGGAGAGCCGATTCAATACGCTGCGTCAATATAAAAAGAACTCTATTACATACATATTTATCAAAAACAGAAACAATATTTAAATTATTATCCGAAATATATTAACTCATGTAATAATGTAACCTTGCCAGAACATATTACAGACGACCGTATCGGTCTGATGGTAATTTATCCAAAATGACATGATGTTGTTGACTGACGTAATCTGCTATATGATTATACTGCAGCTGGTTGTTTATTTTGTGCTGCAATAAAGTAATACCTAGTTACATTAATATTTACAAAATTATGAGTTCGACCAAAAATTTTATATAGCGACGACAGGACTTCACTCGTATGTGTTTAGTTTTCAGTCTCAGGCGTGTCATCCGTTTCATTTCATCCATGCAAATCTTTATTTCAAGATATTTAAATGTATTCAATTTCTATAAACAAGAAAGAAAGTCGAGCGAAAAATGGTAGCGGCAGTTAAACAATTTTCAAATTGAAAAGAACTGAGGAAGCAATGGCAAAGTTTCGTAGTACCGCACATGGTTTGTAACCGACAGATTGCGTGCGCAAAAACAATGATCGACGTCTGTTACCGAAAGGCCTATTACAGAAAAAAGCGCGTTAAGCACCCAACAATAAAACTATTCGCGGCCTCCCTAAAATATCGTATCCGGAGCGAGCCGAGCGCCGCTATGCGGTGAGCAGTAAATGGCTGTAAATAATACTAGGAGGTAGGAGGTCGTGCGTCCCTGAGCGGCTCAGCCGATCGGTGCCAAGGTGTCCGGCAGTTTACTAATTGCGTGTTAAAATTTACTTGACATCGCTCAACCTTCGCCCGCTGACGACCTACCTGGAGCTCCTTTGTTTCCATGACACAACCGTCTGCAATGTGCATTCGGAGCTCTTCGGATGCTGGTCGGCGGACACGATTTACTCGGAACCGTTGACGATTACGTCGTTTCTCAGACAGTCCTCTGCCTACAACCTTGTCACAGTTAACCCCGATACGGCAGTATTGAAAGTTTCGCGGGAATGGGGACGCGCGGCATGTCGTCGCTTCACTTTGTATAATTACTGTATCTTTGGCGGTATGTTTAATCAGCGAATTGATGATAAATCTTCGCGGTATGCTTCAAACGCGGAACTTTCGCTTTGATAGTTTGACACCAATTAATAAAACCATAATATTATAAAATGTTGACAAATTCTACCACTTAGTTATGTCATTGAATTACAGGCTTGATTAATGGCATGTTTTAAGTGAGTCAAATTTGGCAATTAATTAAGCGAAAGATTCTTTCCGCTTTTCTTATACGTAAATAATAATTAAACATCTTCTGCCGGCTCTTTTTATTTTTCAAATTAAAATTAACTGAGTCCGAAATCTTTCATTACATCTTCGTAATTTTTAGAGACCTTAAATGAAAATTTGTAAGCAACGATCCCCTATCAATTTATAAAAAATCACTAGGTGACACGACAGTGTTTACAAAAAATGTGTGTCGCGCCCATAAGCATGTGATAATAAAGTGTTTCAAGGAGACGATTAAGTAATTTTATGACTTGGTGCACTTATGGACGTTGAAAACTGTTATTTATGCGTACTTTCTTAAAGTTCATTTTTGTAAAATTATATTACAAATGGTTAAGCGTTGCGCAACGATTGTGTGACAATACATTGTAGTGAACTCTTGTAATATGTCATGATGCTGTATCAGTACAAACTTTTATGTTTACTTTTTGGCACTTCCGTTGTAAAAAGCGTGAAAACATTCTAACAATATTATAATGAATAATTACTAGTCTTGTCAGTGACGCTATGTTCTCCCTTGATATCAACTACCGAAGATTGCAAACAACGCCCTAACCCAAATTAGACCCACTTCATTATTCACCGCAAAGTTGTTACCTAATAATAATAATCCCAATTTAAAGATACAACTTCTGGATCAGTGGCCAATGTTCCACACCAGAACAGAACACATTGGGCTATCTTGTCATTAAAATCACTCATACCCTATGGTTACATATAGTTTTTTATTGAAAATCATTATCAAAGCATAACTTGAGCTTATAATGAGCGTAGGCATTATCTATGCCCACGGAGTGTAACAATTTTATAACAGTTTGTGTTATTTTCACAACTCGCGTAATTACGAGTAGGTACTTATAAGGGCTATTACAATCCCACACAGGAAATAGAAACCGTGGAGAGGCTCTAATGATACATTAATTACCATGTAAAAATTCAACTTGATAATTTTACAAGGTTTGCGTAACGGAAATTGAAATAAATTGTGGGTTTTGTTGCCGCTCAGTGAGTAAATGCCGTGTTATTAAAACAAATAATGCAACGACGGAGTTAATTACCCGATTGGCTTATGCGCCGCATCGTTCTCGATGCTTCCGCGAACAATTTTAAGATGACTTTATTTTTTTTTCTTCATTTGTATCGAAGGATATCATTTCGATTTCGTACTGCGAAAAGTAGTAATATTTTGTTTATTGATTAAATTGCTTGATTTTACATCACACTTATTTACCTAGCCTATTTATCAAATTGTAAATGTGTTAATATTTTAGCTAAATGAATTATTTATTTAGCATATTATATTAACTAGCTAGTGTCAATATATCACATCCGAGCCATAAAAAACGTTAAAATCGTTGCATATAATACCCGCAGTTCTTAGTTAGCATGAAACAATCAATCATCAGACAAAATACTGATTAATTAACAGAAATTACCGTTTTATAACATCCTTATAGCTTTTATTTCGCCCCTCCGTTAAATAATGTCTTCATTCAATTTGGGAGGAATATAATTTGTCGTGCCTTAATTAATTTCTAAGTTTGTTGGATATTATTGTGGTGTTGAGTAGCGGTTAATTTAAAATTGTTGGCCTAAAGACAATGGGGAATTTCCCTTCTCTTTATAACGTTTTATTGAATTTGCCCCGGTGAATATATTATTTTTTCTTTCAGTTCAACCTGTTTTGATATTACGTTATTATTTGAGACAATGAAGGGAATAATATTTAATCTAATATACGTGTAGTCCCTTGAGAACAGTTTAAAATTCCCCAACCCTATTAAACATGGCCAATATCCTTACCACGTGCAGCTAACAATCGTTTGAATAATGGCTTGTAATTAATCCCTTTTAAAAACGATGTAAGTGAGAGAGGGAATCCTTTTTTAGAACACAGTTGGCCATTAGTAATTGGATTGTGTCAGGAGTTATTGAGCGCGCTCCCTAACGATAGAGGCTGCATCGAGTGAACCGCACGGGGCACGGGTTTTTGTAGCTCTAAAGAGATTTACGCACCATGCTATTTGCTACACTGGACGTATATGCGACGATTAAGGGGATACCGTGCTAAAACCAGCATTCAGTATCGACAATACGCGCCGGATTTGCTTTCATTATGTTTACATTCGGTGACAAAATATTGTAAGTGCTGTCTGTAGCTTGTGTGCCGCTCCAATGAACGAGCGGTAGGGGAGATTTATACATAAATTTTGCCTTTATTATGTGGAACATTCGAGCTCTTTTCGCTTTTTTATTTTGAGTTGACCTGTTCAACCAAAAAAGCAAATAACTTAAAAGGTATCATAAATTCATTCAACAAATCTTCTTTGAAAGTAGTTCTAAAAAAATCTTTATTTTGCAATCGTTTTCACATTCATTTAGTAGAGTCCAAGGGATGTCCTTAAAATTGCCGCATGTAAGCTTTAAATAAGAGCCGACGTCTAGGCGGTAATTTCGTTTGTACGGTTACCGTTAATTAGCCACTGCTAGTTGCGCAGACTTGTGTGTGTCTGTATTTATTTGTACCTACCAAATAAACAATTATTCTGTTCTATTTATATGGCTTCTTTTGTGTCTTGGAACACAATTATTTTGCCTAATAATAGCCTTTATGATAGAATGCGACTGGGGCATTGGGTGCCTAAAATTTAAACACCAAATCTGTATTAAATTATAATTAACCATTAAGGGTGTCTATATTTCACGAAAAATAGTTTATACGCTCAGTATTTTATGCAAATATCAAGGCTACTAATAAGCCTAATTGAATGATATTACGATTAACGACTAACACAGTGGGCCAAGTTTTACGGCGTCGATTTTATGATGATTACTTAGTTGCTAATATACGTAAATGTTATCTCGGCGTATCTCTCTAATAAAATAAGTCTATTAGTGGTGTTGTAAAAGGAATGGCGCTGCGGCGGTAAACAGAGAGCCATCCTCGTTTAGTGCCTCTACACTGAGCGTTAATCTCGTTTTTCGCAATTAGTTCGCGGCTGCCTGTATTGCCCACCCCGGTGGGGTAAATTCGCTTCATCTTTTTACTCTTATTTTATATTTTCTTTTTAAACCAAGTGTTTTTCATGTCGGCCGCGTCTCGGCTTTGTTTCAAAGGTTTTTGTTCAGTTTGCAACTTGCAGCTCTAAATGGTACTAAAACTTTGCACCGTTTTTACTAACGCTGAGTTTTCTATCTCTCAGTTTTCTCTCCAGATTCCTATACAGATTTGAGAATCACTTACCCTTTCATTTCAAAATCAAATTAAGTATTCCAATTGAAACTCGCTCATTAACTCGTCAATTGATTCAGTTACCGAATTTTCGGTATCCGTGAAATTTTTAATGTAACAAATTTTTACTTGGCGGCATTTTCATGCCTGCTCGGCGTCGATAAAACTTTTAATCCTTCTTTGACTTTCGTGTAAAGTACTTCGTCGTTGTCGAGTTTATGAACTTAGCAACAGAAAGGTGACGAAAAATAATGTAGGGTTCGACGAACTGTTTATTATTCAAACGTGGGTCACCTTTGGGTCGTCGATGTCACCTTGCTTCCGAAACTTAATCGACGACAGTTATCGCATGTGCTCACATAGGCGCTGACTTTCATTCATCATTGTTAGCGTTACGACACGTTCACTTACGGTTTAATTTCTTTCGGTTTCACCAGTCATTGTGGTTGTTTAGTCTATTGAACGCGGTGTGAATGAGCGAAGTTATAACGAGACATGTTTTTGTGGATTGATGCGACTGAAGCATCCTTCTGTTTGAGGTAATTACTTGTTGGTGGTCTCGGAGCCGGCGCATGCAAGGTCGCTTACCTGTCGAGTGAATCAGGTGGCAGACACTGACTCATTTCATACGATGCAACCACACCTTGGATTGTGTTATCAGCTGACTAGACGACTTCAATCATTTTTTATTCATGTACATACTTACCAATTTATGTCTGTCTACATTTATCAGTAGGTAATAACATTAAAGCTAATGCCACACTGCAATACATTTTCTTTTTGTACACGATGTTTAATGCAAGATAGATAACATTCCTTATCATATTGAGCGACCATATCAAACCAAATGTATTATAGTGGAGTCATTGAAGCATTTTAGGTCCGATTTTTTTTACTGTGAACCGATTGGCATGAAATTTTGGATTTAGGTCCATATTACCCTTAATATCAAAAGTGAAAATGATTTGGACCCCGCAACCACACTGGGGGTGGTTGCTGACCCTTCTCGGCGGTGGATGGTTTTTTTTTTAAATAACTTCAGATATCGATAGAAGGTCTAATTTTAAGCAAAAATCATTTACAAAGTTTTTCGAAAAATCCAATAATTTTCAAGTAATTGGCCATTGAAAATTCGCAATTTTTGCATGTTTTTCATCGGTTTTTAGCATATATCTCCAAAAATATACGATCTATCGAAAATTTTCCTTCAACAAAATTGAAGCAGGTAAAAAAATGAACAATTTGGATATTTATAAAGTGTTCTAAGTGCAATATTAAGCTAGATATTAAAGATCAAAGTCGTTTTTCACTTTGTCTGAACTTTTATCGATGTGGTCAATGCCATCTAGCGGCGAGGAAATGCATTTTATGCATTCTAATAAAAAAGGTTTTTGTAGCCCATAAAATAAGCTTTAAAACGAGTACTATTTAAAGTCTTTTGCACCTAAAATAAGTGAGCTGTATTGCAAATAAGCGGAGCATCTAAAGTTTTTTCTCCGAAATCAATGGGTTTCATACGTGCCATTTCCACCCAAATTGAGATTAATCGTATGCCGTCTAGAAATATCATTATAATAAAGAGTTTGATGGATTGTATCAGTTTGGATGCTTCAGGACACATATTGTTCAAAAAAGTCTCGATAAAGAAAATAAGAAAAATTTCAATTTTGTAAAAATCCCACCTTTCTTTCATAATATCTCAAAAATTACGACAGATACGTATAAAAGTGTAGAATATAAAAAAAATAGGTATTTTTCTAACAAACAATTTGATTTTTTTGTTTTTTCTATCGAACAAAAATTGACGGAGATATGATTGTTTAAAGAGCGCGTGGCAGCGCAATCACAGCCTCTCTGAAGCCCTTTAACCCTTCCCCGTTTGTGTAAAGTGTTTTATACTACATATTGCAATACAGGATGTTGTAGCTCTCTTAATTACCTTTACAATGGTAATTTACAAATTGTGATAGCAAAAAAATTTAAGGAATTATAGTCCAAAAACGTATCATATATTTTTCTACTCAGTTTTCTTTTTCTACTGAACATTTTCGGGGTGTGAATCTTTTGGTGCAACGTGAAAGTACGCAGTATATATAGTATAATAGAGACCCAAAACTATTGTTATGTGTATAAATATACATAACTAGCTGTGCTCGCGACTTTATTCGCGTGAAATATAGGATTTTACATCCAAAAGTTTTTTCCCGATAACTCCCGTTCTCGTATGAATTTTGCAATATCGTGTTGCAAGTAAGCTTTACGTTCATTAGAGTACCTGCATGCAAAATTTCAATCATCTATCTTAGGCGGTTTAAATTTTTTCATACAAAGATTTTTCAAGGTTTCAAGGAGTCGTTTTTAAGGTTTTAAGGGATAGTTACATGTGCTGAAAAGGGGTTGAAGTGTCATAATTATTATAGAGAATTTAAAATATTACTTACTCTATACTTACATCTTTTTATGTCATACCAAAGTATTTCGTTGTGATTTTCAATTTAAGGGTTGTTTGCAAGGGTTGTAAGATATTCAAATGGTTGAAAATTATTTTAATATGAGGTAATTGTGTTAGAAAACACTTTACAATTTTACCACTTATTATTAGACATGTTTTCTAGCGATAAAATGGCTCAATGTATTTTTTTCCATTAAGGGTTAGTTTTCACCCTTAAAAAATAATTGGCGGGGTTCAGATCATTTTCACTTTTGAAGTTAAGGGTAATATGAGACTAAATAAAAAAATTTCAAGCAAATCGGTACACAGTAAAAAAATTCGGAGATTTGACCGTATTTTACGCTTCAATGACTGCACTATTATTATTACCACGGATTCGTATCCCCAAGTTGTCTAAACAAACGATTGTCGAGGCGAATGATTACAACAAATATACTTACACACACTGGTTACATCCAGTCCGGTGCGAAACACGAAAATAGGTTTGACCTAGCTACTAACGTAATCGCGTGGGATTCCGGATGTGTCACACGGGCTTACCCGGCCGGAAAAAAATTGTTACACACCGCTGTTATTGCCGTAATAAAATGTCGGGAAAATTGTACATACGCTAACTAACTGAAAATTGAATACGGGTCGGGTGGCACGGTGGGCCGTTTCAAAGAAATGAGTAATGACTACTCGCCGCCCTCAATACTTACTGTTCTCTTTCCTTGATACTTAAAAAAAATATGAAGAAACCCCTTCAATTGGTCGTTATCACAATTTGCTTTTTTTATTTATAGCGCTAAGTAGGTCGATTTCTTTTACACGTTTCAATTTAATGAGAAAATTGCCTTGACATGTTTTATTAACACTTCTTCAGTACAATAAGTCAGTGAATTAAGCACTGACTTATTGTATGTCAAAGTAATACTATTAAGTACTAATCTAGTGGTTTTATTAAAACATTCCCTCTGCTTCGGTATTGTGCGTTTTAATTATTAAAGTGCTGTGAATGTTGGCAGACGTCTACATTTCCAGACAGCTAGTGCGCAGTTGAGGCTTTAGACAATAAGCTAAGTGAAACCGCTACTTCGCCGTAGCCCATTTTCTTTCCAATAACTTGATAACAGTGGCGGATTCACGTGTAATTTGTTTATATTTGGCGTGCGGAACATTTTCACGGCTCGTATCTCCATTAAATTGGAGGACGTAGTGGGAAACAATAGATTTCCCATTCCCACTAGCCGGTGCCGGCAGTCAATGAGTCAGCTGATGTAGCAATGGCCTCAAGTGACTCATTGCTGATTTCGCGGAGATACGAATTTGTTGTGTGGAGGCGGCATCGCCTGGTTTTTACCAAATCTATCAGCTCACTTAGCCATTTGAGCATTTAACTTGGTAATGTATTATTGTACATAATTATTAAGTGAGTTTTTTTTTATATAAAAAACAGGTAACCAAGTAATCAAAAATAAGTGAGTTTTTTTATATAAAAAACAGGTAACCAAGTAATCAAAACGTCGAGAATCTATTGACGCATTGTGTATTATTTTTTCAAAATTTGTATGAACGTTAAGACCTTATCTAAAGCATTTTGTATGACAGTGATGCTTTACGTACGTATGAAGTTGCTCTGTTGTTATGTAACAATTAATTTCAGTCGTTTTCTACTGTAAAACACTCTTATGTAATGGTGTATTGTTTTCAATGTGACGAGGTCGTATTGTTACTATTTACGTCATACGATAACAAGGGTTTGATAATCTTTATATAGCACGTGTAAGAAGTACCTAGGTTTTCTGTTGGACGTTGACTGTTATGATGCCATCTTAAATGTTGCATTGTGCAAATATCGAGTAAAGTAAAATAAAAAAAAATAATATTGCACAGCATCACGTACTTACTTTACGTTGTTGAATATTTAAGATGAAGTCTTCCAATACGCAAACAAGAAACAGAACAATGTGCTTGGAATTGCAACCTCATGCCTTAACCGCGGTAAAGTTTACCGTATGAGGGTGTATTTATTTTATTCGTGGCTGGACGTTCGGCAACAGGCGATCGCGCCGACAATCCGCGTGTCCTTGCCATTAGAGACGTACTTGGCCGCTCGTTTGTCCGGCCCGATTGCATTGTTAATCCTCCCGCTTGGTGTCTTGCGATGTCCAATTCATAGGTTTGCGTTTGCACAGTTAACTTTTTCATAGCTTAATGTATTTTGCTATTACAGTCTGTTGGTTCCTGTGTGTTGATAGTTTCGTATAATTTGACTATGTCCTGTGCTGTTGTTAAAATTAACTAATATTATTAATAACATTTAATTGCTGTATCGTTTGATTACTCAATTATTCTCTGGTATACCTAAACAGAAACATAGTTACATATATTAGGTAACTAGTGACCCTATATTACATACATACATAACCTTCCTCCTGATACCTTATAAAAAAACCCCATAAAATATACATACATACATAATATCGAACATACATACAGACAGACGAGGGAAGCGACTTTGCTTTATACTATGTATTGAAGACAGATTTATCAAGTTAAGTAGGCGGACATTTTAATTAAGTAATTTATTTTTTACACAAAATACGTGGAAATAATTGAGATCGTTGTCATGCTGTAATTGGTTTTTACACAACTTAGGTAATATTTATCAATCTAAACGGAAATTAACCAATTATCAAAAATTAAAATTATAGTGCACAGCTTTGTGATGCGCAAATTTAGTCTTTGTTGCCCGCGGAGGGACTAACAGCTTGACGAGCTTTAAATAATAGTGTTTTTACTATTCAGCGGCACTGTAAACATAATTTTGTATCAAACCCAATTTTTGCTTTGCCCAAAAGTGATTCAGAGATGTTCTCCATGAACTCTATCCACTCCTAAGCGGATCGCAGGCGTGACAGTATGTACGTATGCATATTCAGCGCATTCTCATTTTATGCGGTGAAAGAGAACTTTCCTTTTGTAGAATTATACATTAGTTAAACAATGAATCTACGTCACAAACGTTGCAAACTTTCCTTGTGGCAAATGGGCCGCGTATTGACGCAAATGCGGGAGCGAATGCGACGGAGCGCGGGCGCCGGTCGCCCACTCTCGATTTCATGATGCTGTGACGTCACTGATAAGCCAAACTGTGCGTCACCATCACACCGATCGCGATACCAACAGATTACAACCGGAGATGGTCACTCGGGTATGTCGAGCCATTGTTTCCGGTATACCTATAATCTGAAGTGCGTGCGATTTTATAACTGTTTTAAGGTTTGATAACTGGCATGCTTGATTTCGTTCAGCTGTATGATTTATTAATAATGAATTATACGTTTGAAGGGTTCTCAGACTAAATAAACATGACTAATAAATTAAATTGCGCATAAAGTAAGTCGTTGTAATACGTAAATTACTTATTTTAACTTGATGATTGGTAATATTCGTTGTTTAAATAATATATTATTAACTATATTGTAAAAGTCAAGCATTAAAATTGAATGAAGTTTTATAATTAAAAATTATATAAACCACCGTATTATGTCATAATAGGTTCAATAAACTGTAAAATCTGTACTATCTAATGTAAACATCCGTTGTGAGAGAACACCTTTGCACTGATAGCGGTCGCAGCGGACTGATAACTGTTGGCGGTTGTGTTTACACTCGTATTAAATGCGCCGGACTTTATCGGATTGGGCGTTGGGCGAAAAGGCGAAGCAATACTCAATTTCACTTGAAATTTCCAAGTACTGTACATGTTATGCTCCGGAAATACCCTGAAACAGCTATTAAATTATAGAAAAATGTCTTCACATTTTTGTGTATATTATTAATTATTATCTTGATTTATTCTCATCGTGATCTCCATGACTGTGAATGTGGTTTTTGCCATGATTCAAGCAATTCGTTAGTCTTGACAGTATCAGCTAAACCTATTCGTTTTTCTGAATATAACCCAGTTCTTTTTTTTGCTTAATTCTATGACAATTTAATTGAAACACTGAAAACACTTTATCGAAAGTAAGTGGAACAAAATTCTTGTAAATATGTTTGGTACTGTAATGTAGTTTCGATAACGTCGACCTTTAGTTTTATCTTACTTTTGTCACCATTCAGACACTCCATTAACGATTCCGATCCCAAACACTCGCCGAATGAATGGAAAACCGCCGTTATCACCTTAAACTCGTTCTTATCGGTGCTAATAAATGACAATTAATGTTGTTTGTTATATCCGTTTAGTGCAGACTAGTGTTCGCTCGCGACTTGGGCTGTCGCGTTTGAGTTTGCTTTATCACTGAACCAATCTATGTTTCTTTGGTATTCATTTACCTAGGTTCTGGTGAGGATTAATTTACTTGAAATTTATTTTTTCAAATGTGAAACTTTTGCCCGTCAATTTGCCAAAAAAAGTGCGATCAATTGCATTTTAAAACTTCCTTCCTTTGTGAGTGATAGTAATCTATCTTTAACACGACACGGTCGAGCGCACGGACCGGTTCAAGTATCTGGGATCTGTACTCCACGCGAACGGCGACATCGACTCCGACGTCAAGGCACGCATTGCTGCTGCGTGGGATAAATGGCGGGAGGTGAGCGGCGTCACTTGCGACCCTAAAATGCCGGTTAAGCTGAAGGGACAGGTCTATAAATCCATCATTAGGCCTGTTCTCTTATATGGCGGTGAAGCATGGCCATTACTTGAGCGGCACAAGCAGGAACTGCGGGTCACGGAGATGAAGATGCTGCGCTGGATGTCGGGAGTTACGCGAGCAGATCGCGTAAAGAACTCCCGTATTCGCGGCAGCCTTCATGTCCGAGACATCGCTGATAAACTGCAAGAGTGCCGCCTACGTTGGTACGGTCATGTTTTACGGAAACCGGCAAACTACGTAGGGAACAAGTGTCTAGCCATGTCGCTACCGCCGGGTCCCGGCAGAAGGGGAAGGCCCAAGAAGGCCTGGCTTGACGTCGTAGTGGATGACATGCGTGCTAACAAACTCTCCATAAAGGATGCCGAAGACCGTGCGAAGTGGAGAGTTAGGAGTAGGAAAGCGGACCCCGGGCTCCGCAAGGATGCAACCAGGAAAACGCAAAGATGATGATGAGTAATCTATCTTTAAATCAAATCATGAAAAATTTATTTCAACCGTAGGACTAATATTTTTCTGGATTTAGGTTTTACCTACGCGAAGTCAATCAGTATAGTTCGTTTAGGTTCTCTCTGTATTGTGCTCTTAGTAAAATACGAGACATGGGTAAAGACAGACCGACAGTATCAAAGCGTTTAGGTATTTTAAAATACTCCATACATATATAATATATTTTATCAAGTGTTCAGTGAAACAATTTATGTATGGCCAGACATCCGGTAGGTGTCATTACAAACCGGTACTAGCTCAATTCAATTAGTGTCTGACATTCGCACGTAACCCAAAGGGCGTTGTCGAACACGCGATACATACTTCGGTGTGAGCATTTCTCGTTTTTTAATACCGCAGTGTTATCCGATAGGACTTACTGAACCATGGCGATACACCCAATTACACGGTACACATGCAACATGTCACACTTATTAATTTTATTAGGCGATATAATAGAATGGTGCCACATTTTCTAAAAAAAAACCGCCGTTGAAAGGACAATTAAATTTAATTGGACGATAATATTTATATACAATTCACACGTTCATAACGTTCTGTTTAATTGTGGAATAATAATTTAATTAATTTTAAATAAGTCTAATTTTAATATTTAACGCGATGAACAAGCATCTCGTCTTTAAACAAGCTTTAATCAGTAATTCAATAACAGGATAAAGGAGATTCATTATCATGCCGAGTGAAAGAAGGGTTATTGATTATAATTTATCTTAAACGTATAAAGTACCTACCTAAATCTGTGGTAAAGCTAGACAAACTCCATAATTTGGGAGAAGGAGGGAGTAGAAAATATTAAATAGATGTAGAATATAGTTTCCCATTGTGATTATTTCATTTTAAAGGTAAAAGTGATATTTACCTATTATGAGTTTTCGTCTACGCGTTTTCATGCAATCATTACTACGAATTTGTAAATGTCGATTTTCTTTTTTTGAACCAATCAAACAATGGGACACATGGCCAAACATCCGGTACGTTATCGCGCGTAAATGTTCCATAGAAAAATGACGTATAATAATCGGCTATGAATGAATGGCGCCAGTTTTTTATTTGCATTTGCAGTTTTTATGTTTGTTTTGTTACATACGTGTGCACAGGATGGAAGCGATTAGGCAAGCTAGTTTCATACATAAATAGTGCTAGGTACTATGTTGCTGTGGCAATCCCCTGAAATTATGCTGAGTCAAGGTTTCAGTTTGAATAAAAGTATCATCATAAATGTATTATTGTCTATTTTTATTTGCGCGGTATTAATCCGTAAAATTTGTTTTATTTCAAATCATAAATGTATTATTGTCAACCAACCCGCACTTGGCCAGCGTGGTTGACTTAGGGCATGCCAGCAGTAGGGACGTAAATGGGTTGATGATGATAAGATGTATTAATAATACAATAAAGATAATAATATAATAAAGAGTTATTTGAAGATAAATTAAAAATATTACAATTTAGCTCGCTTTATTTGCACCTGGAGACCGCAGTAGGCATAATCGTACTATGAGTTATTAGGCTAATCCTAAACCCATGTACACCGGTGTTGCCATGCGCGGCGGCCGGATGAATGGCAGCCTCCAGTATCCATGCGCGTGAGTGGATTGCGCAATGCGCCCGCGCCGGTGACGCAACGTCGCGCCCGCGCGGGACCGTTGCTTGTCAGTATGCAAAACAAGCGAATGTTCGCGTTGGCCGCGCGAGGTATGCGCTTACGGTCTTGTGAGCGCCCCGGGTATGTGTGCGGTATTGGGTAAACTTTGGTTTCCTGAGTTCGTTGTATTCTTTTTGGTTCTTGGTTTTTGTACGTCTGAAATAAGTTTTTATATTTATTCTGCAGGATATCTATTCTGCGTAAGCACCGAGTCATGTCCTTTTGCTCATCTGATTTTCTTTTTTTTGAATTGTTTGCAAATTGTCTCTTTTTTCTTTATATAAAGTGTATTTTCTGTTTTTTTTTGTAATTTGCAAAATCGTTATCCTTGAGCAATAAAGAGATTTTATTTATTTATTTATTTTTTTTATATTTTTACTAGTAAGTCACCCGCTTTCGCTTCGCTTCTGGTATATTATGCATAAAAACCTTCCACTTAAATCTCTCTATCTATTAAAAAAACCGAACCTCAATCCATTGTGAAGTTTTAAACATAGGCACAGATGCGGGAAGCAAAGTTGCTTTAAACTATGTAGTGGTCTTCTGTAAGAACACCGGTTCTTGTCTTTAATATAACAATTTGTCAATCTTCTGTACTTCTTGAAATGTCTGGAAGTCTAATTTAGTAGGTTTGCATATTAGATATTGCATGTATTAAACACCAATCATATTGATATTTTTTTACTAAACAACGTAACAACACAAAAAGCGGCGAAAAATAACACTTCGCTGAAGGAAATATGTGTTTCACAACCGTTTTGGTCACCCTATCTCTCACACGGAACTGCTCGCACCGCGCCGAACTTTCCTCATTAGTAGCCGTGATTTTATGACGAGAGTCGTCGGCTCCACCGGCGCCCGTGCCGCCTCCAACCCCGCGAAAGGCCGAAAGTCGCAAACTTCACCCTGGCTCACATAACCCTTCCGTTCCAATGGATATCGCCTCAAAGCTGGGCTAACATCTTTTAATCCATGTTTTATTGGTTTTATTACGGAGCTCCTGCGTGAAAATATAAGGCTGTATTATATTATGATGAAACATATTGCCTGTGTTTAACGTTTTTACTGAACCGGTAATAAGTTGTTGCCAAGATGCAATATTTTATTATTCTATTGATAAATATAATCCGCTGAAAAATATACAGAGGAAAAGTAATGTCTAATTGAAAGTTTTAAACTGACACATGACTGACTTGACTATGTCTGTTCTCTTGACACACATACACTTATGGCTGACGTCATAAGGTATATGTGTGTCAAGCACTTACACATTGTCTCCACTTTCCCTATGTAATAGTGTGTACATATTTAATTTATATTGAATTAACGTGATAGACGCATTTATTATTTTAAAATCCAATACTTTATTTTAAGACTTAATGGAGCTATTCCTGACTTAAAAAGATAAAGCTATTGATTTAATTAAGTCGGCTTCTGTTCGTTTCAGCAGTAATCATTTATTTTCTTGTCTTAAAGGTTACTTGTCTTACTTAGCGAAGCCGTTTCGATACATTAAATGATACAGTAATGTCGACTTAAAACTTGCCGTACAAGACATTGGTGAAGTAGACATCCGAGAAGATTTTACTCGCTCCGTCAAAATGTGTAATACTTAGACACGTCACGTGAGTTGGCGACATTTTAAAAGGTGCGTTTCCTGCAAAATGGCGTCTCTTGTAGTATGGGGATTATTTTTATATATCTCGATAAGTATAATTTGCTCTGAGTCTAATATTTATATTCTAAGGATCTTTGACTAAAAGAAAGTTGAAAATGATTCTGATATTTAAAAGATAATTTAATAGCGAATGCGTGTATGTATCAAGAAACAAACAAAAGCAGATACACGCGTCGCGAACGTCGGACGCAAGTCGTCGTTATTAATTTTAGAGCGAATTTACGCTCTTTGCTGAACACAAAAACAAGTGTAATAACCTCTTGGTCGTTGCCATTTTAGGGGCCAGGTAGCAAAAACAGGTCACTCCAAATCAAATGCTGAGCGTTACATTCTCCGTCAATGCGAGGATTACCATAAAATCACAAAGTACCACCTGGCGTCCTATTGTACTTTAACGACCATTTTTATCCGTAAATCTCATGTATTTTGTTTGTATTGTGACGTGGCTAGGATACGAGGAAAATACGGGCGCAAATTGGCACGCTATAATACAAAAATATTGCAAAGGGGGCCGATGCATTCCGGGAACTGCATTGACGTGGACTGTAGGATGCCCGACTATCTTACCGCGGCCATGCCGTTTTCGAACTTATACCTCTTGCGATTTGGACTTATTTTCGCTCACCATATTAGAAACTCGCAGTGGGGCGTTGGCCTGTTGAGAATGTTTGCCGCTGACCTAAGTGGTCAATAATGATCTGGTTATACTATGTACTTGGTATTTTCTTTACTGCTTCTCGATAAAGTGAGAAAGGGTATTATTTCGAAATGGCAGTGTTTGATGTAGTGACAGACGCGTATTATTCCGTTTCCATTTTCAATGACGTCGCGCCGTAGCGGCCTTTCTTACAGTCTGGAGTAATTAAAACGGCATCGCAAGCGAACTTCATTATGGAACATAATCAGTGCACAACAACACAATTGTTCTACTAAAAAGCGAGTTGGCTCATAAACTGATAGTTTCGCTTTTACAATAAATGGAGCTATTTTGTTTTTAATCACTCAAAAGAGGCACCGTTATTTATTAATTTTGATCTTATTATGCGGTGCAAACAAACATACATTGAACAATAATGCACATTTTGCAATTAAAGAGGTAGTGTTCTACTCGCAGCCTTGTGTCCTAGATTGTCCACGGCCGTGGTGGGTGGCCGGTCGATCGCAGTGGGATTGTTCTCGATTCGCCAGTTTTTTACCTGAAGCGAAGAGACCCTCACAATGGACCGGATCGGCTCAACCTCGACATATTTTCGCTTCTTTCCATGCCGATTAACTCGAGTTATTGCTGAATCGATTAAGACTAGGTGCGAATGATTAAATAACAATGAACTTAAGAACTTTGATAAACTTACATTCAATAATGTACAATGGGACATCACGTAAAATTAAGTATCATCCTCAATAGAATCTAAGTTTCTTTTACAATACTTTAAATAGAAACCCGGCTTATTTATAATGTGCCGGGTATTATCTTTGATTCTTTTCTGAACACATTTTCTTAGTTTATGATTTTAATGATGCTTTGTCTACTACCAAATAGAATTAACTACAAACAAAAGTAGTTTATGACAATAAGTACAGTCCTACTTTACTATGGAACATTCTTGTGGTCTTAACTGTAAGTTCTATTTCCCGGAATAATAATCCGATAATCTTCCATTTCAAGTGAAGTATTGTTACAGCGCACAATTGGTAAATTCTATATGGGTTCCTATGATTTCGTATTATTGTTTTATACATTTCCTATAAAAAAAATTACTTCTAAACTCGTGGATAAAAACTTCTTAAGTATATCATCCAAAGTGAAAAATTTAAGTATTTTTTATTGGTTGTAGTGGTAGACAAATAAACAAAGTTAAATTACGGCAAAATTATTAAATTAAGGGATTGTTAGATATTTCTACCTTCAACAGCTCAGTTGCCTTGCCTTTTATTTTGAGCATTTGTAACATCTTAAAATAACTTAACGTTGAAATTCGATTCATGGAGATTGAGTTAACTTTAAAGGAATCGGTTTACTTTCATTGAATCGTGTAGAGGACACGTTTCTCGCCGTAAATAGCAACCGCCCACGAGGACTTTTTTCAAGGGCGACTCGTCTGATTGAAACAGATACCTATCGGAGGCAATCGTGGAAATATCTCCGGAGAAAACGGGCCACGCCATGAGGTGCGTGGGCGTTGCCATGGGTTACCATCCCCAGACGTAACAAACGTTTTTACAGCTAAAATAGCAAAAATAGATAAATGGGTCGAATAGGTCAGAATCTTGATAGCCTTGTGTAGGTAAGCACAAAGTTTCAAGCTATTTTAGGCTCGGCAAAGTCTGCCGTAACGCCTTAATTATCGGGATAGATTACATGATCGTCGTGACTACGGCCACGTCACATCGCCGTTAAAAGGTTCAATCAACCTTTAATTAATGTTTTACTTTGCTTGAACAACGTGAGTGATTCATTTTAGTTATGGCATTACCATAAACATGGTTTACACATAAATATTTCAAGAGTTCAAAGTAGCTACTCGATCATATAAGGACTTGTATGAATCACTTGATGACATTTAAACATTGATTCATAAAGCGTATATCTTCTAGTCTAATGGTTCTCTGAATCATTTAGTGTGTTGTCTGATTATACGATAGTATGTGTAGTTGATTTTAAAGTAAGTTGAGTGATTTTCTTGGGTAAAGCTATTAAGATTCCATGAAAATAAACAAACACAAACTTAAATTCTTATTATAGATACATTAATTCTACATAGGAATTGGCAGCCAACGTTCTTTGTGCTAACTTCCGTATGTTCTAGCCAAATTAGGTCGCAAGAGAAGATACCACTGGTTATCGCGAATTCACTCACCTCCCCATAAAGTTACATCGGATAAATTTAACCGAATTAGTAAAAAAAAACGTACAGACAATTAGTACCGACTTCTGTGGATATCAAAACCTACAATAGTGGACGTATTTCGGTTGATATGATGATGATGACTAGCAGTCTTCAAAAAGGGTCAACATATTCTCATTCATGACATCATTTTGTGTTCGAATGCTGCCTTTTTACCATCATCGGCCGTCTCCTAATCCCGTTGAGAGCCATTGGTGTCGTTTCGAGTCTGGGCTCGCGTGGGCGGCCCGTGTAAGCTTAGCTTCCGATTCCGCAAAATGTGCGTCATCACACACTCTATAACGGTGACGTCGGCTAGGGGTTTATTGCGCTGTCATTAGCCATCGCCCCCATTGTGAAATAGTGATTCTACTACATACTACAGCCATCGCAAACAGCAAGGATTTGTTTGTCAAGTCTATGCACTATTTGAATGATCTTATCGCGATTGTGTTGATAGCCGTTTCCATGAAAAGGTTATTTTAAAATGACAGAACACCTCAGTGGTCGTTATTATCTACAGAGAGATCCCCAGAATGTACTTGATAGTAAACTAGATATGTATTTGGTTACCATTTTGAAGACCATACCTTTGCTATGACAAAATGGTTTAATGAGATAACTGCTATTTGACTTGAAAGTATTATTTGTCTCTGTTTTCATATCCTTCGAAAAAGCTACTATGTAATTTGCATTTGACTAAATGACGATGTTTGCGTTTGCGAATTTTCCTTATAAATAATATTCCTTGGACGATTCATATAACGTATAAAGAATAAAATAAATAAGACTCGGACTAGCCGTCCATTATAATATTTTATTATGCATGCGGTGGTCTAGTCAATGTCATTCACTTTACTTCCTCGTTGGACTCTCATTGACTCATCAACAAACCTACTTCATTCTTTTATGTATTTTAATTGAAATGTTGCAAAGGTTATCTATTAAAATAACTAATCTTCAAAGCAAACGTTTATTTACAGCGGTCTAGGTAGGTAACATGTACGAGTTACTTTTAATAATATTTTATTCATACTTTATTACGTTTGGTATAATTTTATAAATACCTATGTATACTTCCAAATTTCCCCAAAACAACTCTAAAACCCCAATCTAAATATAAAAGCGTAGGGACGCTAATATAGCGTTTCGTCACACGGTTTGTTACCAACCGATAATAATTAATAGCAACATCGAACGGAAAACAACAGTTGAGGGGAAAATGAACATCGAATAAATTGATTCTGGGAATTTTGTAAAAAAAATAAAACAATCCTCTGATAATGTTGCGGTCGGTGTTCCTAGAACGGGGTCGTATTGTGCTGTTTGCTTACCGTGGATATCGGAACTGTGGGGCTACCATGAGTTTAAAACTTACGCGCTCGATATCGACTACGTAAATATGTCTATGAAAAACATGTACAGCGCCGGCTGGTGGTTACGCGAAGAACTACAATCGGCCATATGAAAAAAACAACTCGATAGGTTTTTAACGTACGTAAGTTTACGATAGCCAACTCATGGTAGGCCCTCTGATTGCGTTTGCTCGATCGTGAACACGGTTGAACAACTGAACACTTGAAGTCGCCGCTACTGGTACGGGTTATTTTGATACATATTTATGATTCTACTCTGTAGTGTTATAGTATTGTACTGGAAACCTTGATTATACAATAGCCGAATATTTTAAGTTTCATTGATGTTTTTAAATTCAATTCCATTCGAGTAAACTTTTGAAATAAAACTAAATATCGTCTAAGTAGAAGTCAAAAATTTAATTATCATTTCAATATTGGACGGCTTTTGTATAGTAATAGCTTCGCTGTAGAATAATGATACTGAACGCGGTTTTATATTTTCCTTAAATATTGGGATTTTCATAAAAGCTAATTTGTTTTACTTAATGAATCATAAAATTCGTTTTTCATCAGCTTCACTTACCTACTAGCTTACAGTATCTACTCTCAATTTGATGATGTTACTTGTAAACAGTATTCGCCCTGGCTCGTTAAACACGAAGTCTAGACGGTCCGGTCAATGGCTAAGATATGCAAATGGATGGTGTAAACTCGGTATTGTAAGATAACTGCTCCATATCGGTCTAGTCTGTGTTGACCGGTTAGCCAAAGCAAACAGGAATATCTTGCCTCGCCACATCGTAAACTTTGACCGTGGCAAACGGTCTTTCTCGATTGACAACAACTTGAGAATATGCTTGGAATCCGCAATAGTAGGTCTGGATGGTTAATGTTTTGATATTTTAAGTCACTTCAATGAAAATATTGGCTGAGGTACGCGTAAATCTATGCGTTTCCTTTCGACCACGCGTTCCATTCCCGCCGCAGCGCCGAAGGACGTCCCAGAAATCCTTACATTCGTTTGTTTATTCCATGAATTATTTAGATATCCCCTCATTTAGAAGCCACGAGAGTCTGTCGCTAAGGATACAGGATCAAGCCGTATTTACGCGTGATGAAAGCCGAAAGCGTGACCTTTCGCCGCGGCCCTCTAATGGACTCCGTATGACCTTTACACGGACCACAGACGATGCATAATTAATAAAAAATATGATACACAGGCAAACGATCCGCCGCCGGTGGTGCAACGGCCTCGCTCAGAGTAAGCGCAAATTCCAGAGGCAGATAAACGTTAATATTTAGTAACTGTAATGCAAGCGTGGATGTTAAGAATTCTTTGCGAGACTTTGAATTTATAAAATCAGCCGGTGGGGTACGTTTAACGTACATATTGCTTTCATACTTACGTCTAGCCGGTTTTTTACCAATTTACATTTTCAACATTATTTCAGGTTGTCGCAACTCCACTTATTTTTCAATTCACTCTGTGTCGGCCGAATAAAAAAAGATTTAATGGCGCTCCAAGATTATATTCATTACTTGTTATTTAAAACTGGGCTGGTTACCCGGAAACTCTGCGGACCCCGCCGCTAGGTGTAACGTTAATATTTTATACCGCCTCTATTACTTCGACCTCGTGAAAGGAATAATCAAGTCTGAATTTAATCCACAAAGTATGTTTGTGTGCACGACCCCTTTATTTATGAACGCTTGTAACCGTTTTGTTGTACACTGCTGGATTTTATTAAAAATTAAAATTAGCATGGTCGGATTTAGGCAGGACTAACGATTCGGGTGGTTTACGGAATTATTTGAAATGTATAATTGAATTAGACGGAATTAACCGTAGTTTCCATAAAGACATGCAGATGAATGACAATATGTTAATGCGAGATTAGAAAAGGCATGGAAAACTTTAGATGCAACTTACTAATGGTTTGTTTCT
Organism: Maruca vitrata; assembly: GCA_039566165.1. Taxonomy (NCBI): domain Eukaryota; kingdom Metazoa; phylum Arthropoda; class Insecta; order Lepidoptera; family Crambidae; genus Maruca; species Maruca vitrata. The sequence continues at coordinate 3,985,851 of CM076926.1, forward strand.
TTTTTGTTTCAGGTATGTACATTGACAATTACAATTGTAGCGTCCTGCAAAATTTCAACAGTAAGTTTTATAGACAGATCATATGAAACATTGTTACACTAACGACACAATCAAAAGTTGACCCTCTTGAAGTGTTTACTTTAAAACCTTATCATTGTTTATCACATTTGGATATAATCATCCGCAACAGTCGGCATTCCAATTGTTGTACAAGTGCCAGAAACAACACAACCGCCTGACAACAGTATTATTAGTAAAAAAACATATCCCTTTGCTATCGCGTTATCATATTCTATGTCGTATTAAACCAATTTCAGTTGGTGTAGTGCTATATTTTTACTCCGCTATAAATAAATTGAATAGTCATTTCTCGATATCGAGGTACGATACGACGTGACTCACTGCCGTTTCTGTTCGTGTAGGGCCGGGCCCGCGTTCGATATTTTGGACTGTATTCGGACTGATATCGGTTTATTCGCGGCTGGTCCAGGGTTAAATAACCTTTCGGGTAAATTGAGATATTTTTTTTCCTATATCGTCTGTGCTTGAGTGTTTTTTGGCCCCAGTATTTGTCGGCAGGTTCACCACAACACACTATTAAGATCAAATTGTGTTATCAAATAGACAAGAGGTCGTGTTCTAAAGTACCTATCTGTACGTACGAGATATTTATCCATAATAGTTTTGTATCTAGTCTGTATTCTTAGGCAACAAAGTTGTCTTAGGAATTTAGGAAATATAGCCAAATATGAACACCAGAAGTCTATTTATAAAAGCCTTCGTATCGAGAGAACCGTATGTACTATGTTTTGCCAAACCACGTTAGATAGAATGTAAGTCGTTTCACCAGATTATTATTTAAAATATGATTTCTCTTTCCAACTTGTTTACTTTTTCACTCAAGAATATTACATAATTTAAGAACACATTATTCTGAGAAGAAACAATATTACTGATATCATTTTACATGGGCCTTAAAAGTATTTTCTTCGTCTATATTTCTGGCCATTAAATTAATATACAACCAGTTGTATCCTTTCTCATCATACTCGTAGTGACGCGTTAAACGCTTGTGTTGTCTTAGCGGTGTTGCCATAATTTTCTCACAATGCGTTTCCTTCATCCGTTTAGCAGTTTTATTCAGACAACGCGGTCCTGTTATAATGAGTGATAAGGTTCCCACAGCTAGAACGCATATTTTCATCTTTCGATGCGATCGCAATGAAGATATGATTAGGTATACATTAAGTCTTGAGTGATTATGAAATGTCTGCCATGAGAATAGAGCCTAACTCCAAGGTTCCACAGTGATGTTATTTGTTGTAGTTGGTTAATTTAGTCATACTGATATAAGGCTTTGATTTTGTGCTTAGACTAAAAACTTAGCTTAATGTGTGTACCAGACTTATTCTGTCGCTGCTACGATATTCTTGCATTTTTCCCCTGACTTCGATGATGCCATGTAATCATCACCAGACTTGCGGGGGAGCGACTCTCACCCCTCTTGCATTATTGAAACGGAGCGGTTAATATGAAATAGTGTAATGTTTGAAGTTCTAATAGATTTATTATTAAATATTGCTGCATTCCACCCTTTCCTGGAGAGCTCGGCATTCGCTATACGTCAAATCGCCCGAGGGAAATTACGTGGCACCAGGCAATTCCTACGAGCGCCGCTATTAGAAAATGTAATTAATTTCGAATATAAAACAATGAGCGCTCCAAAAGACATGACTTTATTTTTCTGTGTGCACAGGTTTGAGTAAGTAATTTGCCGTGAGTTGTTTTGAGGATATTTAATCCTTTCATTAGACTTTAATATTAATTAATATTTGATTACATTGTTGTCCTTACTATCTATATTCCTAATTTCATCAAGCACCTACACCTAGTAGAAAAAGAAACAGCATTCATTTTGCTCAAACCAGAAGTCAGTGTTCAGTAGGTAGACCAATGCCATTCAAATTAGAAATCTTTGCCGTGTACGACCTTAATTCCCTGAATTCCGTAGATAATTGTCTCAAATTAACTGTTAAGGAAAAGATCTTGGAAGAGAATAATAGTATAAACGAAACCAACACCGTTAAATTGACAATTTGGGATAATTAGATATGACATTGAAAGGCTGTCGAGGAGTGGTGGCTTGAGGTCGCGACAGTAACTGAAATAAACAAAAAAGGCCCCCCGTAGCTCAGTGGACACCTGTCTCTATGGGAACAGGTTTGATCCGCCGACGCGACCGTGTGAAACAGTGAATGGACACGATGAGTCTTCTCATATACCTACGCCGAAACTGGTTTTTGTGAGAATATAATCAGCATCCTTAGACAATAAGTCGTTTAACGCAAGACAGTGCTCTTGATAGTAATTGCTGTGTTCGGAAACATGCAAATGCAAATGTTACTTTGTTTCTAATAAGTTCGCGAGTAATTAAATACCAAACATCCGTTCCAAAACAGATAGATTAGGTACTACGTCAAAGAATGAGTGTTGAAATCAGAGCGACACAGCAGATGAAATTAAAACCGAAACTGTACAACTGCAGTGTGGCAAATGAAATACATACATTTCTGGTATTAAAACTTTGGGGAATAATTATAAATTATGAACAATTAATGTTATTGTTATTCCATCCACACTCTGAACTCCGAAGCTTAAATACCGGCGTGTACTTGGTAATGACCGAAAGAAATTATCTACATGTGACCAGCTTTCGGATCGGCTCGTTGGGCGGCATTGACCCTAATTACTCCTGTGATGATATTAGACGTGGGAAAAGAAAGAGACAATATACCTGGCTTAAAGAGTAGAATACTAATTTTAAGACGGTATTGTCTTAAAACAGATGGACACTGACAACACGAGGCCTCGATACATTCTAATGAATCGACAGCCATTGTTTTTTTAACATCACAATTAAACTGCGCTACTGAGTCTGCCCTTTACATTGAAGCCCTGGGAATCGAAAACTACGCTAATGAGGCACATACTTCAACGTTTTTCTAAAGTCAGCAGTCTATTAAGATCCATTCAATGAATTAAACAGTGTGATAATTAAGACTGGCCGGCACATGCGGCGTTATTCGGTGGCGCTAAACAAACGGAGTGATAACCGTCAATATTTATATTGAGCAAATGTTGAACACACATCAAATAATCGTGTAGTTAAACAAACAGTAGCAATAAACCACAGTGAGGTAAAATGCACATTGCACGTGTAACAGTAAAATGCCTGCAGGGATTCCCCGCGCGGCGCCTCGTGGCGTGACCGCCCTATACAGCGGCGCACGAAACTTATGATTCCGAGCGTAACATTAAATATAGGTATCACCGCCGCACAATCGTGCTTAATTGCCAGAAATTATTATCTTGACACAATTAATATTTGGAAGAGAAACGGCCAATTTGTATTTAGAATACGGTACTCTCGCACCCACTGTTGGACTCTGTCCAGCGGGATACTTTAAATTAATTGTGTTGAAAAGTAATTAATTGCGTGAACGTGGCATAGATACACATTTTTACGCAGTTATGAGATTTTAATGCCGTGAATGAAAACACCTAATTTTGTTGAAGTTTTAAATTGGGAATTGTTCAAATTAACTGCTGTGTGTTAAGTTAAATCTACTGTACTGCTACCTTAATCGCATATTCCATTACTCATGTAAAGATATCATTTTCTAAATCATTATTCGTGTTCGAACATAAAGTAATATGATACAGCAGTCAATCCATTCACCTGTTAGACATGTCTATTAATTGACATGTTGTCTACTAAACACGGGAAACTATTTACTTTGCTGCAGGTTACGCAAACAGTTGAACCGTCGAGCGCGTGGTCAATAAAGATAATTCACAATTCAGCTGTTAAACATGACCGCGGCAGTGTAAACAAATCGTCTTCGTCAATTGTTGGACCGGCTGTTTGTTTTTTAAATCCCTGAACGAGCGACGTGGTCTAGTAATAATTCAATCAGAATGCTCCTCGTCCGTCCATTAGAACTGGCCGGTGCGGGATTGCCTTGACAATGTCAATATTATACGGAGGAACACCGCGGCCAATTGACTCTATAAACTAAAGCTGCGTAATAAAAATGATACGTCTGTATTGATACGTTATAGATGTTTTATTGTGTACGACATCCATGATTATGAATTGATTGTAAGATTTGAGCGTTTCAAAATAACTTTGGAAAATTCTTCTGTGTTAGTTAGTCAGTAAGTAGAATTTCATAATTACTTGGAAATAAATTAAATATAAACAATAGGCAGTGTCGAGAAGTCTTACAATTAAATACCCCCGAACAATGGACCCCGAAAGGCAATGAAGTAAAACAGCTTATTGGGTGCGTATCGTTTACCATTAGTATAATAGGGTAACATCACGTGTCGCCATCTCACCGATATACGATATCGACATCGATATTTTTTCGACAATCGCTCTCACGTTACACGAATGTTATATTGGGGCTTCTCTATCTATTCGTTAAGTTATATGCGGCGATATGTCACGTGTTCAAGGGAAAAAAGACTACATTAAAAACATAAACGCTATTCATTACCTACCTTACCAACTACTTACAAATGACCAGGCTTCCAGATTTCCGGTTTTATTAGAAAATCTTACGGAAGATCAATTCATATTATTCATTCATGTACTTATCATAATTTCTGAGACTTATGGATGCGGATGAAATAGTAAGATTTGTAGATCGGCTGTTCTATTGAACTTGCTTCGAGTACAAACCTTGACGGCTGAACATCGAACAGTAGGTAATCGTGAAACACTGAATGAGGCGAAGTGAAACCCGAATCGGGGCGAACTCTTCGGCGATCGCCTCTCGCCGCCCGAGGGCCGCGGCCGCTCCGCAAACACTCGCTCCAACCCAAATTGCCTTCACTTGTCACAGAGTGTGTGCTCGCGTGACCTAACCGAAAAAAACCGTATTACTTCCCTTTATTGGCACAATTAAAGACCCTTTTAAACACAAACTCAGCTACGAATAACTCATGACACGACCAAATATTAACTCAGTGGCGTGTATTGAAATTAATTTACCATTGGCTACGAGCGAGCGATTCTTGGAAATACAATTCTTTGTGTTAATTTTGTATGTTGTTTTGCTTGATTTTATAGCTCTTTTAGCCAGCGATGGGTAAGGTAGAGTCGGCTCGATTTTGTGTATCACTTTTTGTGGTTCGGTTGACACGGGCGGCAAGGAATCTTGAACGACCAGTTTTTACTTTCGATCGACGACAGCAAAAAAGTCTTTAAAAAAAGCCATGTTTTTTTCCTCTGATCAGACTCACCTTTCCGTAATTTTGTGAATGGATCTTCGTCGAGTTTCTCTCCACGCTATGTACATAATTTAATTAAAAAGTTTTTTCTTAGAGTATCTTTTGAAATAATTCATCTAAGAGTTGCAATAGACTTCTGTAATATTTTTTCATATAATATTATTATGTGGAAACATTAAAGCTTTTCATACATTTTGTACTATCTTATCCAACCTGCAGACTTATTCAGTTATATGACGTAGTTTATAATAGGTTTACTTATATCTTGCGACCTTCGGCCGGCCGCCGCATGCTGAAACGAAACGTGTCATCCTACGTTTCGTTTTCCTCAAAACTCAATTCCACCGTTTTCCTTGTACAATTTGGTGTGATCCCAAACGAGGCATTGCGAGCATTCGCTCATCGAAATATTAATAGCCAAACCGGATGTATCAATAGTGCGTTGACATGGCGGCTCAGGTGCGACCGCGGAGTCGTTTGATGCATAGTAATGCCGCTGGCTGATTGGCGACGAGGCACGGCATGTTTTGCGAATAGACAGACACATCTTAAGTTTTATTCCAATATTCCAATCCCTGATTCGTCCTTCTGTTGCGGTGTGCCGACTCAGACGCGTCGTAGTTATTAGCATGATGGATGATATTGACGAGGTTATTTGACTACGATGGTAGGCAGTGAATCTTATATTATGAATTTTGATCAATATTCTTTCATGCTTATTAATTCGTGATTTCTGAAAGAGGAGAAAAATCCGGAGTTTACAGTATTTGTAAACTTATTTATTTGCATAAATGCAAGTTTTTTTTTTAAATCTGTCTAAATACATAATGAAGTCTTAATTGAAACTATATTTCTGTAAAATAACCTAGTTAGTTAGTAGTTTTTTGACAATGGAAATTATTACATACTACAGAGTTGGCCTCAACATAGCGTCCCAAAATAGCACCATCCAAAAATAGCCCAACAAAATATTTCGCCAAAAATCTATTACCGTACAAGACAAGTGACGAGCGTTGACATTGGCGCACCAAACATCGGTACAGTACGGCGGTCCGGCGGCGTATCGATCTATCGCGCAGCTCGGCACATTCGGATAACAGCGGTTTTATCACTCGCTCTGTCGCCGGGCGCGCGGCGTCCTTGACTCGCGGGGTCGTTGACGCCGCGCGGGGAGGCCCTAGATTATGCACGCGCGACACTGCCCTCCCTACAAGACGCGCTCTGCCCGCCGCGGCACCCCAGCGCTAGGGTTGCGGTGACTGCGGGAAACGAGGGAAACTCGCGTCGGTTGTGATGGCGAATAGTTCGTAACGCTAAGTTGGTAATACGGATCTGTTATTCAAGGCACTAATTTGGATGCAACTTTTTAGAAGTTTTTTTTTTTGTAATAAGTTGCAGAACGAATATGCTTGCTTTAAAAATATTGTTACGTTATTTTCATTGTTAAACTAATTTGGAAATTCATAAAAATACCTTGACATTAAAAGTATTCGTTTATCACATAAAAGTGTTAAAATTACTGTACCAATAAACATTCGATAAGATTAGTTAATAAAATTTTATGTTATTTCCGCGGAAAGCACCAGTTTCGTTTCTGCATACATTAATTATTCTGTAATGAGAGATCTTATCGTTTAAGGTCTCGCTCAGATAAAATATATTGAGATATTAACTGCCTTACAACACTTATATTATCTGACATTTTATGTACAGTTTTGGGCGATTTGCATGGGTAAATACTATAGTGTCGGAAAATGAAAAAGTAGAGTTGATAGCAGCCCTATTAACACGGGTTAGGTTAGAAACTGCATCGGTGCATAATAAATGCAGAAAGACGGCACGCGTTACCGCTGTAAAGACGCGAAAACGTTGTAACCATGTCTGGGGCATTGTATTGTTGCAAAATATCAATATTGCAAAGTAGCGTGACTGAATCACCGCTCCCGGGTCTGTATCGATGCGAAACATATTCAGACTTAGGTTTACTTTAAAAATATTTGATATTCCACCAATGGAGCGCTTTGTAGAATTGTACCTTACAACATTTTGTGCGGGGCAGACAAACATTGTCATTCCTAGAATTGTTGTTGTCTTGCAAACGAAAATACTTTTGTATTTTCGTGCGTTAAATAGCGTTAAAGATTATATGTATTACGTAACCATGGTAATCGTATAAATTCCAGCATATTATTTATCGTGCCGTAACTTTTAGTAGCTTCTGCTATATTCATTTTGGGTCATATTTTAAAAAATACACAAATGCAATCGCAGCCTCTAACTCTTGGAATGTTAATGAAATATTCAGGGTAAATTGCGCGCTCGTGGTCCCTAAGTAATGAACTAACGACAGAGATGATTAACAGTGGACACTGGTGCGAACAAAAACAAAACTGCGCAGCGCTCAAATGATTACCTCCCTTGAACTTTAATCCAATGCAGTAAGGCTCAAGGATAATTTCACCGGACTACACATAATGTATGTCTGTACATTGACATCGGCGCAGGATAGACAAGGATTTCCCGCCATCAACTCCATCCCAGAGGAAATTAGCTTCTTATGTTTCACGCGTCTCCCGTCGGCCGTCGGCTGACAATTGAATCTTCACGCAAATTGGTATATTTTGCGACACACGGATTGCTCACTTCAATTTCCGAACGTGTAACCGAACGGCGCAAAGTCTGTAATGGTGATGTTCAAAGTTGCTACGTCATCGACTACTTTTTTCGCAAACTTCTAACCCACATTGGCCTAACGGTCCATGTTGGATAGCGGCTGTATTGAATTTGAATCTTTGGCAATTGACCGAAGAGATCTTATCCAAGTTAAAGCTCGCAACACGGTTTTTCAATGATGATCGATAACGAGTACAAGGAAAAGTTTAAAATAATATTGAACCGAATCGAAGTCTTGCGACCGCGACACGTGTTGGCGGTCGTTGGGCTTAATACGTCTTATTCGATTATTAGCGTTCCGTTTAAAATGTAAAGACGGTACCCTTATAGGATCACTTTTTCACCCTATTCTATAGGTTATAAAATAATCGTTTCAGTGTTCGCTCGTCAGACTTCATAACATTTGATCAACGATTGCAACGAGGCTCGTATAATGGTTAATAAATAGTTTTTGTTCCATGAACCGTTTCAAATATCGAAACAACCATACGACAATGGATTCAATACGCATGTTACGTGTTTCAGGGACCTCATAAAGCTGTGTTTCCGCACTGCGCCTATTATAACTGTTTTACGACCGTCGAGTCCTCGCGAATGCGTTTCGGATTTTCCGAAGGTTTCGACTACGCCCGATCTCTTGCTAAACACGCGGTTTTAAAGTATAATCACTCATGTTTTATGACGGCTGTATTCAGGGTAATTGCACCACGGGGTAACTTAGCCGCCGAAGAAAATGCTACCCCTTAAATAGCTATGCAATATTATTTACAACCAACCATAATAGCAGAGATTAACGAAAGGAACCTAATTTGGACAGAATTAAAAAAAAACCCAGACGATGAAGACTTAAAACTGATTTTTGATAGCAAAAGGAATGGGGTAACAAACATGATCCGGGAAGCAAAGAAGGCCTACTACAAGAAAGAATTCGACAAATGTAATGAAAAGCCCATAAAACTTTGGAACCTACTAAAAAGTCTCGCAAGCAACAAAGTAAAACAAAGAAGCGCCCCTACAAAACTAATTGCTGATAAAATAGTAGTTACAGACTCTAATGAAGTTTGTAGAACATTTAATGAATTTTTTGCAAATGTAGGGTCGTGTTTGGCTGATAAAATTCCTATAAATTTTCATATTAACGAATCCCACGCATTACCAAAACCAACCTCGCCAATTTCTGAAATGAGTAGCTTAGAGCCATGTTCTGTAGAAGAAATCCTAAATATTATTAACAAACTTCACTCTAATTGCAGTGCAGGTCTGGATGGATTAAGTGCAAAAATTATAAAATGCGTAAAGGACCTAATAACAAATCGGCTTACACTATGCATTAATAAACTCTTGAAAGGTGGTCTATTTCCAGACTCACTAAAAATAGCTAAAGTTACACCTATTTACAAATCTGGAGATAAAACAGACCCTGGCAATTATCGACCAATTTCGGTATTGCCAATATTATCCAAAATTTTAGAAAAAGTTTTGCACACGCGTCTTCAAAAATACCTTGACTCAAATGACTTCTTCTTTGAGCGACAATACGGGTTCCGATCTAAAAGAAATACCCTCACAGCAACTATTGATCTCGTAACTACGATTAAACAAAACATTGATAAGAGAAATATTGTGCTGGGAATTTATATAGATTTAAAAAAAGCCTTTGACACTGTCAGCCACAAATTACTCCTAAAAAAACTCCAAGTCATTGGAGTCACTGGAACCGCCTTAAAAATGTTTGAAAGCTACCTAACAAATAGATTGCAGATTGTAAAAACAGATAATGAATCTCAAAGTGCTCCCTTACATGTATCATGTGGTATCCCACAAGGATCAATATTAGGTCCCCTGCTCTTTTTGATTTATATAAATAATATGCATGAGCTGGCTCTAAATGGGCATATCTCTCTCTACGCCGACGATACATGTCTGTTTTACTTCGGTTCATGCATTCATGACCTGATATCTCAAGCCCAGTACGACCTTGACATCCTCTACGACTGGTTTCAATACAATTTACTCACTATTAATATAGCCAAAACAAACTACGTAATTTTCAAAGCCAAGAGAACAAGCCAATGCCCAATTACCAACCTCTCACAATAAATAATATACCATTACAAGAAAAAAGTTGCGAAAAGTATCTCGGCCTCTACATGGATACCAATTTGTCGTGGAATAGTCATATTGATCACTTAATAAACAGACTAAGGTCACTCCATGCCTCCCTTCGGATCAATATTCGGTATATACCACGGAAACTTCGGTATACAATTTACAATGCTCTTGTAAAGCCACATCTAATTTATCTTGTGGAAATCTGGGGAAGTGCTGCGAAGACCAGACTAGATAAATTGCAGGTGCAACAGAATAAAATAATAAAAATGTTATTCAATTTCAAGTTTAGAACGGCAACCGAAAAAATCTACCATGATACGCAATTAATGAGTATTAAACAATTATATACCTACCAAACATGCATTCTCATCCGCAAAATAATGAAAAATAATGTCCAAACAAACTTAAAATTTAACATGCGGAATAAAGTTGGTCGCCCCTGCACTCGACGCGCGAGCTTCATCGTTCTGCCTACGACGCGAACAAGATACGGCCAAACCTCAATAACCTACGATGGCGCGCGCCTTTTTAACAAAATACCCTCGAACATTCGAAGTATAGATTCATTTAATATATTTAAAAAGCGGCTTGCAAAGTACATACTCACAAAAACACCCATTTAAACGTGTGCTTTTATGTATAAGTGGATCATGCTATTACGTTAAACCAAGCTATGTCTTAGTGTGTAACTTTTATTTCATTTTATTTATTTGTTTATGTTTTTTAAGTTCTTATTTATGATTTATGTATGTTTCTTAAATTGTGCGACAGTGAAAACAAGCTATTGTTATTATGTATTTATGTTCTCATGTAAGTGATGTTATTATGTCTTTATGAGAATAAATGTCTTTAAACCTAAACCTAACCAAAACAGAGTCCGCTTTGCTACTGCTCTGTATTTAACTTGAATGCATTTTGGTTCCTATTAAATGACTGATTTTAAGTACCTACATAATGACATAATTTTATGTGATCGCATTGTAATATAATCTCAAAATAATTCACGTTTGTTCAATGTTCATACCTTGTATGGTCATTACTTTCTAGCCGGTTAAGTAGTTTAAACTAAAGAGTTATACGATAACTACATAATGTATGTACTCCGTTTGAAATATTTAACCCTTTCATAGCGTGAAGGGTGTTTTATGTACCTGATATTTATCGTGAATAGATCTTTGTATAATAGCTCTTGTAGGGTCGGCGTACACGTTTGACCGCCAGGCCACTATATCAAAGTGATAGCTGAAACATTAGGTCGGTTCTGTGGTTAAGTTTGGTCGTCTAGACACCTACACGTTTTCACCTAGAAAACAGTTTCAAATGTATTGAATTTTTAATCCCGTGTTGCGTAGTATCTTAATTACTCCCTTGGACAATACGGTTTGTCGCTGTTGTAAGTATTCGAAGTTAAAGAAAGTTTAGCGGCTGTTTATGGAACGCCTATTGGGAAATCCTTTACAAGTTCGAAACAGCGGGGATTACGCACACACCATTAGCATATAATGGTGTTATTTGCATTCTACCACCGTGGCTCATTTTACGCCCGTTTATTTTTCAGAAATCCAACCGGTTAGCTGCAGCCTAGTAATGTATGCAAAATACCGCACATGATTGGACGTCGGCCCCTTTTTTCATATTCTTACTCCTATTTTCGGTTGAAAAATGATATTTCCATTGAATAATTCAAGTAATTTTTCGTTGGAGTCTGATGATTTTCTCACAGGAAATCACATAATAATGCTGTGCCGGTGATAATTACTTCTTACTTAACTGTATTCTGATTCTCATTGTTTTGATTTTCCCATTTCATATACAAATATACTTCTAATACGTTTGATTTTTCTGCATCCATCAGAAGTGCTTACCCATGTCATGATCCTCACGAGTCCCAATATTACATTAACGCAATCGTCCCAACTTCCCCCAATCGATTTAATAACTCGAAATTAGGAATTTCATTGTCAAACGAATACGATATCAAGTAACTCGGACCGCTCCGGGCGCGCCGGTCTCGGCCCGGGAAAGAATTTCAATAAGTTGTTTTCATTCGCAAATTGCGCTCCTCGGCGACACCTAATGGAATAGGAATCTGGAGGGCGCATGCCGACCGTCTGTGGGCCCGCTTATATTGGATTATAAAGAGCTCCTTCTATGCTGGCGAGTGCGTGCATTTTTTTAGTGCATCCAGATATAGGGTTTGTTGTCATTCAACGTGATAAACCTTTGGTTCGTTCCGTTGAATCAGAACAGTGTATTTTTAGGATTTTGGAAGTTTCTTTTGGTTTCAATGTGCTAAAGTTATCTGTCTGACCACTGGGAAAGTTCTCCTCCGATTCTCTCCGAATCTGTGGATCTCCGGCCAACCCAGACCAATTCTTTTGATAGGCATCCAGGTTATCTTGCAGTCCTTTTAAATATAATGCTTTTGAATAGAACTTACAAATAAAAATTATATGTTTACTGAGTGTTTTCGAGTAACATTTCTTATTACTCCCACAAAGGCGGGCTTCCCTATTAATTCTCGCGGCACCGTCACCCAAGCGTCGATGAAGAAGGATCTCGGGGCGGTGGTGAAAAATGCGGCGAGCGGCGTTATTAGCATCTCGAGGACAAATTGGTATGCTGCGGAGGCGCTCCTCTCCGCGCCCATTATTCATTTATTCATGGGGCCCATGTAGTGCCGGGGAAGGACGCGAATTTTCGCGAGATATATACGATATTAGGCTCCGCGCAAATGTGCCACCGACCACTGCTGCGGGTGGCTAGCGACAAGACCCTTACATACTTTTTGATTCGTTTTTTATTGAGTCGTACGCGCGTCCACTCAATGTCAACGACGTGCCATCTGTGGCGACCACATACTGCTTAATTAACGTACACTAGGAAAGTGATCGAATGGTTTTTGCTACACGTGGCAGCTATCGACCACCTTCGTTTGCGAGGTACAACAGCGTGTGGTGTGACGGGCACCTGAGTGGATGTGATCGGTGGACCGTTTGTGCGTGCCTTAAAACGCGCCGTGCCCGCGACCAGATCTGATGAACAGTAGATGAACTTGTAATCATTAGCGCCTTTTTGGTGCATTCTCAGATGATTTTAGCACTTTGCTCTATAGAATATTATACAGATCAGTTATACTTTCTCGTTACCAAAACTTGTTTCAAATAGTATTTTTTTGCGAAATCAATTGATGTGTACATAATTTATTACAATTATTTGGTTACATTCATATCAATGGTTTGTTAAAAATTTGTGAACTGGCCTTCCAGTGATCAAGAAGTTAATCAAAATAATAATGTAATGTCTATTAATAATTGCGGTTGTATTGTACGTGCATTCAACTACATTCCATGTTCAAAATGATGTAACGTAGCAACAATAACTAATATTTGTTGCGAAGTGCGTAGACGAGTTGTTAATGACCTAAATTCCATTGCAATGTGGTCATTAATTGACAGCTCCAGAGTAGCTGTTGGAATCTTATTTTGTATATTTCTATTATTTACATTGTTAAATAAAATAGTATTGTTTTGTGGTCAAATCAATAAAATTTCAGTGAATGTACTAGGTACTTTAATAATATATACAAGTTACATAATGCAAAATGCATGTCCAACATGGAACAACAACTGGACGAACTTTGTTTTGTGTGGTATCCTAAAACATCTTTGATATTTGCGTAACTAAACTATGATTTCAGGTTTTTAGTTGTTTTTTCTTTTTTTTTTTTTTTTTTTTTTATAATAGGCTCACAAGATGACCTCACTCCACCTGATGGTAAGCGGTAGTGAGATCCAAATATGAGGTCGACAGGCACAATATACCATATTGAGCCTGTCGCACTCACCCTGAAAGCCGTGAAAAAGGAGACCACTGCTGCGGCAACAACGAGACAAGGCGTGGAGTCTCACATTGGTATTGAGCTGTGCGGGTCGGAGTTGGCCAGTCCGCCGGACGGAAGGGCCCCCGCACCGGCGGGCTGACCCACTCCGCCCGCACAATACCGCCGCTAAGACTCCACTGGTCCGGCGCTTGCCGCAGCAATGGTCCCCCCTGGCTCCGGTTCGTACAGTGCTGATCCCGGAACGCGACCTGACCGAAAGAGGTCAGAGTCACTTGGCGGGTTTTACACAACTGTATGGTGGTAACAGCAACCGGTCGACAAAATGTCTCCCACCTGAAATCTTTGCTATCTCTTAATTACTGTGAATAAATATAATAATGTTTGCCAACAACATTAATATTGGACTTGACAGTCAAATTATCCTCAACATCATTTCGTAATTTGGAAACTTCTAGACATTGGGCATTGTAATAATGAAGGTCGGCGATACATTTGTCAAGAAGCATGCAAATGCTAACGGTATTCTCGGTGCACAGGAATGCGGAAGCGTGTTTAGCAATAAAGCGAGCAATAAACGCGCTCTTGCGACCGCAAACTATTCAATATTTGAAACATGTGGATGGTGGGTGAAATGAAAAAGGCACGTGTAGACATACACACACGTGGCACAGTATTTACTATGCTTTGTCTGCTCCGCGGAGCATATTCATTATCGTCGCAAATACGCGTGCAATATTGCCGGCTTGTGCACAGACTAGAATATCGAACTGAAGCTTGAAGGAAAGCTTTGATTTTTTTTTTCAGTAGGAAATATCACTACGACGATTCATAAACAAATCAACTGAAAGTCTTTAACGAAATTTCAATACATGTTACGGATGATAGCCAATAAGTGATTTTCCATTGTCTCTGGTTGAGCATCAGTGAACATGCTAAAATATGATTTTCAACGGCCAACTAGTAACAAACCAGTTCTAATCTGAGTCAAAGTCTTGTCTCTTGAGTCACTGAACTTGCACTTACGACCATAAACAACTATGATGCCAATAAAGCTTTTTACTACACTGTTCCCATTTGAGCGATTACCGACACTATGTATAAGTGTTGCGTCAATGGTCGTCACCTTTAGCTAGTACTAGCTGTGCCAGCGACTTCGTTCGCGTTTCCCCCCGTTTTTTACACATTTTCCATTGTATCTTTGCTCCTATTGGTCGCAGCGTGATGTTATATAGCCTAAAGCCTTCCTCGATAAATGGTCTATACAACGCAAAAAGATTTTTTCAAATCGAACCAGTAGTTTCTGAGATTAGCGCGTTCAAACAAACAAACAAACAAACTCTTCAGCTTTATAATATTAGTATAGATTTATGTTTCAATCTAGCATGATAAACGCTGTTAAGTTTCATTTTTATTTATAGATCCCGAATCTCTGTTCTCTGGTCAAAACATTTAAACAAGCTTTTGTTATCTAGTCTTAATGAATCTAGTTGGAAGGTTTACGCTAATTCATTCATACATTTGGTAACTGTTATTCGGTCCACCCTACCGTGAAATTCAACGCCGAAAGTTGGAATCGTTTCTCGTACCACGTAGGTATGCGTATAATTTGCCTCATTATTAGTGAAAACGGTACAATTTTATTTTTTTTATTTTGAATATGTATTTTTGCTTGTGTGTATGTCTCTTACGTTCTTTTGATATCCAAGTACAAACGCCTATAGCAAGCAAGTTCCTAAACGATTGACTGACAAAACAATCTCTTAAGCTAAACGCGGGCATACAATACACCCTTTTATTGTAGTAGCCATGTATTTTTCATAACATAATACGGCTATATCCGAGGACGGCCGTAAACATGTCTTCAATAAGGCCCCGGAATGACCCGCTCTCGCCCCGGGCACGACATTGTTCCCCGGTTTATAAAATTACTCCGCAAAAGGAGTGAGCTCCTCAAAGACGATACGCTTGTACTACAACAGTGTAATATGTAAAGACGCCGGGCCCGTGTTTGGAAGCATGCCGTATAAAAGACCGCTGTTACCCCTCTCTACTCTGTTTAAACTCTTTAAATTGTGTTGATGAAGTGGAGTCTGCACCCTGGAGCGAATGTGTCCGCGGATATTCACGGTTTAGTTTATTTACGTTTATAAAACTTTGCTTACCATCTTTCCGATCTTTTAGTTTGCACTTATGTTTGGTCTGAGTGACTTACTTATCTTATGTTTCGTTTACAAAAAATATTTGTCATTACAACATAAGTAAATTTTGATTAACAATTTATATACCGGCTTGTCCCCTTTTCAATGAAATACATAACTTCTTATGTGTTACTGTTTCTTTGGCATTATAATTCATCACGAGCCTTACTAAATGACATTACACGCATGTAAGTGAATCAGAACCACCGGTGTTCCCGTCCGTAGTAATTTATATCGTCAGATTAATAACTGCTTGTATATGTAAGTCGGGACCATAAAGTAAATACATACAGCAGTAGTTTATTTATTTATTTATTTATTTGTTTATTCAAAATCCACAGCTCTTAAATAAAAATTACAGATAATCTTCTAAATCACAAGCAGTAGTTGTAGTAATTAATATATTCTATGAAGTAATGCACGTCATTTATGGGGAGTGCGGGTTTATTATTTGTCTGTCAGTGGTTTCATAACTTGGAAAGTAAGTTAGGTAGTACTTTTCTATAGGAACCTAGATAACACCCAATAAATCTAAAGATGATCTAAATAATGTGAGTACGAATTAAAACGACGATCGACTGAAAGACAACCAAGCCTGATAGAGTATGAAAAGAATAATAACACACATTGAGGTTGTTCCTTACATTATTTTAATAACTCAGTCATTACTCCTTATGGTCGAAGCTGTCTCCTCCGTCCCTCCCATGAGCATGTATTGTATGTAGTGCACACATACGTATATAATTATTTATAGTGCAAACTGTTTAAGGTATTCTGAACATGTAGACCGGTGCACGACCGGTTTTATTTATATCTGTCTCGGGATCCGCACCTGTCCGCTAATTTATGAGCTTCGGATCGAAAACCACAAGCGAATCAAGTAAAACCTACATTCCACCTCGTTAACTATACAACGCCCGTACGGGAGATATTATTAAATTGTTATAGGGCGGAACCGGCAGATGACGTGATCTATTGTAGCACAACATACGAGTACTTGGAGGAAATCTTAAATTATTCTATTGAATAACGCGATGAATTACGTTTACAAGTTAATGCGCGATATTGAATCTTGCGCCGACCGCATAAGGCCGTATGATTTATTGTGACAGCCGGGAGAGTACGGAATGCACTTGCTCAGGACATTTGAGTAATTGTTGACTCTTGATGCTACAGTAAAAAGAACATTTTATTTACATAGCGTTGGTTTATTTTAAGTGGTGCCCTTTTGCGTAGCTGGCAACATAGTTAATTAATTTATAGAACCATGTTACGAAGCAGGTGTGCATACGCTAACGGTATCGGGCCAGGGTAATCTCCCAATGCAAGTTTTATGAGTTTTTGTAAAATGCTTGGAAAGCTTTTATGGATAACATCGTAAATGTCCGCTTTACATGACACTATCTCTTAAGGGGTATAAAATTAGCATCCTGTGGTGTCTCTGTCCCTCTTATTCAGTATAACAGTTTTATTTATATGCCCATAATGTTTGTACTGTCTATATTTTAAAGTCCACAACACTGTAAATACTCTTTATCATTGTGTTTTAATAATACTACAGACCATACTTTTTATTCTCATTGACAAATAATATAACTTCATAAAACTTTCGAACTAAAATTTTAAATTTGAAAAAAAACACATTCATGACCCCGCCTGAACGGGGACTTGAACCACCGGACCTCCCGATTTCGCGTCGGTTGCTCTTTCGAACTTTTAAAGTTCTTGTTACGAAATAAAAGCTTTCACAGTTACCAATAAACTTTTGAATAAGTACAAATATAATAGAAAAAAACGTGAATATTTCCCTCATAGAACTTTGGATCAATGCGCGGCGTTGCAACGATCCTTGGACCAATGAAGCTGAGATGCATACGTACACCGGCAATGGTAGGTCAGACACACTGACACAACGAGAAAGTTATTAGTAGCAGTGCCGTCATACGCTTCGCTGTGACGCCAAGCGCCGGCCAGGGCATATAATGAACTATTATGCTAATTTACTCCGCCGTGAGACGTCACCCCCTCGCGATTGTAAATAAACCACCTTGTTTATTTACAATCGCGAGAAGATGACGTCTCACGGATTTATATACTAGGCGTGTTTTAAGATCTCTGAAAACTCCAAACATCAGGTGAGGGGTGAGAGTGATTTGCGCCTCCGCAAGTCCGGCGATGATGACGAGGCTACTCCAAGCCATCAGAAAAAAAAAACAAGTAAACAGATATGAACTTAAAAGCACAATCATCACACGCAAGTTTTTATTGTTGCCTTATGCTATTGTAATTGAACACACAAACATAAAATATACGGATTGTTACTCAACAAAGTTAATTATTTTACGCTTTATTTTTCAAATAACAAGACAATATGTCCGAAACGGGACAAAGTTGTAGCGCATCTATCAATTAAGCGTGACTGGATATCGTGCGATGTATTTCTAATTTGTTACGTGGATTTTTATCACACATCTAGGCTATATGAGCCTTTCGTTTTTATGATAAAATTTGAGGATCCAGTATAATGCACGTAAAATCTATACCGCATGAAGAAACCATCATTATTTCATTAATGTATGATACTGATCTTTCCATTTTTATTTAACGTATATGTTATAGGCAATGTGTATAATGCAGGCATTCTATACAATGCCTAGGAAATGTATAGAATGCCGAGGTTGCTTAGGCAATGTATGAAATGATACTCAATGTTTGAAGTATTTTACACTTTACCTAGGAAATGTATAGAATAACTAGGCATTGTATAGAATGCCGGTTGAAGCTTAGGTAATGTATTTAATCGATTTGTCTTCTCCGTGATTTGGTTAGTTAGATAGGTACCTACTGATCTTTTGAGAACTTATCCTATTTTTAACTGTCACAAGCAGATTGCGCTGATTAAACATATTGCATTTTATCGGTTGGTATGCCGTGTTTTTTGCGTATTGAGCGTTTGTCATATAGGAGTTCTAGGATAAACTAGTTTGGCCTAAGCTAAACTAGTTTTTCCGTCACAGGTATATATGGGTGGTTTAAAAAAAATTAACACAAAGAGGACTATTTTTTTAACTCAGTCTAGGGTCCCAGGAAGTCCCGAGCTCGCAAGTACTACATAGTTTATATCCAAGGCCAAACGAGTTTGTCCTGAAATTGGGTTTGTCCGGTAACATCTAAATATATAAAAGGAGAAACTGACTGACTGATTGACTGACTGACTGACATATCAACGCACAGCCTAAACAGCTTAACGTAGGCACTTGAAATTTGGAAATAACGTAGCTAAGGTACCGTAGAGGTGCACTAAGAAATTGATTCCCAAAATTCTTGCGGGAACGGGAATTAGCGGGAAAATCCTTTTTGTATGAAAAATCTAAACCACTTAAATTAGATGCTTTAAATTTGACATACAGGTATCATAGTAAACTTAAAGCTTAGTTGGAACAGGATATTGAAAAATTCTTACGGGAACGGGAATTAGCAGGAAAAAACTTTTGTATGAAAAAATCTAAACCGCGAAAGAAAGATGATTGAAATTTGGCAAGTACCTTAATAAACGAAAAGCTTACTTGCAACGCGATATTGAAAAATTCTCACGGTAATAGGAGTAATTGGGAAAAACCTTTTATATGTAATATCTGTAGTTCACGCGAACGAAGTCGCGGGCACAGCTAGTGTATGTATATGATCAACAAATTGCAACTACATATCTAGATATCACTGTTCTTGAGTAAAAGCCTGGTGACAGATGGACAGATGGACCATTTATGGGTTAATGGACGGGCTCAAAACCAATGCTACCTAACCCTCTACTCAAAGCAATAACATATTATTCAAAATATACCGAGGTTAAGGTTGATTAACTCTGTCTGAATAATAAATAAATGAAAATGTTTAAGGTCCTACCCGTGGTCGTTCATTATACACATTACCTGATGCACTTCGGGCATTTTATACAATACCTAGGCAATGTGTGAAATTAATCGTATTATACACATTGCCTGAACGTTTTAGGCATTGTATAGAATACCTAGGTAATCTATACAATACCGGATTATACACATTGCCTATAACATATACAACGCATAGTATCAATCCTATAACCCTTATAGGATAGTTTCTTCTAAGTAGAAGTAGAAGAACAGTAAGTAAGTACTTACTGTTCCATTATTTGCATAAAGATTAAACGAACGTTTTCAAAGCACAATACCATTCTGTTTAACTGAACTTAACTTTTAATTTACATACAAAACAATAACTGAAATCATCGACTAGAAGTCGATTTATTGAAAGAGCAAGCAAAACTTTATTCAGTTTCATTGAAAACTCCGCAGCATTGAACGTTTATTTGAAGCAATAATAATAGCGTTTGCATTTAATTCCTAGAACACTTGCAGTCGGCCTGTGGCGTCCATTCAGCGTAATCGAGGTAATCGGGGGAAGTGCTGGAATAACACGGTTTTATCACTTGATATACACTCCTTGTTCAAGGAACCTCCTGAACATTGACACTAATTGTACAAGTGCTATTGATTTATATAATTCCAATACTATTATTTTTATCTACACGATTAATTAGATAATAGTGATAAGACACATACCTACTTGCGCAATGTTTACAATTGTGTTGTCGGTGCGACTAATTAGCTCAGTTTATATTCGCTATTCAAAGGAAGTCGTTATGAAACATTCCGCCGATAAACGGGCCCTCTGATGGGGCTCTTTGGAAATTAATATCATTAAAATTTATTCGCCAACATTAAAGAATCCCTTCGAGGACCTTAGGGCAGTTCGCTCTCGCTTCCGCGCGGCGGCGCTCTATCTCTGTATACAAACACGTTTTAAATTATCGTCCCAGAAAATTGTGGGCAAGAAAAACATTATTGGCCCAGGGCCGCCCGGCGAGTTCGCACGGGCACAATATGATCGCTAAGTGAGGAAACTTCGCCGGGGACTACCTACTAAATATTCGTATTTTATGCACGGCTCCGGGGCGGAGATGCCGATATCAAAACTAGAAACTTTCAATCACTTCCTTTAAGCAACTGGAACGTCATTTAAATTTCACCCGAAGAAATAATATTCATACTAGCATCGCGATTTGTGAGGAATACGACGGTATATTCGGGCACCAAGTTTACGGGATGAGAGAGTTAGAAATGTATCTTATACTTTGTACTTTCGTGATTCTTCTGTCTGGATAAGTTGTCGTCTCACTGCTGTTCTTCATTATTCTGCACACTAGGAAGTGACAAGGTTGTGACAATACAATCCAACCAGGTTAATTTAAAATTTGAATAACCAACCAGGTTAACTATATTTACTTTACTTTTTCTTTTTACAAGCTTTTATTTAACTTGCAATGTATGTATGTTTGTGTGTTCGGGTGGAATTTTATAACTCAATTTTAAGGCACTTGCCCTCAACCGATTGAGCTGAAATTTTGCATGCACGTGTATATCCGATGACAATGCAATATTATTATGACATGGAGCTGATCTGATGATGAAGTCGGAAGATAGCCATAGCAACTCAGTAATTAAATAACATAACCACATCGAGTTTGGGCTCATTTCATTCGACTAGATGAGTACTTTGGTGCTAGATAGTAACCAAGGTCTGATGATGGAGCCGGAAGACAGCCAAAGGAACTCAGTACTTAAACGACACAACCAAATCGAGTTTGGGCTCGTTTGATTCGCCTAGATGAGTACTTAGATGCTAGATGGTAACCAGGGTCTGATGATGGAGCCGGAAGACAGCCAAAGGAACTCAGTACTTAAACGACACAACCCCATCGAGTTTGGGCTCGTTTGATTCGCCTAGATGAGTTGAATGAGATGAACAGACTTAGGAACTTACAAGGTGAAAACTAAAAAGTATAAAAATAAATTAAGGTAAAAAAATCTTTAAAAACAAGCTTTTATTTAAATGCGCTAAAAAGAAAAAAATAAACTTTTACACTATAACTTTACTGTCAACTTATAACATTTCAAATTCAACATATTTGACACAATTTATATGTTTTAAAAGCTTGTCGCGAGATTTAAGTACCTACTCGTAATTTTAAAAGCAAGTTTTAAAATACCTGCCTATTAAAAATTTTAAACTAAGAAAGTAAATACGAGTACTTAAATCTCGCGACAAGCTTTTAAAACATATAAATTGTGTCAAATATGTTGAATTTGAAATGTTATAAGTTGACAGTAAAGTTATAGTGTAAAAGTTTATTTTTTTCTTTTTAGCGCATTTAAATAAAAGCTTGTTTTTAAAGATTTTTTTACCTTAATTTTTTCTATCTATAGACGTATTTTTTTACCTATGTAACTCAAGCTTTAAGAATTCATTCTAATAACCTGCCATAGTTGTAAAAGCATCATTAAGTCAGAAATACCACCTTGTGCACATTACAGTTAACTACGTTAAGAAGTAGAAGATAGAATCCTCTAACTACCATTAAAACACAAAACAACAGGGGAAATGTCTTCATAAAGATGTAACACGCACTAAACAATCCCTGATATTTATGTTGACAGCCGCTGGCAAATGAGGTTCTATGCCGACATTTATAAGCGCTGAATAGATTGCAGTTATGTACGGCTGTAGGATATTGCAGACGTCGAAGACAATAGGAACAACGGGCAGACAAGACATTTGTTACATGTGTTATTTAAGGACCAAATCTTCTCGCGCGTATACGGCGCGGTAGGTAGTGACATTTTCACTATGTATTTGTAATAGAGCTGTCTATCTAATTTTATGGGATACGTTATTTTATTTTGATTCATTGTTCTGATTTCATTGAACACATAGAGGCAAACACGACTATCTAAATCAGAACAAAACCGAATAATTAAACCATCATCCACATGAAACAAAATATTATCACAATCATGGTCATTGACCTCGTAATATTTTATTTGTATCCATAATAATCTTAGGGCGCCATAATTAACTAACCCACATACCGCCGACCCACATATTGAATATTTGAATCAAAATTTTATGAGGCAAATTACATCATTCTAGTTATGCTATCCCAATCCACCTCGCAACGCGGCGTGCTAGCCGATGCGCCGGTCTATTTTAACGGAGTTGCTATCTGTTATAATAGACGGTTGCTAGACGGCCGGTGTACCCTGGCGTGTACTATATGAGCCGTAACGCTGGCCTTTACAAACAATATTGTAATTTACACAGACTCATTACCATACAGGAACTAATTATGGATAACAAGGAATATTGCGGATCGGATTATGCCGTTTTTAAGCACGGTGCAACGAGCTAGATGTTATAAAGCTGATATTTAATCAGGTGGATAATGAAATGCAACGGTTGTGGTTTATTTTTGTACATGCTACACCATAAAAGTGCGATCGTTAATTAGAGTTTATTGTTATTTGTTTAGAATGGAATGGTAAATGTTTTACGCTGGTTGCATTATTTATTCACCGATTAAATGTTGAACATAAAATACTTAGACAGTGACAAACCGTTTCGTTAGACGGGTACGTAAGTATGTATAAGTAAGGAGACATGGCTCTGAATCAGTGGAAAAGTGTCTTTTACGCAGCAATTGCTGACGAGTTTCTTTTTAGATTACTTGAATAAAGGTAGATGATTTCCACCCTTTTTTTTTTTACAAAAAGCCTACCCTTGAAACTTATAGTCTAGTTTATTATTAGCTATTAGGCAAATTGGGAGCATATCCAAATAGTCATTATATTGACTGAGTGTTTAGGCACGCGACCCAGTTCGGGTCGTATCAGAGGACAGTTGCATTCTGGGCCGATTGGGCAAGATCTGACGAAACTCTTGGACGGGCCGGCGGACGCGCCATCTACAAGGTGCCTACGAACGTCATCAATTCGTTATTTGTTAATATTTTCCATACACCTGTATGTGTGGCAAGTAATAAAATTGTGAAAATCAACATTTGATTGACTTTCATGCAATTTGATTGGATTGAAGTACATATTTAAATCTTAAACTACTTTAGTATGATGAATTCAGCATGCATCGTGTATTAGTTTAAGTTAAAAGATGTACTATGTATATCTCTCTTCTTCTAAATCTCTAAGTAAATCTTATCATGTAGCAGGATACGTGAATCCTAAATCTACGGTATCGCAAGTCGCAACGTCTAGTGCAATTTTTAACGTCTAAACGCTACTCCAAAAGTAAACAGCTTAGCGGTATTAGAAAAGTTAATACGCCGCTAAAAGCAAAACAATGCACCAGGAGATTAAAAAGAAATTGCGCCGCTGCACTGTGCAACGTGGCGTTGTTAAACGAGGAACGAGATCGTGCTCGGAGCGAAAGTTGCATCGGCTCAAATCAGATGCAGACAGAGAAATCCGCGGCAAAGCACACTCGATACGGGGCTTCGCGACAATCGCGACCGCACGGCGACGATAATTAGCGCTCGCCGCGAATGTCACGCAACCGCCCCCCGAACGACGCAGAGCGTCTTCAAGACGACCATTAAAATGCAGATGGGTGGGCTCGAGTGGGTCACACAGTTCGCTCAAGGAATCCCCCGCCCGCTAGTTGCAGTTGCTTGCAGCTAACTCGCCAACTTGCTGTAACAAATGGACGGTTTAACAAACTTGAGGCTCATAACAATCTGCTAAGTGAGCAATCCCATTCGTAATTGTGTTAACATTTAGTGCTTTATGATGTAGTCATTTTACTGAGGAAACTAACACGTGTAACTCGAAGCTTTTAGCTCTATTTTAAATAATAATAATAATGACGATAAATTTTCGTATCTTAATGAAAATGGATTGAATTTTCTTTTTTCATCCCACTAGCGGGAAAGGTCGCCTTCAAACCTGTGTAGCGTCTGCCACTAGCGACTGCCACTACACATTATTTCAGACTAAGACTGGTTAGTTCTTTGATAACTGGACCAGATAATAACCAATAAATTAGAATACCCAAATACACATTACAACATGATGAAAATGTATATAATAAAGTGATGTGCACAGTACACGCGGGCGCGTCGGCGACTGTATAAATCTCCGGTGATAAATTAGGCAATTCATAAGATAGGGTTCACGCACGCCCCCCGGGCTAGCGGGATAATTCGACGGGAGTGCGGGAGCGGTGGCCGGCCGATTTATCGCGCGCCCATAACGAAATTATGGGAGACAGATAGTTAAACCAGCTGTAAAAATTGTTAGCGTTTGATTAGTCTGGCCATTGAGGCTTCTGTTAGAGTGTTTTGACATGTGAAATTGGCTTTTCCTCTGATGTCCGTAAGGCTTAAGCTTTTTGATTTGAAGCGAAAATTTGGCTATTTTTCTATGTTCAAGCCATTTGAATAAAAACTCTCGAAAAAAACTTATAAAATAATAATACTCGTTATGCATGGTTTCGGTAGTTGGTTATCATAATTTATTTGCTCCTATTAATTTGAAGAAGTTTTATTTTAGTTAATTGGTTTATGTTACAATTAGTGAATCATGCTCTAATTTTAGTAATTGCTCGCTGATTATGTTGTAACTATTTTTAAATGACATTGGTACGTTTACTTTTTAAATATTTCAAACACCAAAACATACATATCATAAAAAAAATATTCATTTTATAAGTAATTTCAGTCACTTCTATGTAAACAGCGCTGTTTTAATATGAAATTAAAAGAAATAATATGTATATCGTAAACCAATCAGATTGAGAGAAGAATAAAAGACGGTACCGCGTCGCCCACTAAATCGCAGTAAAATAGGGTAACTAAATAGATATTGTATTTCATGAATACGAATCGAATCGAATGATAATAAGCTATTCATTCAACAACACCGGAGCGGTCAGACGGCCAGTCTTCTTATTTAACTTTTATTGTATGCAGTTACGTATTTATGTAAACACGGTGGCCACTTTTAAACAGTTTCACGGCAATAATGGGCTGTAAATTCAACGCTTCCCGGTATTGCCTAAATGACCGATTAATTTTTTTCACGTTTATATGTTTGCGCCGTAAATCTATCGGAAGCTTTACGATCCGTGGGCCTCCCGAAAACCATCTGATTTGAATAAGCTTACTTGAATAGTCCTAAAATAATACTAGATCCATTTCTCGAGTATCTACTTTTATTATGTGGGACCTTCGTATGGACGTATTTTTTGTTCAACTGTCTATGATACTATTATTTTTTCTCACATTATTCGTGTCCCAAAAAATATTCCTACTGTTTATGTAAATTGTGCAAAAGATCTGTATTAAATACCCTCTTATCGTGCTCCTTATATGTTTGTATTTATTCAAATGGCTGCCCTCTATAATTTTATTGAGGATCCTATCGAATTGCGTCATAATGTTCACCGTATTTTCGGGAAAGCACTAAATCATCTTGTCTTTCGCGTAATCTTTTTCAAATTCCTGTTTACGACTGTTTCCACTAAGCATGCATGAAGCCGAAGCGCCCTGAACTTTTATTGGTTCCGATCGTATGTACAGACACGCAGTATAAATACGAATAGTAGACCACCTTGGTTTGAATCTGACACATTTTTAATACGCTACCGGCATGTTTAGCCAACCAACCAACATCGCAGAAGGATGTCTTGGCGAGAGAATCTTACTATGACATTTGTCAAATATTTGGATATACGGCACCTCCCCCTGCTCATGATCGAACTACTATTCTCACTTGTACTATGGAAAAGC
Source organism: Maruca vitrata (assembly GCA_039566165.1). Classification (NCBI taxonomy): domain Eukaryota; kingdom Metazoa; phylum Arthropoda; class Insecta; order Lepidoptera; family Crambidae; genus Maruca; species Maruca vitrata. The sequence goes on from CM076926.1 coordinate 4,012,651, forward strand.
GTTCCATCTCAACTGCTATGTGCTACGTCAACAACAGCTGTTGCTGGCAAAATTTATTGTAATGCGAACATATTAACACTAAATGATGTTTAATACGATCACAGGCAATATATTTAGCGGATGTATACAAAATACTTTGCTAACATACCGTTACTTCCCTCATTCAATGTTTTTCTGAGAATCGTCTCCTAACTTTGTTTAATAGTCAGCTTGTGAACTTAACTATATTTTTGTGGGAAGGTACAAATGCCTAATACTACTTACTGAACGGCATCCAGATACCACACATACCATTCCACATTCCAATATCAAAATCTATCGTTGATTAGTTTTCCCAGCTGTGAATTCCGTAGATATCATTACGCGGTGCGTCAAAATAGTTTGATGTTGATGACCTCGATGACTTGCACCAAGCCTTGGACCGATGGCATGGCGGCCAATAACCCATACCTTAAACCATAAACATTGGACACCGCAATCTTTTAACACTCTTTGCTTACGAAGTGTATTTTTTGTTTCAGGTAAGACAGTCTTCCTACGTCATACGATTGAACTGTATCTACTCTCTACGGCACGTGTAAGAATACCGTATGTTAAAACTATTTAAAATTTCAATTGCGTAATACTAATGTGTAGTTTTACCATGTTAGTACAGGTTTTCAAAGTCATTGTTTTGAATTTTTGATTCAATGAAGAATCTCTAACAGGCGTTGCAGTTTGACGATATGATTTCACTTAACGATGAAAAGTCTCAGTATATTCACTGTCTCGATGGATCCACGTTTATATTTGATCCATCTAAAAATACTTTCGGACTGTATGTATGAGAATAACTGTTAATACGGTGATCCGCCCTTTTCCGATTTGCACCTTTCCTGGTAGCACATTTGGGAGCTATTTTGGTCGAAGCTCTCGCGTGGCGGACCGGGTGGATATTTCAATCAACCGGTCAAGGAACGGTTACATCGGCACCATTATCTTGCCGCCGAGATTGATGGCCCAATATTGCGATGGACTCGCCACTGCCCCGCGTACACACGACGGCTAATGTGCACCAATAAAACGTAGCCTTGTTTTTGCCCCGACGCGCTGTGCATCCACCCGATTGTTTATAGACAGTAATAAAGTGCCATCAAATCAATCTAATGGATTACAAGATTTATTGGCCCCCCAGCCTAGCGCGATAACACGAAAATATTTGTCTTGTCTATGCAAATACACGAGTAAACCTCGCTATAATGGACTCGTCATGCGCCGGTGACAAATGAACGCTCAGATAATGTATCAACAATGTGCGGCACGTCTTAAATAATTTCAAATCGGGACACGTGACAATATATCCCGTGCCACGCGAAATTGTGTAAGTTTGCTCTTTTTAAATTCTAAAGAATTCTTCGAAGTTTTTGGACCGGTGCCATTAAATAATAACACGGTGTCGGAAAGATATAGCTGTAGTGACGTCATCAATCAGAAAAGTGCACAGGGGGGCGCGACACATTCTTCCCGCTATCCGAGTAAAATTTATGGTGAGGCCAATACTGTAATGCGAAACACGGGGCGTACGCCGGCTGGACGTCTATTTCGAGACAGTATCGCCTGCCCGATCTATTTGATGGACTCGCTAGCACTACGGAATAACCCTATGCATTGGCTAATCATGTAATGTGATCTTACTGGTCGTTCCTATTTTTTAAGTAATTCGAATTTGTGGGCTCTGTTAGGCGCCAATAGGTTGGTTAGTTACGTTGGTGGTGATGAATAATTCTAAATTGATCATTTTATTACGCTGTTGAATTGTAGAGCTAAAGGATTTTAGATTGATGGTTTTAATAATGAAAACATTATTAACCCTTCAGTAACTTGAAAGTGATCCGAATGATTATAAATAATGTATAATGCAATCAATATTGTCTTATGCGACCAGTTCAGCCGTGCAACGATACTTTATGAAATTGTATTTACAGTTGGCGATTTAAATTTCAAAATAGACGTGTTATAATAAAGTTAGCGGTAGAGTGGAGCGGTAAACCACGGTGGAACAATAAAACTGCGCGCGCGCGCCTGGCGCCGAGACGCTCTACTTGTTGCCGTCTGGGCGAGATGCGAAATGCTTAGGGTCGGCGCACGCGGGGCCACTGGGCTGACCACGCGGCCATCGATGGTCGCCACTGACTGCCGACATCACGTGACTCAGACTGGAATAGGATACGGCCACGCGTAGCCCTTGGTAGAGTCAACTATCTTACCTATAGGTAATGGCTTGTAGAGGACAGACAACACGGATAGTTCGATATCAACGTTTATCTTCACGGCATGAGTACGGTACAAAGTTCAAAGTCTGACTAGCTGTTGTGTATCAGCACAGTTACCTCTTCAAGCGCATTTTATAGCACAAACTGAACGCTGTCTTGTAAACTATGCTGAAAACCAACTTACGTTTTAATATTTATTTACATTATTACAAATGTTCTTCAATTACGTCAGGACCGCTGCAATGATCGACAGGAAAATTTATCAAAACACATTGTTTGCCATTTTTTCCACATGAACTGCAATCTACGCTTGTGTAGTGTCAATTGCAATCGCTTCGTCTTTGAGCGCCCTAAGGCTCGGCTACACCCCGCTCCCGACTGTTGCCCTTGTAAGGAAGTACATTTTACATGGCGCTCGGTTGATTTCCCGGACCCTTCATGGGTTGTAATATTTTATTGACCAGGCACTAATACTATTTTCAAAGATGTTTCAAAATGTTTGTACACTTCATATATTTATTAGACTATGTTCCTAAGGTCTCCTCAGTCGATTACTTATATTTTGTAGAAAATATGTTGGAAATTCAATTTGGCGAGTTCACATTGACTAGTAGTGATAAATATACGTGACCATAATAAAAATGTCGCCCAAATTACTCGAGTGACCTTCTCATTGGTTACGTCGGAAGTTCAGTGAACCGTGTTCTAATTTTGTATCGGATCTCATTTGAAATATATACACAATTTAGTACATAGCGAAGATCACCGTACGACCAACTATTCATTTGAAATAAACAATGTGGCTGTGTGTTGCACAGAAATAGCCATCGCACAGTTGACACGTCTAATTTAAGAGTTATCAGTTTAGCGCTCTTACTCATTTCATTGGGCGTGCGTGTCACACGTCCGTGCCGCTTCGTGCCGCTTACGGACCTGCATCCTCCCATCATTCGCCACAACAACCGGCAGACGATGCTGACATACCTAAAAAATGTAAGCACAACACAACATTTACTTTCTTCCGAATCACATCATCCATAATACTCATACAAACATATTTTACATAATTAATCCACATCAACATAACAGCTTTCATTAATAAACATCAGGGAGTCTGTTTCTTATCCGAAAATCGTTTGTCCGAAAATCAAAATCCCTAACACGTTTGCTATAATCATCAAAATCCATAATGTTCGAATGTACGAAATTTCATAATCCCTAATTGTCTTTAATACTAATCATTTTTTGTCATAATATCGAGTTCTATAATAATCAAATCTCCTAAAATTACTTGCTATAAAGTTAAATGCCCGAAGTGTTACATAGTATAATGTTCGTTACTACGAATGGAGCTTTATCATAATATTATTAGTCCGAATTATGAATGATTATTTATAATTTTGTTTTATTCAAAAAATGTTTGGCCAAAAAATGGTTTCGTCAAATCATCATTTTATAAATGACTTACTTTTTGACCAAATGATCAACAGTTAAATTTTCATTTTACAAATAATTATTTTGCAAAATGAATATTTAACAACTGAGTTATCATACCAAACTACTATTGGTATAAAAAGTTTGATAAAATGTTTTATTTGACAAATGTTTCTTTTATTAATCGATCTGATAATAGATATGGTACGGGTCAAATTAAAACACAATATTTGGAAAATCATTATTTTGATAAATTTGGTTAGGTAAGGTTAGAATTTTGGTTAGGTTAGGTTAGAACTGGTGACCATAAAACGCGCGAGCCGAGCGAGCGAAGCGAGCGTGCGGCGGCAGCGGCCGGCGAAGGGCCAGAAAATATTTACTACTGTTTAATTTCTATGTAACAGTGGATACATAAATAAAAATAAGTATATTTATATATACCGATGTTCGTCACACATAATAAGTCAGTTTTTGTAAGATGGTACTGTTGTTAAATGTCTCGTTTGCCAAATGAATATTTAGGATTTGTAACAAATTATAGAATAGAATTGTGCATTTCACATATTATGGATTGTAATATTTATAGCAAAACATTTTAGGACCTTTAGTACTTTCGGACTTATGACGTTTATGGAAAAGCCTTTATGTCTTTTAAACTTTATAGATTGTGATATTTATGGCAAAAGATTTTAGGGAAAATAATATTTAGGGATTTCGATTTTAGGGCAAGTGATATTATGATAAATGTAGTTAGGGATAATGATCATTCGGGCAAATGATGATTCGGACATAAAACATTATGAGATGTAAAATTATGGATAAAAATTTTATGAGATGAAATAGAGAACCTAAACATCAACATAATTGTGTTATGTATTTTTAACAACTACTTAAAATATGAGATTTCTGAAACTTCAAACAGACGCATTTAAATCATGTTAAACACTTGTCATTGTCACCGAGACCCATTGAGACATCCTCTAAAAGATGAATCAGACTGGAAATCATAATTTTCAGATTTAATACAGTGTAAACCCATTTGAGATCACACTTAATATGAAGCAGACATAGTTAGATCTAGTTTAAAAGTGGAATCTATAAAAATAAAGTCGCCTGTTTGCGTGTGTCATTTTTCGTAACAATATATTTTTGTTCGTTCTGACCGCGATACAATTTAATGGACTTGCCCGCGCTCTCGTTTTAGCAAAACAAAAATGTAAATATGAATAAGAATCTAACATGTAACAGATCTATTTGGAACGCGACGCATTATGACGTTAGCTTGATTTATTTTTTCCGGAACCGTTTCAAACACACTGAGGAAGACGTAGTTCAATTAAATGCTCGTTGTGTGCGATTAACGATGTCCCAACCGAGTGATAGTTATTATACTTACCAAATTGTTGACACAGATTAAAGCTAAGTTTTAGCCTCTTATGCGCCTTTTTGGACTCTACTTCATGTTATATTTTGAGACTTCAAATGCATTTTAAATTATCATTTTAGTTTTTCCCATTGTTCCAAATTGGTTGCTACAGACGACGACGATACGACGTACTTATACCTAAAATATGTAAAGAAAGTCTTTGTATTGTAAAAATTAACTAGGCAGTCTTTATAACCCTTACCCAAAGGCTTTTATGACATTATCATGATCCCTTATTTATATGATACACGTACTTTAGTAAAACAGGTTAGTTACAATGTAGACAACTTGCAACATAAATAATGTAATGCACACACATTACTACAACGTGTCCGTGCGTTTTTGTTTGTTAAAAAGTCGATTTTTCTTTTATAATGACGAAATGTAAAAACTCCACGATTATGATTAGGTTTGTTGAGGCTAAGGATTGGCAAATAGAAATAAACGGAAGTTAGAGTTTGCAAAAGCAATTATTGTGGCTCTACAGCCTTCAAAGAATACCGGCGCGCAAGTGTTTTCGCGCAAATGAAATCTCCCATCAATGGTATATCTGCATAAATCTTTCATCATCGTCCGTCCGTTCGGAACGGGTATGCCGTGCGACATAATAATAAAGAGGGCACAGGTCGGCCTGCGACCTTGCGCGCTTATTCTGAGCGGGCGCGGGCTCTATTTCGGCACGTCGTCAGCACATCGATCCGAGCGAATCTGGAGCAGCCACTTTGGCACCTACCATGCACCAAGCGGAGCCAGTGATTGCAAGATCGATCTCCGCCGAATTTGCGATGCGACTCTATTTATAATTGACCGGTGCGTTTAGCGCTTGCGGCGCATGCCCAAGACAAGCCACTAAATACATACCATGACGAATCTGATCTTGAGTCTATAATTTACCATCATCCTAGATTGAAACTGAAAGAAAAATTGAGTTGGTTAGGTACCTAATGATAATAATTGATAAGAGCTCCAAAATTATCAATTGATTGCCTATAATTCACTCTTACAATAAGCTTGACATCACGCACGCAATTGCATTATTTACATGTCTAAAACCAACATGTACCTCTATATTTTATCAGCTGGTCTTAAATTCCAAAGTGATACAACCTTAATAAGATCCGGGCGCGAATGCTTGCCAAGCGATGGGGTAGGTCGCAGGGCGAACTTTTGTAAACATCCACAAAGTTTCTAGACCGATTATTGTTTGGCAACACCTGTAGTGTCCAAGAGATTTCTCTTTAATCGTAATTTTCAGCTTGTATTTTGTTTTCTTCTGTAGCTTGTAAATAACAGAATGAAATCAGCTTTTTGATAAACATTATTTTGATTCAAGTCTCTATGTGTGTCTATTAGCATCACAAACACTTCCATTTCCTCTAACCAATACAAACAATTCTATTTTTAGTTAAACATTATAATTCAAGGATCATGCAGTTCACGGGCGTCTAACCCCTAATGTCTCGTGCTTTAAGAATGATCAAGACACTTTACAGTACACGTAACCGATCGACCAATGTTAGCCTGTTTAAAGTTAGTTAATTATTGGCACACGCGCCGGCTCGCACACAGGCAAACACAAAAACGCCGACCTAATCCTCTTAGTTGGTCGCGAATCGATACATTGACGTAATTAGCTTTAAAACGTATGTTCGCATGGTGACAATGGATCACCCACGGCAGTTGTCTTGCCGCGACCTGGTAACAGACGAGCCGACGATTAATAATACAAATAAGCAGCGTCGGCGTCTGCCGCCGAGGACGCGTGACGCAAGCGACCTCTTGCGGGAACACTTCGGTAATAAGGTCAAACACCGTAATACGATATTTGTATGTGTACTAGAGTTTGCAAGCAGTGGGACACTTGTGCAACTACCCATACGGTATCCGAAAGTTTGTATTTTTTTAATTTAAAATTTATTACTTGCTTACAAACTGTCTGGCCTGCAATTGGCCTGTAAAGGCTGTAATAACATTTAGCTGAAATTAAAATGTTTGGTGAAATATTATAAATATTGTGACATGACTCTATACATAATTTTTGTCTGTCGTCATCAAACATAAGCCAATAAGCATCGAAAGTTTTCGGTTTTTCTAAATATCGAATTAGTTTTTTTTTCCTAACTGACATACAATGATGGCTTGAAGTAGCCTCGTCATCATCACCGAATTAAAATTTAACAACTCATGATGTCACAAATTGTAAACAACAGTACTTCAAAATATAAATGCGAATATAAACTAATTCAGGAATGCGATAGGTAATAGGTATTTGGCATGGATACAGTGTCGGTCGAGCCCTCAAGACGATTGAGATACGGCGTAGCGCGTAATCCCCACGGTGGAATCGGATGGCGTTCAACAGCGGTAGCACAACAGGACTACGGCCGCCCTGCCTAATCCGCGTATCTGTTACACCTGAAGCTGTTATTTAGTATTCGCAATAGTTTAATTTGGTTCGCTGACGTCGCTTGGCTCATAAGGTTATCTGTACATTGGTACATTCTACTTTAATACCGATTTATACTCAAATCATTAACTTCTCTTTTAACTTACTGTTTGACCACGATGTAGCGTTAATGAAAAAAAAAATACGTTTTCAGGAAAATAAATCACATACGTTTGAATTTGATTACCCGGATCACGTTAATTGCAAACAGATTTATCCGATGGCAAAGTAGTAAAGAAGTAATTTAAGAGAGAAACGATTTACACTGTCAGAGGAGTCGTTGTTTATGTTACTTTCCACATGATTACCGCGGTCTTCAGTATTGAAGAAAATGAGCCGAATGGTATTTTAGTACGTGCCGTCGATTTACATCTACACTGCTTGATTGTAAGTTATTGTGAAAGTGAATGATAAAGTACGCTAATATTGTTGACAGACAGTATTTCGACCATGAAGTATTAGCTTAGCTGAGGTGCTTGAAGTCTAGTTAAACACACCCCAGTTCACCTGACGCACGTGTAGCGAGACGTCACGCGGAAGCGGCGCTTCTATTTTCGGCGTATCCAACGTAAGCTTGATAAGATAACATGACATTGGGCAGATTTCGACCTCTGGGATGGGTGGCAACGCGGCTCCAAGGTCCCAAGGTGACCGCGACGGGGACGTTGACATTCAGACGCCTTTACGGGCGACGACGCCCGGCTCAAGCCTCGAATACGGTTTCAGAGGGCGCGCGGTGGTGGCTAATACGAAGACGTGCTTTTGTTCATATTTAATCAGACGTGTGTACACGTGCGAATCGAAACCGTTTTTGAGATTAAAGCCGCCAGTAGGTGTAAATCCTTCTTGTTTCGTTTTGATCTTTTCAATCGGTTACTATTTACTGTATCTTCAAAGTTGTAATAGGATGATTTTCAACTATGATAACCACACATGTAGTAAACGATAACATAAAAACTTAAGCCATCCATTTTTATTCGGCATAGGTGTTCGTTGTTTCTTGTATTCAAGAGACATATTGCATTCACCTAAAAATTATATTTACCGAGAAGCGTAAGATGAGTCAATCTCGAAAAAATTATATTTATTGAAGACAGCCTTGACCCTATTAAGTGTATCGAAGATCTACAATGCAAACTAAGACACATCTACGATTTCTTAAATGCTCGTAGGAACGTGTAGCCCGAGGTTATCAAGCTGGAGGTTAGAAGCGTTTATCAATCCAAATCGACGCAGTTTATAATAGCGAATGGTTAAATTTGCCGCATCATTTGTAGAAATAGTTCGGTAGACCTCATACAATGATGTCCCGACATTGAGACGTCTTTTCGGTCGACGACGCCTACTATATTCGTAGATTCTGTTTCAGCTAGACTCTAGAGGGTAAGAATTATCCTGAGGTCTTTCTGTTAAATTGTATTAATGTCTAGTACAAGTTAATTATATTATGATGTTCAAAATAAAGTGCAAAATAAATTAATTTGATGTTTATTCACTCAAAATATGTGAAGCCAGATAAATTGGTCCTTCAATAATCTTTATTTTATGCAACTTTTAAAGTTTTTTTTACTAATATATTATGTCTATTTTAACAAACGGTGAGTAGGTGGTGCCATGTTTTTGTTTACCCTTGACAAGTACAGTACCAAACAGTAACTAAGTAATTACTGTCTAGCCCTGTCTCCCGCCCGTTATACCAGACAACATTTGTTAGGTCTGATTTGATCTAGCAATTACATTAAGTACTGAGCCCTTTTCTCGAAATACAATAGTATTAATAATGTTAGCAATATTTTGTCCACTTCTTATCCATTTGTAACGTCGATCTTTAGATCTAGTTATTTCAGATTGCCGTCTCACTGGCCGAAACCGAAATAGGTCGTACCTACAACATATTATTATTTGCTTAGTGTACAGAATGCGATTGGAAAGCCGATGGAATCCGTCGGCCCGGAATTCATAATCGTCTTGTCTGTCTGAAGTGAGTCGGTATTGCGGAGCTGTCGTTCGGAGTCGCACCGCGCCGATTGGACGTCAAGCCTACCAAACACTGCACTCCGTATCCAAATCGAATAGGGTTCCCCTTTTCTTGTGTATATTTCGCAATCTAATTTGAGTATTCGCATTATATATTACCTATTTCTATTTGGTTGACTAGTTTAATTTTCGTGGGTGCTGCCTATTCAGAGATAGAGATATTACTGATAATGATAAATATATTACACTCCGCATCTCTCTCTCTCGTCTATCGTAACAAAACCATCCATGTTTGATAACAGAACTAAAGAAATAGTATAGTAATAGTACTTTTTATCCCCAAGAGGGCAAAAAACATATTTACTTGATGAAACTAACATATACTGGGGAGCGTGCGGCATATTTCTTAACAATACGTAATAACATGTAGCCAGCCAAAATATATTTGGGTCTGCGACATAATGGCATGGGCATTGGGCAGCCCTAGATTTGAGAGGACCCGTAAATGTCCGAATATTGTAACGGCACGATTTATTGAATTCTTGCCATAACCTTGCTGCCATCTGTATCGTCACAATCTCATTCTTCATTTGCCTTTACGAAGTCGAATTAATACGGCACACTTAATCGTTAAATGTCCATCTTTATTATAAAGAAAAATATACGGGTAAATCTAGATCGTGTATTCGCTAACTGTCCAAAGGAAAAGTTTAAGATAGTATTTGTAAAGGTTTAAATGCAATCAAAAACATAAATTCATTGGGTTATCAGATTTTCTTATCAGCATACGTATGCGCAATCTAAATGTAGCCATTAACATGTGAATTTTGTCCGAATCAGTTCGAGGGCAACATACGAATTCGCGTCTCGATAAAATCTCACCTTAATTTAAAACACAGCGAAGTTTCAAATCGAAGTTGATAAACAACGCGGTACGTAGGAACATGCCCCCGGGGTTTGTCTCGGCGGTTCGATTTCGTGTCGAGAGCCGTGATTATCGCACGAGACGGCCCGGGTGCACCGAAGAACTCTATTAAAACCCAGATGGTATCTCGGGTTTGCTGTCGCGTGATTCGCGACGGCTATCCGGTTCGCATCGAGACTTCGTACGACATTGATGTCTATTGCTATGCGACTGTCGCCTTCAAATATCTAAAATTATTGTGTAAGCCGGTGTTGTCTGGGTTGTAACAAATATAAAGCTATACTATTTACATCCATGTAAACAATAGACGGACACAAAAAAGCCTGAGACGCATTTTGCGGTCACATTGCGGTTGCACATATCATTATGACTAAGAATGCAAGTACATACCTAGTTAAATATGTCAAATAATATAACAAAACCTTTAAATTATTATAATACAACCGCATAAATGATATTTATTATTCAAAATAAATTTAAAAATAGCCTATTATGGATGAAGATCACATTGTCCTTTACCTTTTGTCGATGCAATAACTAAGTAGATAGCGACCGATCGCCATGAACATACGCGATGGCAACCGTCGGTTGTCTTCGTCAACACACCCGGGGGCGGCGGTCGCAAGTAAAGGGAATAATGGAAATTACCCGCGGTTATCGACGGAGCCAATTTGCCGAATAAACGACCCGGTAATGATTGGCCCTCTTCGGCTCGTGTGGGCCAATGTTTGTGTACGAACAAATTGGCCATAATCATATGGTGGGCGCATTGGCGATGTCAATCGCGGTGCTCGATTCAGTCGTATGGCCGTATTTGAATTGTGAGTCACTCTAGGATTTTTGTGGTTGGAGTTTTTGTGTTGGAGCAGTTGTTTTTGTACATTAAATATCCGTATGTGTGATAAACGGCTTCATAGATACCATTAGTATTCAAATCTTCTTCAACACGCTCAACTTTTGCCATTATTTTGTAGCACTGAAAAAAAAGTATTACCAAAGACTTTTGAGACTGTCTGTTTATAGGATGATGTGGCTCTCGTATAACTAAACTCTAATAACTAACTAACTTACTTGAATGGATTTAAAGTTTAAACATATCGCTTTGATTCCCCCATGTCTTTGTGCACATGAATATTTCAACTTTACGTTGATACAAGGAGTTCAAAGAGACAGAGTCTAACAAGAGTAGAAATTGTTCACCTGAAAATAAGACGACTATAAGATAGATAGATGTCATATTCGCCACTAATGCCATTCTCGGACTTGTAGACCAATGGATTTTGAAGATTATTTCCTCATAAACACCTCGCCAAAGCAGTGCGATGATAGCATATCAACGTGTCACGCGCGAGCCCGCAGCGCTCGGCGCCGCGACCCACGAAATATTTCGACATTAATTACGAGTTATACCGGTGCCGGCGGCGGAACGGACATCGTTAAGCCCACTTCCTCGTGTGGACACGCCAATTGTTCACGCGACGCCGTAACTTAACTAATCGTTTTGTGACAATCGATACATTGGACGGGTTTCGATGGCTGCGGCTGAGTAACGTTCCCTTCTTTTTTTTGGAAGACGTCGACACTCGTTTGTTTTAAAAGACTGTAGTTGGGATTGCACTTTACCACCTCAACTAATTTAAACTCTCCTCTTGTACCCAAATGCCTGTATTTATTGTTACTTTTTTATGTTTCGTCTTGTTAAATGATATTTATAATCAACTAGCTGACCAGGCAACCTTCGTATCGCCCTAGTGTAGCTTTGATGCACTACTTTATTTCTTTCTCAGAGATTTTCTCAAAATTTTTAGAACCGTAAGATCCTTCTACAGAGTATTAGACAAACAAAAAATCTGCCAAATCGGTCTAGCCGTTGTCATGTTATGGCATCATTTTTATTTATAGACTAGCTGTGCCCGCGACTTCGTTCGCGTGGACTACAGGATTTTACATACCAAAGTTGTTCCCCAATAACTCCCGTTTCCTGAAATTTTGTAATATCGCGTTGCAAGAAAGCTTTACGTTCATTAGGGTACCTCCTGCATGCCAAATCTCAATCATCTATCTTTCGCGATTTAGATATCTGCGTGCCTAATTTCAAGCGTCTAACTTATGCGGTTAATATTTTTCATACAAAGGATTTTCCCGTTAATTCCCGTTGCAGTGGGATCTTCGGGAAATCCTTTCTTAACGGATGCCTACATTATAACATCTACCTGCATGCCAAATTTCATCTCGATCCGTCCAGTGGTTAGAGATGTTTAACGGGTAAAACATTACTTCTTTATAGCGCAGTCGGTTAAAAAGTAGCCTATAACCTTTTCTAGGCTCTGGACTATATCTGTACCAAATTTCGTTTAAATCGGTTTAGTACTCTATGCGTGAAAGCGTAACAGACAGACAGACAGACAGACAGACAGACAGACAGTTACTTTCGCATTTATAATATTAGTAAGGATGTACGATTCCAGTAAATTTCACTATATCAATTAATGACAATTAAACGTTAAATAATACTATAAGCTTGACACGAGATACTAAGCGTTTGATCGTATACAGTCTTAGATATATTTTGTTTACAAATAATCTTCGGGTAAAACAATTTCGACAAGCCGGAACGCTTTGAAGGCGCGGAAACGCTCCGGCAGAAGGGCTGGCTTCAAACGCGACAAAAATTCACAGAATTTGATAGAATATTATTCTCTAGTTAAAGCGTTGTCTTATGCGATAAGGCTCTGTTATAGGATGATTAAACTATTAATTATACAATAACGTATTAAGTTAATTGATGATTTTCTAATGCTATTACATAAACGTTAAGTTTAAGTTAAGTTTCTTCAAATTCATTTTTTGTTTGCATAGAACACATAAATAGCAAGTTTTATTCCGGAAAGGTAACTTTCAAATTAACAATACCGCTTTGCCAATACTTTGACTTCGAAAACCTTTTGTGTATATGTAATACAATTCGTGACATGACATCCCGTTAACCCTTCATGTCGTATTTGCCGTATCTGTAACTATGATCGAAAATCATTATGTAAACGTCAAAAGCAAACTGTGGGCAGCGGTCGCGTGGGGCGATCGCAAAAAAGTTCTCGAGTGTCGGCGTTATTGGCACTGCCGGTTGACAACTTAATGACGCGGTCACTGAAAGCACGGTTGCCGACTTAAACGCCATTATCGGGCCGGTTCACTTTAAAAAGTAACGTTTAACGTCGCAAATAGGCATCGGCTATTTTTAGTTTCATTGCTGCTTGCACGTTCGTGTAATTTCAATATTGTCCGTGGAATACGTCGTTCACGTTTATAGTTGTATTGTAATAAGTAGTCGGTCTATATATGATTGATTGACAATTTGCCCACGAATTGCGTTTTATTAAGTATACTTAACACGTAGAGTTTCTCACTCGCTTAACACGTAAAGTTTTCAAAGTTGACTAACATCCGCATGAATGAACTCTCCTAAGCCCCACTTCATAAATTACCAATCTATGATAAAAATAATAAAAACCGAAACGCTGATGAAATTGATATCTCTATTTACGCCACGGCCGCGTCGCGATGGAATGCGGATCGCATGCAATTCCGGAAAAATGCTCTGTCAACGACCGGACACCCGATATAGTGCCGCCCCGTTACCCGAGTGATCGACCTGGACTCCTGCCACGGCCCGCGCCGGCTAATTATAACCACTCCACTTCACAGGATAAACAATCCCATGCTAATTACACCAAGGAGGAAAGTTGCGTACACAACGCCTCTAGGATACGATAAATCAGACTAAGGAGCGAGCAATATATCAGATGCACTGAAGTGCAATCCGATTTCTGCACGCCATATCGTTAGCCGCATTGCTTATATTGTTTCATTATTAACACACAACACATAATTGATATGTATCTTGAACTATTTCTATTATTCTACGTGATGTAAACATACAAAAGAAATGACCCAGCGACAACTGTCAGCACCCTCGCCAGTATTCGTGTCTCCCGAGAGTGATATACGAAGGCGAAATTAGTCAGCGATATTTTTAACAATTATCTTCTCTCCACACAACATTCCTCTTATTTCTGGAACAGTAGTGGCGTCGACGCAAAAATGTGCCTGGATTCTGGAGTAGGATCATCTGGGACGCACGTCAACAGACCAACGAGGTCGGATTTATTCACGTAAGCGGAATAGCCTACTTCAGACCGAAGAATAGTTATCGGTGCGATAACAGGCCAGTCGTTTTCTCGCTGCCGATTATTGCGGTCCTATACAGTTTCTCCACACCGGTGAGAATAAAATATATGCGCGCATTTCGTTTCGTTCAGTGTCGACTCTCCGTCAGTTCTTCAACCTTGCGTTTAAAACTGTCAAGGCGGTTGTCGCAACATGGCTGTGGTGTACGCGAAGCTCCCAGTGCAGTGACCCACCAGCGGTGCGTGAAGTCGGGACGATGGTGCGCAAAGGGGAGAGGTCCACTCGCGCCCTCTTCAGGACTCTGGCCGACACGCTTCGATGGCAATCTGTTCGCGTCGTCGTCGCAATGGTACGTTTGGCGAGCAACAAATGTTTTGCTTGGACGCTCCGGCCCGATGCGCCGAGCTTTACACGTGTGTTCAACACTCGCTTCTTTCATTTATTGTTGTTATGGTACATAAAATCATTTCTTATTACCTGTCACATTATGCAATCAATGTCCAGCAATCGCTCGCCTCATCACATTATAATAATGCATTATCGCCTTTGTTGTACTATTTTATTGATAAGCATTATCAACAATCAATATTTCGTAGTTGGAACGCAGTCGAGCGGACGTGTGGCTGAGTTTGTTTTGACATGTGCCCGACTCACGATGCGATCGTGTGACCGTCTCGGTCGGTACACGTGCCCTTATCGGCATCCATCGGAATCTGTGACCCCAAGGCTGGAGGTCACGTTGCCACACGAACGTTGATACGATGTCAACGGTGCCGCCGATGCCTCAGCTATATCAGTGATGTTTGTTTGTAAACGAACCGTTTGCCGCTATTGATGCGATCAGTCTATGTTTACGTTGGACAACTGAGAGAGATGGCATAATGTGCGTTTGCTCAAATATCTACATCGTACATTTCGCATTAATCCGTCCAGTCAAATGACTGGACATCATATAGCATTGTTTTCGTATATATAAATTTCTCTATAATTGAGACGATAATCGAATGAAGTTCTTTGTTTACATCATGGTTGTCTTACTGGCATTCGGAGCGGAATGAACCAGAGTGAAGCAGATAGGGCTACTGACGAGATAACTGGAATAGCATTGTTCAATTTATCTCATGTTATCAAAATAACAATAACACGTGTCAGCAACAATCGTATAGACGTCATTATTGATGGTGTGTACTTTTCTAATGTAACGTAACGTGTAAACGACTATCGCGTAAAATTATTTTTTATCGTATAATGCTTTCGATACAACTGATAATGTGTTGGAAAGAGCCAAAATCCTAATTCTAACAATGTATTGCGTTGTTCACCGATTCATGTCATGGACCGATAAATTGGGTTAAATAAACATTAAAAATGCTTTCGTGTGTTGCAGACGCGTGTCGTGTATATGTCACAGTAGATTATGGTTTACTGTTTTGTCAAAGATACAACAAAAGGTCTAAGTATTTATCTTTGTTTTTCAAATTTCATACGACCATTCGCGTGTGACACTGTGTTAGGTGGGGTCTTGCTGACCCAGTCCGAATCCGACCCGGGCTATCCGTCCGAGTATGTGTTATGCACATTACGTCTATCCCCGTGGGGGGGTTGGCTTCTTTTCTTGTTCGGTTTGTGGGCTAATCATGACAGTGCCAAGTCCCAGGTGTGAAGATGGGAGTCGAGTATTTGGAAGCTCTTTGGTTTGAGCTTTATGATTCACAAATCTGTATTTTGAAGATCGTGTCGTCCAAGTTTGTCTATGACATAAAGCAGTTGTTATTTATGTATTTAAAGATATAAATAAGTTAAACCTTTTATTCAGTCAGATTATATAGGTAGGTTATAAGTGGGTTTATTTTGAGATTTATTATATCAATTTTAAAAATGTATTGTATTCTTAGACCTTACAATTTGTCGCTGAAAATTTGACATTTATCCAAGATTTGATTTTTTATGTACTTAACAGGAATGAGGTGCAAAAGTGCGCGTAAATGTCTTAGCATGAAGGACACGTTCGCTTTGCCTGCCATTATAATATAGTTTGTATTACGCCGTCTCCCAAGCATGATACGGGGAAGCTTATGCTATTCAAACACAATCAAGTGGAAGGGAAGCTCACTAGAGCAAGAGTCCCGCCAATGTCATACAGTTAGGTATAGAATAGCCGATCGGGAACCGTGTGAGTTGGTATGTCTGATTAGAATAAATTAGGTAAATTAACTGAGCTCTTCATATAGCTGACACACTTGATATTTATCAATTTCAGTGAATTTGGGCTAAAAATAAGAAAATTACCTACTTCATTACGTCATAGAGTTATTTTTAGCCGTCATTACATTAGATTTGGAGGTCGAATTCCCCGCTTTACTATCATTTGTGTTTTAAATCTTACAGTTGAATATTTAAAATATTTTATACTTTAGCTTTTCTCAAAACACCTTTTTATCAGCCAAGTATCTACGTAAAAACAGTTAGTGCCACTTTAAAACTACACAAACATGCTAGAGTAAAACTACATTCGTATTACATTATGTATGAGAGAGAGAAAAAAACGCGTTAATGCAGTTGTGGTATTATTCAAGAATATTTTTCGTTTGTTGACATTTCACAATCGAGCCAATTATTTCCGTTTTGTATTAAAATTCCTCGATGAAACGCGTGAGAGCGCAAAAGTAACAAAGTTCCAAATCCCTTGTATTAACCTCACACCGGGCGTTGCAGTGAGTCAAAACTTGTAATGTAACAAGTTCGATTAGTTCCCGGACCGGTTTCTTGTATCTTAAAGTGCGGCAAAGTAGACAAAACACATGAATAGTTGATTGGTTCTGAAAATAAGCTATTTTCAAACAGCGGTGGCGTTCGTAACCGACGACGGGGCTCAGCTGTTGTGCCGTCGCGTCGCGGCGCTTTAATATAGCTCTAAGGCCGGCCACGCAACGGCGATTAATGCGGATTTCTATCTACGTTTATATTATTACTAGTGACCCGCCCTCACTTCGCGTATTTATTTATTATATATAAAAACCTTCCCCTTAAATCCATCCGTCTATTAAAAAACCACATCAAAATCCGTTGTGTAGTTTTAAAGATTTAAACATACATAGGGAAAGACAGACGCGGGAAGCGACTTTGTTTTATACTTTGTGGTGATGTTTGACTTGACAAGAGTCTTCTAAAAGTCTCTCCCAAAAACTTACCAGTCAGTAACTACCTGTAGTTCATAAATTTATATTCTAAGAATAGGTTAGTAATCAAACACTGAAGTTTCATTTTAAAGTCATCCTTGAATCGATGGAATTCCTCTGTGTCTAACGCGAACCACGCGTAAGTGATTAATACTATTTCTGTAAAAATATATTTGCGTGAATGTTAATTTATACAGCGTAGCTTATAGAGTACAACTGCCGAATGTATCATGATAAAACCCTTAATAGGAGTAAATAATACTTTTTGTTTTTCTAACATACTTACCAAACGAAAATAATTGGGTGTAGAAGCAATATGTAAGACTTGACATGGTCTCAAATCTAAGCATGACATCATAGAGTATCATCGTAATTCGATTTGATAAATATAGATTGTTACAACATCAGAGGGCCTACCATGAGTTGGCTATCGTAAACTTACGTACGTTAAAAACCTATCGAGTTGTTTTTTTCATATGGCCGATTGTAGTTCTTCGCGTAACCACCAGGCGGCGCTGTACAATTTTTTCATAGACATATTTACGTAGGCGATATCGAGCGCGTAAGTTTTAAACTCATGGTAGCCCCACTGTACACTAAATAAAAACCGAATGACAATATGTTACGTTCCCTGTCGCGGAGATGTATCTGAAATAAATCCGTTTAAATAATGGGCTATATCAACGGAGAACAATAATATTGCGTGTTGAACCTTTTTCGTTTCTTCGCTCCGTAGCTTCAGAGGAGCATCATCTTATTACATAATATTAGAGTGCGGGCTAAGTTAGTGCTTCTATCATATAATTAGACGTGATTGAAGTACTTTTTACTGCCGGTAATCTATGTTTCGTCTTCATTTTGCATGCATTGATTCTTTAATATTCATCTTCTTTTTTATAAAATCTAAATGTACTTGTTTTCCAGTGTATTAATTGGTAATACAAATCGACTCCCAAGTAAATTGTTTCTAGGAAAGGTACATGTACGCAAAAAGAATGCAAAACAAACTTGTTGATACAGAATGCTCTTTCTTTAACGAACTTTAATAGTTCCGCCTGAATAGTCTCCTTTAAATTAGTTCTGTAAGCTCTTCCCTCCCTAACTTCGTCCGTACGTTTTCTGTTCGCAATCGCAACTTTCCTTTTTTATGTAAATTGTAAAATGCGAATCCAATCATGCCTCCACTTCGAAATAAAACAGTCGACGACTGTGTTACGGGTCTTTGACGGTTGCCAACAATACCAGTGCCGTTTCATGTGAGTTGTGAAGTCGCTTTACGGTCGGTATAAAAGTGTGGAGGACTGGTATGTCGGAATGGTTTATTGGGATAGCATAGCATCGTGGGGGTTGATCAGCGCTGGCAGGCTACCGCGGCGGCGACGGCGGCGGCCGCGTGGCGTGGAAGCGCCATCCGCAGAGGTGACTATGCCCGCTCTCATTCATTAGAGGGGAAGAGGGGCCGGGGCGCAAGACGTCGCGCGCCGCCCGACTCTATCGATTTTGTACCACCATCCCTCCCCCCCGGCACCACACGCCCGCGCTCTCAGCATCCGACCTCGAGTGCTCTCCTCTCGCGCCTACCGGACACCTCCGACAGAAAGTACGCCTTAACGACATGACGCCACAGCTCAAAATTCCGATCCCCGACCTACGCCGCGCGTCCTCCCGACGATCCCTAATGGACCCTCCGAGCGAAAGTCACTCGGTCGAGATTGCAACGACGCCGCCGCCGTCCACGCCGATGGAAAAAATAAGCTTTTTGTTACAATTAAAATGGTAAATCAAACCAATTTTAGTAATTGCGAGGTCAAACTTTGAAGTGCCGGCGCGCTCTCTACGAGGGTTTAAAACGCGTATGATTTTTAATGGGGCCGGTCGATGTGTCCCCAGGATATCCAGGACAATCGGCGCTACTTACAAGTACATTAGCTACTTAGGTTTAGTAAATCTAAAAAGGGACTGTTTTCTTGGAATTGGTTTTTGTTATTCCTATTTTAGATTGGTACTTGGTGTATCGCCTTGCTTTTTGTTGTAATTAAGATGTTTGATTATGGAAAATTGTATAATCGTTTTATCTTGTTATTGTTAAGTTATTAAAGATTTCTCCCAAATTTGGTAACGTAAACGTTTTCCTGGTAATTCAATTTGTCGGAAAATGGAGTACGGTACTTATGTAATTGTTGTAATATTGTTTGCAAATTACTTTCTAAATATGTATTGGATTTTCCGGACTAATATTACCGGTCACGTGGAACCTTGTAAGAGGATAGCATCTGATTGTTTGACTGATTACTCGCCGGTCCGATAATCCTGTCTGTGGGTCGCCCGCCCACTCGTATTAGCCAAATATATAACCCAGCATCCAATTTGTATGTCTTCTATCAATGCTTGTAAATAGGTATGGATATGGTTTTCGCTGTTGATTGTTCATCTTGCTGATACATGATTAAATCACAATATGCTGTACTTATATCATTACCAAATTTGTTGTTGTTTGTTACGATTGTCTTAATTACCGCTTGTGTCCGGTGAGTACTAATCTTGACTGGTATTTCTTATTATTAGTGCAGTTATTTTGCAACACAGCGAGACATAAAGTTCTATAACCAAGCCATAGTGCAAGACGCACCGTCACACTCGTAATACCGCCCACAACAACATACTATTCATAATAAAAATAGTCCCGGCGAGATAAAAAATTCTCTGAACAGTAGTCCAACTGTAAGTTCGGTTGCTGGCCGAGAGATAAGGTAGGTCGCGTTGCGGTAGGTCCTGTGTTGCATGTTTTTTTACTGATCGGCCAACACGCAGCCATAGAATAAATAGCCTGGGATGCGTTTTGCATGTATGCCAAGCGATGCGCCTGTGTGCACTCTCACAGTGGGGAAGGTATCAGTGAAGAGACGCTACCTAGCTTAGCGGTTGCGGTCTTCTCTTTGAAAATAATTCTTTATTTCACTAGAGTTATATCGGTAGGTAATGCATTTTTAATTCGAAAAATGGCAGGAGAAATTTACAGATTATTTAATATTGATAGCTCTACCTAAAGGACAGTATAAGATGGGTTATGCCAGTACGCTAATACTTGCCGATCTCGGAATCAAGCGACCGTCGAAGCGTCATAGAAACATGATTAACATCACAATGCAGGATTGTCGGCATGCCCCAGATCCACCGGTCAAACTCGCACTGTGGTCGGGGGCGACACGGCGTGTGTGTGCATCGCCGCTCCCCCGCCCTTGTGTGCAACTCCGAACACCACGTGTCGTGATGGACGCAATAAATGTAAGCCTGTTACTCGAGCTATGGACTTAACTCCCATATTGTCAGTGGCTTATTTCAAATAAACGATGCCACTTTACAAGGCCCTTTTCGATGTTCACACCAAATCGTGTTTGTATTTTGATTCGGGTTCGATGAACTCGATGGTAAACAAAACAGAATCGCAAATTGTCGTGCTACCGTTAAATGTTTTTGTATCTTAATTGAGGTACTGGTAAGAGAATAAAAATAATTATGCTGTCTTCCACCATTAGGCTTACGTTAATGTTTGTAATGGCTTACTTGCCACGCTATCGGGAATTGTCACGTACATGTATAATCTAAGAATTATTAATTAACTCAAGACAAAATATTTTGATTTCAATCTAGCGGTGTATTTATTTGATGCTAATAGCTGCCTAAGCGTTCGAAATAACCCCTCATTAAATAATTTTCCTGGCGTTAGGAAAGTTTTTTACTCGAGTTTGTACACGAAGTTCCAAAGTATGTAGATAACTAAGTAATATTTAAACATACTTCGTGATTTATGATGCCGGCTACCGATCCTTAATATTTTAGTCGTAAGAGCGGTTTAATGTAGTTTCCGAGACTGTATTTACATACAGTCGGTCATAATTTACATCGGACAATCTGAATAACATGTTATTGGACGAGCATAATTGAATAGCAAATCAATTGCACATTATGATCGTAAATGTTATTAATAATAATTTCCTTCGCGCATTTGTTTACAAATGTAGTAATGTGTAAACAGGCTGCTCTCTTCAGCGCGTTTTATTTATTAACAAGTGATAACTGTTCGCTTAGTTATTATGGTAATGGGCGATCAAAGGCGTCTGGTTGGTTCGGCCTCAACGAGGGGAAAGCTTGGGGTAGGTTATGGTATTGCATCCGACGATTTGCCGACTGCAAGGGTGGTTTAGCATAAGTATAGCGCGGTTATAGCACGCAGCCCTCGATGTGTCTGTCTAGCCGCTGGATTTATGAATGCCGTGCAGTAATTATGACGTTATGTGCGTGTGTTGTTGATGTCGCTGCGCTCGCAACCATTTAAGTACATCATATACGTGGCGCTGTGCTTTAAAGGGTTTAATTTTTATGGTATTTCAATAAAATAACAATAAAAAATGTTTAGGTATGTGGGTGACTTTATTCATTTACAGGACATAATTAAAGCAATTCAACTAAGATAGTAGAGATGGAAGTAGTAGTCGTAACCAATTGGAATTATCTCCTGTATATTGCCTTCAGATATCACAAAACTTCACTTCCAGTTGTCAAAGCGTCGAACAAATAAACGAATTAGTCGTTTAGACGTGTTATACATTTTTAAACGGTTATCTAGACCGGTGGCGCGTCCAAAATAAACGCGAGATCGATATGCCCCCGTCCGGCCCAAGCTCCACCGCCGCCGGTGCTCAGCGCGCCCGGACGTCCGCCGGAGCACGTCTCCATCTCGGCCGGTGACGTCGCAATACCTACCGCACACCCGGCGAATGTGATGATTAAAAAAAAACCGTGCGTGCCCACTTGACGCAGTGTGTTAGCTTTCTGCATCGGTGTGCGGCTCCGGGCGGCCGGCGTGTGCGTCGGCCTACGTACGCGGGCCGTGCATTGGGTCGGGTCAGTGACCCCGCCCGCCCACTATCGGGGTAAATATGCCGAATGCACACAGATGCGCGCGCCGCCCCGCACGGCCCGCCGCCGTCGCCGCTGCACTCTGCACGCATCCACCCCCGACCCCTCTTAAAACTCCTAATTGATTGCACAAATTTTCTCGCAATAACTGTCTTTTTATAGTGTTAATGATGTAAACTTGCGCTGTTCAGACGCTTTAATTGATACTACGTTGCGAAGACGGCTGTAAACCAACACGTACTGATGCATAACGATGCTCGTTTGCCTATCGCTGCGGTGTCGCCGGCTAGACTGAAAAATTAATTAACGTATAAACTCGCTTTACGGGATTCCCCTTCTGTTGGCATTGCGGCTGTGATTGGACGAGTGCAATCGTTTTACCAGTTTCGGCCTCTTATTTAGTTGTCGGAACTCTCTTTATGAAAACACGAGCCTTCTTGAGCCTTTGCTGTTTCATTAAAAAGAAACATCATCGTTCGTCATCGTTGATCATCATAAATACAATGATGTTTCTTATAATACTAATGTGAACGTATTGTTTTCAAAAAGTAATATGATATAATCTCATTATGTTTGAATAGATATTTCACGCTTAACACTATAGATTAATTTCAGTTTTCGCATTTATTTTACCGAATCGGGAGTCGAAGCACCGTTTCGAGAGACGATGACCGAAGCATTGCCTCATCGAATGCACCGCATGATGTCACTGTGACGTCACGCGAGCGATAAACATTCGCGCGAAGTGCATTTGCACCCGGACGCCATGCCAACAGCATCCGTGTCTAACAATAATTCAACGTATGTAACTAGCTTATGAATGTCGAGTACATAACTTTGGCAGCATTGCCTTTAATATGACATATTTATTCTTTGAATTGTTTATTTATTTCGAAGATAGGACACTTTATTCCAGTCGTTTCTATCTCCCTCGCGTTGATCTTATGTTCTACCTTTACTAACAGTCTGAGTGTACAATTATACATTACAATTAAATAAGGATAAAATCACGATTTTACATAAACCAACCTAAATGAACAAGTCGAACAAGATACTTCATTACGTTTAACACGGTAATAGGCCTCTTAGAAAATAAAGAGAAAAATTATTTCAAAGGTCATTCAACTTACTGCCTGTATGGCCTTCGGCTAATATTTACCATTAGTCTGTAAGTTCCGAAATTTTCAAGCCAAAACTCGGACAGAAGTTAAATCTGTGTAACTTGTACTCCGGCTTCAACAAAATAATACAGTTTTATATTGCTTTTCAATGCTTTGTGTTTATTTACGCACCGATGCGCATTATTGTTAAATAAGAACATAAAACCCGATACAAACTTCACAACGTAAATAAGTTTGTGCAGTAGCAAAAAAACTTTATCTTTGTTAATCGTTTCCACATAGGAAAAATAAATATGTATTAGCCATTTCGTAGTATAAATATCGTTACCGTCCGCGTTCGTATTATTTTGGTGAAATCAGATGAGCGGTCGATATAACGCGGTGGCGTAAATAAACGTCTTCCCAGAAAACTCGAGTCCATTATAAACGAAATGGGCTATTGTCAAAAATTACCCGGGAAACGAGGGAAGAAGTGGAATAATTAGGATACGCAACAGCATGACGCGGGCATGTCTCATTGGTGGGCTTCGGTAATTGAATAACCGACGACAGAGGAGATCGCGGAGTAAGCGTATAGCTGGAAACGGCACTGGCTGCTTGGAGGGCTCCTCGCCGCTCCTAAACGGGTCGCTTACCCTCGCGCACAGTGTACCAACGAGGACAGTGAGGAATGAACAACCTGCGCGTATGAATGCACAAAGTTCACAGGATGACAGAACTTGGGAGGGGTGAGAGTCATCCCCCGTTGAATTATGAAGAAATATTTAGTCGCTTTGGTGATATTTTGTGAACCAACCCGCATTTTGCCAGGGTGGTTGACTAAGGCCTTGTCGCCCCAGTTTAGGGTAGGCCCGTGCTTCAGCAGTGGGGACGTATATGGGCTGATGATGATGATGATATTTGGGTCTCAATTTATAGCTGTCTCTTTCTTACCACAGCAGAACTAACGAACTACAGTTATTTTTACATGACAATCGCCAATTAATACATAATAAATGGGCAAAATCGATCACCCAGTGGTAGCCGAGCGGTCGTCGGCAAAGGGGAAGACCAAAAAAGAGATGGCGCGAAGATCTCGACGTCCAACAACCAAACTGGCCATCTCTTGCTACCGATCGACAAACATGGAGTGAATTGGGGGAGGATGGATGGGAGTGAAAACGTTTTACATTATCCATAATCCCACCTTCCACACTCATATTGACTCCATTGTGTCCCCGCTACCTCGTGTAGTGGTTCACGTGTGCACCGTACGTGCTACTTCACCGTGTAGTAGAAAGGACGTTTTTTATCTGTATGTATTTATATTATTTTTATATTACTATGAAAAACTCACAAAACGAGACATTTAGGTATATATAATTCATATGTATAAATTTGTATTGACATGTTTTTTTAATTATATTGGTAGGTAATTGAAATCGTCAGTACTTTGTGTACTTCAATCAATGCAATGTATTTGTAGCGCCGGAATCGGATGTTTCTTTTTTCTGAGATATACTTGGTTACGAGTCGACTGACGGAAATAAAAGCGTAAATTTAGTTCCGAATAGTATCGCATCTAGTTTTGTATATTTCGGTACGGGAACTGTTCCGCCCACATAAGGACGCGATCGCGATCCAGATGATGCAATGTCGGAACACTTTGGTTGGCATGCGTATATCTGCGTGTAATTCATTTGTGCCCCGTCCGTTGTGGGGACGAAATTAGGTCCGAGTTGCGAGGAAGTGAGATGATTAAGTGCTAAATGAGTCTCGTTTGGGTAGGGACCATCTAATGTTTGCCTATCAAAAAAATGGTTAAGATTCCGAGATTCTTATACACGCTCAAGTGTAAATGAATCTTATTGTATGAACCATATATGATTTGTATTGTACAGTCGCTAAGGCATCATATTAAGAACCTAACATAAAATGTAAAAACAATTTCTTTAGTCGGTATAAATATCTGTTGATTAATGCCAAGTAATCATAGTCATATGCAATGATTTGACTATTTGAAGAACCTGTTGTCGGTATTACTCTAAATGTTTATACCTATACAATCCTTTATGTGCTTTTTCAAATATCCCAAGTCCAAATGCGCAATCAATGTCAATTACTACACCATTATAGATCGGCGAAACATAATCTACATCAAGCACTATGCAATTACTTAAATATCACTTAATGTCCCGCCTATTAGGCGGTTGACACTTAAGATGTGGCTTACTAGATATTACATGAACAAATTACATTGCGATAACCCTAGTTTACACATTGTTCGGCACTTTAAGTGGTATTAAGATTAAAGCCAATTAAATTGGAGGTTCCGTAGGAAATAAAAAGCCCTGTATTTTATTTTTATTACATATGTATTTTTTTTTAATGCAACATGTTGCAGTTCCTCAAAAAATGGTTAATTGCCCTACACAATACCTAAATGTACAACAGGGGCCGGCTTAAATAATGTGTACATAAAGACGGCATATTAAATTCCAAGACAAATATTTTAATTGAAAAATAATTCCGAAACATGCTCATTTATCATCGTACGAAATATGAATTTATTTTTTTATAAATATCCCTGATCCATAATTAGCGTTTCAACACACGCTTGACCGATTGCAATCAGCAATTTTACTTAATAAGCTTTTATCAAGATAATAAAGTAAAAACATTGCACACAACCGTGGGACGGTTCTCTGCAACAGTCGCTTCTTGCAGCTCAGTAATTGCTGAAGTTCATTACGATAATTATGTACAAATAGAAATTATGTATTCCCTTCGAGTTCACTAAACCCGCAACGTCTATATCCCAATTGTAAGTAGATAGATATTTTTATGCGACAATCTAAATTGCATGTGTTGGTACAACATAGAGGCCATAAATCACATCGCACAGTGGGACGGCAATAAAAGTACATTTTATGAACAGTCTTTATATCAGTGCTTCACATTAGTATTATAGTTGGTTTTACTTGTTTCGACGAACAACAATTTCTGGAGTATTTTCGATTTGCCCCAATCATCCTCGGGAATAGTTCCATTTTGATTTCAGATCTTTCGAATGCCAACTTTTACAATATAGAACTTCAAACTTCAAAATAGAAATGATAATATTTGTTTTGTCCTAAAATACTCGAAGTGATGATGTCCACTAGTGTAATATTAGCCGGCATAGAATAGTATGATATACTAATGTTAAATTCAAGAACTAATAACAAGATCGTTCCGTGTAAATGGAATAAACCACATTTAGATGCACAAACTTAATTTGTGATCGGAAACTTCAGTGCATTGTTCGCACCAGCCGGCTTATGAGCGGAGTAATAGTTAGCTGATTCGAATCGAGCGCGCGGCGACAAGTCGGCCCGCTGTTTAGGCGTACTCTTGTTTCCATCTCCGAGTTCGTTCATTAGATAGTTAACCGGCGACCGAACAGTGGATCACGTCTCGCTATCAGGTGCGCGGCAAACAAAACGCTGAATAGAGGCCGGGTTAAACATGCACGACGGGTGTACGGGTATAATTAAAGTTTAGGAGACGCTCACGTCGCCCGTTAACCTCGTTATCGGGCGCTGGAAGTGGGTGAGACGCGGCGGGGCGGGAGCCAAGCTAGGGGTAGGGGCGAAACGGGGAAAATCAATGACAGCCGCCGCGCGCCGTCTCCCCGGCCCGACGCGCTCATCTCGCGACCACGTGCCGCGGTCACTGCCCGCGCTGCTGCCGGCCTCACCGCTGATTGATGATCTTAAATCAACCCCCACACCCCCCCAACACCCCCCACATAACAAAAATATCATCCACTTCATATGCCAAATCAAACACTATCTATACCTCTATATCAGATAAAAGCCATGCGTGCAAAAACTCGTCCCGTTATTCGCATAGCCCATATTGTTGGCCATCAAAGCACCGGTCAACAATATATTGGCGCGTAGGTAAAATATAGGTGTGTAGCACGCCGAAGCCTGCCGATTGTCGGGACGCGCTCGCTCGCCTGTAAAATACACTCTAATATGTAGGTCGCTGTCAGAAATTTGGGTTATCGTTTGGCCGCGTCGATATGCGACGCTTCCGCACCGCCACGCTACGAATGCTATGCAGTCGCCAACATTATTGCTGTTACACATCCCGAGTTACGTAAAAGCCGAATCCCAATGACAGATATTAGGCCTTATGACAACTGCCTGACTTGCCTTTGAAAAAATGTATTTGAAAGCGTTCGTTACATTCTAATTAATTATTTGATCGATGTCCGATCGTTCACACGGCACACTCGCGCTACCTGTGACAGTGAGTCACACAATCTATCGCGGTGAGTCCGCGCCTCCACGTAAAAAACCCGTAGCAACGAACTTCCTAGTCCCCGAACCATGCGTTCGACGTTCGGTACGAATGTTTTAATAAGAGCATTAGCCGGCGTCGTCGATCAATGTCAACCGCATATTTGGGTCAACGGCCGTCAGCCGAATTCCCGCGCTCGGCGGCTCGTCTGCTCTTCATTTCCTGTAACGATTGCGATGACTTTATTGTGCTTAGCCGCTTGTCTAATGTATGCCGTGGCGATTTTGGCTCTTCGTGTATTGTGGTTACGCTCCACTGGCCGCCGATCAATCTTCCATTGAAATTATTGGCCTCTTTAACTGCCTATATATCTTAGATTTACGACTGAGCTAGCTTTGTCTAAGTAATTCATAACATTTAGTCCAGTCAAATTAGGTAAAAATCTCGGAATTCGAGATACCCAGCTGTAAGTCTGTAAATACTTAGATATTGACACCCTAAAAGTTGTCTCAAAACCTACATATTGTAGGGTGTACGCAACTATAAAATTTTCAAGGTCAAATGTCACAAATATCAGTTTTATGAACTTTTAAGCAAAACGGGACGTTTTATCATAAAAGTGAAAAATTGTCTGTACGTTTTATTCCTAAGATTCACCATTTCAGAGATACAGCGATGCTAATAGTTGAAAAAGTTGTATTTTCAAAAGCTTCCAGGCCCACTTGCGATTGTGCTAGACAGTTAAAATTTTCACGAATGATGTATTTCAGTAGCCTCTATAACATCTAATACTAGAAAAAGCTTAAAACCAATGTTTAAGTGGGTTCTCATACAAAAATTGTGTTTTTTTTTTCTTACACTTGGCCGGTTTTTAACGTGGTTACCCCAGTAAACCTATTCCAGACGACACCTTTTATACATGAAGAACACGTTGTTTATAAGGAAGCCTAGTTAAATAATTGTTTTGTGTTGTTTTCAGTATTCAGAAGCTTTAAGATTTCTGCGTTTTTGTCCCATAATAAGCAGTTTAAATGTACTGAAACGTATATGTATAGTACTAAAAACAACATAAAACAATTATTTAACTAGGCTTCCATATAAACAACGTGTTCTTCACGTATAAAAGGTGTCGTTTGTAATGGGTTTACTGGGGTAACCACGTTAAAAACCGCCAAGTGTGAGAAAAAAATCCATAGTTTTTTGTATGAGAACCCACTTAAACATTGGTTTTAAGCTTTTTCTAGTATTAGATGTTATAGAGACTACTGAAATACATCAGTTGTGAAAATTTTAACTGTCTAGCACAATCGCACGGGGTCTGAAAGCTTTTTAAAATACAACTTTTCAACTATTTGCATCGCTGTATCTCTGAAATGGTGAATCTTAGGAATAAAACGTACAGACAATTTTATAGATAATTGGATGATAAGCAATTTTCTCCTACACACTTTTATGATAAAACTTCCCTGTTTCGCTCAAAAAGTTTATAAAAACTGATATTTGTGACATTTGACCATGAAAAATTTTATAGTTGCGTACACCCTACCATATGTAGGTTTTGAGACCACTTTTAGGGTGTCAATATCTAAGTATTTACAGACTTACAGCTGGGGATCTCGAATTCGAGATTCTTACCTAATTTAAGCTTAAATGACTGGACTAATTTATCAGTTTTCATAATGCAGGTGTACAATGTAAACCTTTTCCATTTTATGTACGTACTGTATAATAATGATCATCCTTCAGACACGTGATTTGCATTGTCTATGATTTGACATTCATTCGATAGACAATGTCAATATTAAACAAAAAGTCAATGACTTATCCAAATAAAAACTAAAAATGCTTAAAATTTACTAGACTTATTCAAAAACTGGGAAACAATAATTCTACAGTTACTACGCTATATGAGGTAATATTTCATTTGATCCGAAACATAGATTACATCATTCCGAATATAGAATCACTGGCTCTAAACAATTGATATGAATGTGTGAGCTTATTTCATCATCTTGATTACAAACATAAACGACGATATGGCTTTACAAATTGTTCGCTTGTTAAAATGATATTTAAGAACGCATTAAACTAAAATAATAGGGCGGTCTTCGCGTTAGTATAATGGTCCTAGAATGGTTCTGCCCTTAGGCGTTACACACAATTTGTGGGCCACCCCAGGTAGGCCATCATAATGGGTAATATTTGATGATAAGAATTTGACGTGGTTATTTGAATAGAGCCAATGTAATGTTTTTATTAATTCGTATTAGGGTGGTAAAGCCACCCTCTGGTCTATTCTATACAAGTGGTTTCAATAGTGCGATTTCCAAGATTATGTTATGAGAAGTACATTATGTTGCTGTGAATTGGAACAAATAACACCTCGTATTTCAAAATTCGTCAAACTGTTTGGTCTTTAGTGTATTCCAAAGAATAGGACATAAAACCTTGTTATAAAACTTTAGGTACCTTATTTTCTTACGTACCTTATTTTCGTCAGTCAGATGAAACGGCTAAAATGTCAATACAAAACCGTCCATAACTTTATTTTATTTATAACTTAATTCGAAATTCACCGCTACAGGATTAAACAAATACTTCCGGGCGCATTATTTCTTCCACAATCATTGTCCTACTATGAAACCTGTTCTCCCGTATTCAACAATCACTCAATTATTATAAAGTTATTTGATTGTTTCGGTGTAACAGTGGTAGTGCCTGGAAGTTATGGGTTCGATTCCCACTTGGTATAAATATTTGTGTGATGATCATCGGTGTTTGTTCCGTGTCTAAGTGTTATTATTTGTTTAAATAAATCTCTATGTAGCTACATATATCCAAGCCCTACTTAGTTTGGAGTCAGGTGGTCGTGTGTGGAGATGTCCCGAATATTTATTAAAGTTTTTTTTTGTTTTGTCCACAGGTATACTATGCAAAGAAGAAGCGGAGGGCGCAACAGTACCTGGGCGAGGACGGCTCGCACAAGAAGGAGCGGAAGCTGTACAACGACGGCTACGACGACGACAACCACGACTACATCATCAAGCAGGGCGAGAAGTTCCTCGACCGGTACGAGATATCGTCGCCCATCGGCAAGGGGTCCTTTGGACAGGTGCGTCTGATGTTATATTTACTTGTTTTCTTTTTTTAACTGACTACGATGATGGCTTGGAGTAGCCTCTTGTCATCATCGGACTTGCGGGGGAAGGGATGACTCTCACCCCTAACTTGTGTTGTAAGCAGGTCACTACAAGGTTGACAGCAAACAGTTTGCTTCCGGTTTCAGCAAGGCATCCCTATACATTTTAAACCGCGCGGCTCCGACGCTGCATTTCAAGCACATAAAGAATGAGTTGGCACACGAAAATATGAGCTGCTTCACTGTTCACTCAATAGGGCCGTGCCCTAAGTCTTATAGCGTATCATTAAAACCTACAAAGGCAAGCAAACACAAGCCTACGACGTCCAAACTATATTGTATTTGCAACTTGCCTTTGCATGAAAGACCTAGATGGAACCAGAGTCGTCTTTCTATCTTGATTTTTTTGGCCACGGTACCCGAAGTTTGGTTACGAGTTATTAAATGGTTTATTAAAGAGGTCGGCAACCTTTTAGAATGCCTGAACCATAAGGTGGTTATAGGAATTTGAGGTAACGTAATGACCACGTGCATTTATGATATTAATTTATAAACAAAACCTTAACGGTGCGAGAAAGCTATGCGCGGGTTGCCGACCTCGGATTTTATAGTGATCTCTTCCTAAATAGGTTTTTCGCGTCCAATAATTTCGAAGTCAATTTCGTTGTGGGAAATTTATTGAAAAGCCATGGTGTTATGATTGTTAACAATAAACTGTTCTTGGAAAGATATTAACTAATTTGTTAGTTGAAATGGTTAATACCATATTTACACGTTCCTGG
Organism: Maruca vitrata; assembly: GCA_039566165.1. Classification (NCBI taxonomy): domain Eukaryota; kingdom Metazoa; phylum Arthropoda; class Insecta; order Lepidoptera; family Crambidae; genus Maruca; species Maruca vitrata. Next base: position 4,044,709 of record CM076926.1, read on the forward strand.
AAATTTAATGCCAATGTTATGAAAATTTAATTCGTACGAAATATGGAAATTAGTTTCATGTAATTAAAACAAAGATAATTTCATGTTCAATTAATGTTCTATTTAAAATTATAAATGGGTAGACTGCGTCTACGTTGAGAGGGATTTAAAGCTTAACATTATAGCTTCGTACAGTTTCGTGGAATCAAATCTGTCACAGAAAGTTTTTCATGCGTCTCCAAACTTACTTTCTCAATTTCCTAGAAACTGGATCTGGGTGTGCTTTTGAAAACATTATGAGTAACATCGAAATGCGATATTGTACGTGATACAAACGAGAAATTACTTACTAAGTATTGATAAGTCAGGATAATGCATTCTGATGCCGAAGATCTTGACAGGTTTTTGATATTGGTGCATTTGCTGATAAGTTTGCAGGAAACCAGACAAACATATTTTGTTCTTTTTTGTTAATTCTGTATTGATAGTTTTAGTTCAAAACATTTCAGTACATTTTTTACTTATGATGTATTGTTGCTTGTTTTCAGGTTGTGAAAGCGTATGACCACGAGGAGCAGTGTCAAGTAGCGATAAAAATAATTAAGAATAAGAAACCCTTCCTAAACCAGGCACAAATAGAAGTCAAGTTACTAGAAATGATGAACAGAGCAGATGCTGAAAATAAGTATTATATAGGTAAGCATAAACAGATTTTATTTTGGGTCTTTAGTTACCTTTTTATGAGTCTTAAAATTTTACAAGATATCATTGTTCGCCCTAGTTTAGGGTAGACCCGTGCCCCATCAGTGAAGACGTATCTGGGTTGATTATGATGATTGTTCTCTTAGATAAAGTTATTGGTAAAACCAAAGATAAAAGCTCCTGCTTAGGTCACACTTTATAATTACCTACTGAACTGCAATCACTGATAGTCTGATACCAGGTCTATGCCTTATCTTGGTCTCCATATAATGCTTTAAGGCAAAAAAGAACGGAGTGCACAAGTATCTTAAGGCGCTGCTGCCAGCGATTAATGTTATGTGTCCCTCACATCTTAGAACCGTCCCGATTTCAGTGTGTATTTTAGTTACACACTGCAAGTTGAACACGCGGTCTTCGGTAAAGATCTTAAGATCAATCGCTTCGATCTGTACTAATGCATCGTTTCCGTTGTTCCAGTAAAACTGAAACGTCACTTTATGTGGCGGAACCACCTGTGCCTAGTGTTCGAGCTGCTGTCGTACAACCTGTACGATCTGCTGCGCAACACGAACTTCCGCGGCGTCTCGCTCAACCTGACGCGCAAGTTCGCCCAGCAGCTGTGCACCGCTCTACTGTTCCTTAGTCAACCTGGTGAGTGAGGCGTCCGACCGATTTCAGCCCTTCTTCTTCTTGTAAACGTAACGTTAACGTAAACGTGATCGGCCCAGTATTCGGCCACACGAATCGCGTTGTCCGAGGCATCCATCAAGTCGCTCAACGAGCAGGTTTCCGGACAAGCGAGACATGCCATTAGATGGCACATAGAGTGTGGCAAAAAACCTCATACGCAGGCCAGATTTAATGCGTCAGTGAAAAACTCACACAAATGTTTGCCCGACACTGGTCTCAAACCGGGGACCTCTCGGTCCATACGTAGCGCTTGCTGCCTATAGACCAACTAGGTAGTCAGCCTGGTGAGTACACAACCTTAGCAACCATACAGCCTTTGCTGTCCGTAAACGGCAATGATAGAAGACCTGTCTACTGGCAAGAGCACAGTCAATCTAACTGATTCACCATGATAAGTTATTTTCTGTAAACCTTAGGTGGATTTTGTATACAAATTTACTTAATGATGAATTAGTCCAGCCATTATACGGATAGTGTGCAAGTGAATACCGCCATACAAATATAGTCGGTAATAGGAATTCTGTACTGATCAATTAATGATATCAACAGCTTTAATCAATGTATAAGACGAGAAGATTTTTTCAGTCTTTTTAAAAAAAAACGTGTTATGCAAAATTGTGCCACTTATCGAAATATCAGTGAGGCACTAAATCTGCTTACTTTAGAGAATAATGCGTGACAAACATTACAAATTTGTTTTGTTGTTCCATTTGCGTCCATTCAATTTTACAACTAAGCACATTCCGAATATACTGTTTTTCTACGTTTGACCGAGTTGCAAAATTCAACGTGCCCCAAGTGGGTCGCGCGTTGCATAATACGGCACAATGCAACATCGGGACGTAACCCGATCTGTCAGCAAGGTGCAAAGGCTACTGTAAACACTGCGCAACAGTCACCGCGGACCCTAGCCCTAAGGCCGCGGTTTGGTAGCGAGCGTTTTGGAAGGTCTCACTTTTGCTCTTAAACGCTTCTCTGAATTAGTAAACTACTTTGTCCAAAAACAGTTAGACTAGCGCCACTATTGGTGGAAATCTTGCCTGACGGAATATCAAACCTTTGGTTTCACAAATAGCACACTACACGGAAGATCGGTCGCTATTATCTTAGACAGCCTTAGTCTTAGACCATCAAGGACATGGTAATAGCAGTAATAAGGCGTCCGACCGATTTCAGCCATGGCGGCCGATCTCAATTGAGATCAGCCAAGTGCGCAGGACATATTATAGTGCACAAGTGTACGCGCAAACACAAGTCCACTCTCTATTCCCTTACTCTCATAATTCGGTGAGACGGCAATCCGACATGACCGATGAGAGATCGGGCGCAGGACCACCGGCTTAACGTGCTTTCCGAGGCACGGGCGTTCAACCGCCAACTTCCTAACTCCGGGCTGAGTAATTTCATTACAGAAAAACTCACACAAATTTTGCCCGACCCCGGACTCGAACCGGGGACCTCTCGGTCCTAACGCAGCACTTGCTACCAATAGACCAACGAGGCAGTTAACGAGGTAATAGCAGTATTATCTACATAACTGATATTTTTTAATGCAATACAGCAATCGTAACTCTGTTCTTGAATTTATTTATTTCGACATGAGTAAATCATTCGTATGATTCCAAAAAAAGTGTAAAGCCCTAAAAATCGAATTGACTATTGTTGAATTGGTCTTTGTGTTATTAGCATCGCCATAGGTAAAGAGCACAAATGCACTAATGCAATCCATGGCGCAACGGCGGTTCAGTCGGCGTCCGCGACTCGCCCCAAATCGGCACTGTCGCCGCAATTATGCAGATGTTGTCGTGTCTAAACAATGTCTGCAGCGGACTCAGGGCTGCGGTATTAGCCGATTGGGATATCTTACTGCATATTATTAGTTTTCGGGCTTGGGAAATTCATTATTAGCAAACTAATATTTCAGTTATCACAAAGCTGAGTTGAGTTTATCAATCATTAGTTTAAGTTGTACTTACGCTACCATTACTTGATAAGCGGTCGTCGGCCAAGGGGAAGACCAAAAAAGAGATGGCGCGATGATCTCGACGCCCAACAACCAATCTGGCCATCTCTTGCGGTAGCAAGTCGTAGATCGGTAGATCGACAAACATGTAGTAAATTGGGAGAGGCCTTTGCCCAGCAGTGCGACAGCACAGGCTAGATAAAAAAAAGCGCTCATCTTTCCCATGCTCATCGTTCATCAAAGACCAATCTAGTTTTAGTCCTTTTGTTATATTATTAACAAATATTGGTCTTAGAAGTAAATGCCATAGCAAAAACAACGTACCTGGTTTGTTATTTCCTAAATCGTCCCCCAAAATGTTGTACGGTAGGATGATAGATTGCTTTTCAAAGAAGTGACTGATGTGTGTAGTAAATATTTTAGTATACTTTTTAATAACAATTCTCAATTGCAATGAATAGTGTATAACTTTGTAGTAAATTATCCGAATTAAAAATACAACAAGCATACGCTTGTAATAGGTTTCGTGTTAAACCTTAGTTTGTGTAACTCACGTTCTCAACGTTGTGAACTTGTATTTTAATGGAATAACTTGTACTAATTGTTTAATTTCTTCTTTTTCAGAACTAAATATAATTCACTGTGATCTTAAACCTGAAAATATACTATTATGCAACCCGAAGAGGTCAGCCATTAAGATTGTGGACTTTGGAAGTTCGTGTCAACTAGGTCAAAGGGTGAGTATACTAACGGCCATTGATATTTACTTAATCAAATAAGCAACAACACGATTAATTGACGCCTACGTATTAAAACTTGTGTATCATCAAAATTTATAATAAATTATATACTTGAGTCTGTACCATTGGATAAATGGTATTAATACAATACATGATGGGGAAATTAATATATCTGCAATAGTCCCCTAACGCCTATTACATACATACATAACATTAATATGAATTGATTTCTTTTGTCTTCGGATTCTATATCGCACCATCAATTGCAATGTCGCGTTACTGAAGTAAAGCTTGCGTTCTAAAGACAAGCAATAGATATAAAATTATTATATAATATTTGACTGGCTCTGTGGAACAGTGGTTAGCGACTCAGGTTCAAAACCTACGGATTCAAGAGTCGTGAGTTCGATTTCCACTCGGGACAAATATTTGTGTGACGAACATCGGTGTTTGTTCCGTGTCTGGGTGTATTATTAAATATATTTAAGTTTATTTGTGTACCCACTGTTGATCCTGATTTCCGTAACACAAGTGCTTAAGCTACCACTACACAATTACCACGGTATCAGATCAATGTATGTGATGTTGTGTTATATATTTATTTATGTATATGTCGCAGTCGGATTGTATAATCCGCCGTATTACATCACGGCTAGCCGTTATCAAAAACAGGGCCGTTATGTATTACGACGGATAAACGATTAGCCGGATTGAATACGGCTGAATGAAATTCCGCCGGGATGTGTTCGGCGCTAAACGTTATTTAATGCGGCTAGCCGTAATGTCAAAGTGCGGATTGTTAACCGCCTCTTTGACTGTTTTTAGTTCCCATGTTTATCGCTCGCGGCGCTGCATGTCATAATAACAACAATGACCTTGAATACAGAAAGTATTTCACAAAAATGGGATTTTAACAGTGGTTTTAAAGAAATAAACGTGACAAATACGAGTGTAAATAGTGACTTTAAGAATAAATTGGACGTGCAATTAATTGAAAACGATTTGTAGAGGTTATATTGCATATCAAAACTGCTAAAGTGGCTATGGATTCTGGTATTCGGCGGAATCCTACACAGTATTATTGGTGCAAAAATATGACCTCATGAATGTTGCTGGTGAAGATTATCTGATCTTGAAATATAATCCTGAGGACCATAGCATTCGCGTTATACCCATGGAGCAATATTACGATACTCTGATGGAAATTCATAAGGAAATTGGCCACGGCGGGCGAGACAAAATGCTGTATACCGTAATTTGTCTTCCTATGCCCAACTGCGAATTTTCTAATTCTTAATTTCTATAAAAAATCTTTAGTTTTTATATTAGGTATTATACTTTCGCACCTAGGCAACACAGAGTACAAACCTATTATAGGTACATAACCTTTATTTTTCTCATTAAAATTGATTTTCAATTAATCCCTGTTTTATTTTGTTATCACATGCCGTGTTCTCCCTACAATATTGAATAAAGTGCAATACGACTGAACGTGAGTCGCAAAATGTAAAACGTATCGTAATGACAATCCGGCTAATCGTCGATCCGCCGTAATACATAACGGCCCTGTTATTGATAACGACTAGCCGTAATGTAATACGGCGGATTATACAATACGACTGCGACATATATATAAAATTATTATAGTGGTAGCTTTTGGTCTCCATTATTAAGTAACCCATTAAAATTTTGTTCAAACTCTATAGTAAGTAGCTTCTTGTTCTGTGGAATTTAGTTATGTATTAGATGATGACAGACCTGCTTATAATGAATTGAATCGTCTATTTAACTAACTACATGTTAAATCTATCAACTAAGTAACCTATTTCAAGAAGTTATTTTGATGCCTATTTAAAGTTAACGGCATATAAGCAGGCCTTCAGGATGAGTGCGACAGGCTTAATATGGTCTATTGTGCCTGTCGACCTCATATGTGGATCTCACTACCGCTTACCATCAGGTGGAGTGAGGTCATCTTGTTAGACTTTCATTAAAAAAAAAGTACATGCAGTATTTCCACCTGTATCGAATACCTATTATCATCGTTTCGCCCTAACAATGGCATACGAGGTTTAAACGAATGTGCCGATACAGAGACGGCACTAGGCCCGGGCTAATTGCGCCGATAAATCACACGGGGGCGTGTGCTTCACTGCGGGTTATCGGGAACTGCGTCTCACTGTGTGTAATTATTCTTATTACGATCGACCCGTGTTTAGGAATATAGATAAGTCAATCGACAAATGGTTTCCGCGGTTTTAGATGCAGGAGGAAACATTATTGTGTGACATTGTAAACAGTCATTCTAGCGGCGCAATTAACCACATTTATTTCTTAAATTATGTATTTATGGATCTTACATCAATTATGTAATGTACGTTAAGATGCATTTGTAGTGGAACAGGAAATTGTGGAAAACGTGATCTATGTTGTTGATGTGATAGAACTGTTATCAATATTGTGCACTTTATCTAGCGTTATTGACCTCAGGCCCACCTACTAAGTCTGTATAAAGTTCAACTGCAGCAATAGGGCTCTGATGGCTGTGCAACGATGGGCATATCTTTCATCATTATTATCCTGCCCTTTGCCTAGTATTAGAGGTCGATCAATCTATACTAGACCAAGCAAATTGAAAAACTTGTCCGCAAACCGAGAGTTAAACCCCTTAAAACAACATGTAGAATCCGACGGCAAAAGAAACAAGAGTGATACTGAGATGATGGCATTACAATGTTCGACATTGTGTGCCCTTGTGTATCTAGTAGCTTAACTCTCTAATGAGCACAGAATGATGAAAAAATAGTTTTAAACCTAATAATATAGATATCCTTCCTCTTAAACCGCATTAAAATCCGTTGTGTAGTTTTAAATAATTAAGCATGCATATCTCCCTCTGCCATATTAAGGGTTAAATCCTAAGAACAATTTAAAAAATCTGAAGACACAACAAGCGACTAATATCATTTGGTGCACTTCCATTTTACATACTGACCTGTGCCCTCTAATTCCAGATATACCAATACATCCAGTCAAGGTTCTACCGGTCACCTGAGGTCCTACTGGGTGTCCCGTACGACCTCGCGATAGACATGTGGTCGCTCGGCTGCATACTCGTCGAGATGCACACTGGCGAACCGTTGTTCAGCGGCGCCAACGAGGTGGACCAGATGAATAAGATCGTCGAGGTGCTGGGCATGCCGCCGGACCACTTGCTGGACCAGGTGGGTTATATTAGTTACACAGTGTACATGCATGAAGAAATTGATGGATGTGAAAGAAGCGAAAGTGGTGTGCCAGGATCGTAGCACATGGCAGGAAGTGATCTCTGCCTACCCCTCTGGGAAAAAGGCGTTATTTTTTATGTATGTATGTGTACCTGTACTGTACCTACTGTGAAATTGAGTGTACACTGGGTGTACGTACAGTTAACCAAAAAAGTGGTCTACCACTTATGACAAAAGTTTCTGCGAGATGTAACGATCGCTAAGGTTGACTTTTCACAGACACCATCATATTGTCAGGGAAAATTGACCTTGTTGTTTTGTGACGTTCAAACGAATCTCTACCGTAGGGTGGTAGACCACATTTTTGGCTGACTGTACCACTGAGTGTACAGTCAGCCAAAAAAGTGGTCTACCACTTTTGACAAAAGTTTCTGCGAGATGTAACGATCGCTAAGGTTGACTTTGTAACAAATCATAAATGACAAAGAGATCAATAGTCACTGACATAATCTTATCGCAAGGGAAAATATACGTTGTGGTTTCATGACGTTCAAACGAATCTCAACCGTGGGGTGGTAGACTTCATTTTGGCTTTTTATAATCAAGTCTATTTAAAGTATGTATGTGTAAAAGAAAAAAATGGTGTTATATGGTTGCATTAATGTTTGCTTATAATTTATTCGAGTATATATTTTTTCAGGCACACAAAACCAGAAAGTTCTTCGACAAATTACCAGCGTCAGAAGGCGGTGGTTACGTATTGAAGAAAGTCAACGGTAAAGACGGGAGGTAAGTTATTAACATAATGTCATTCAATGTCAATTTTTGTTAATGGGGAATTGGAGATTGTTAGCGGCCGTGAGGCCCAAAGTCAGTCGACGGGCATAATAAACCCTATGAGCTTGTAGCCCTCACCCTGAAGAGCCCGAGATTATAGGAGGGAGGGTATTAACTTTTCCTAACTGACTACTATGATGGTTTGGAGTAGCATCACCGGACTTGCGGGGGAGCGTATGGCTCTTACCCGTAACTAGTCGCTTTATAGGACGCCCTCTAATATATTGATACCATAATTTGAACCATATTTAACGGACATAAGGTCCAAAACCAAATAAGTATTCCCACATGCTGTGCCCGTTTGAGGGTTGATGTCACAGGGAACAGGCACCTACGATGATGGCTTGGAGTAGCCTTGTCATCATCACAGGACTTGCGGGGGAGCGGATGGCTCTCACCCCAACATGCTCGCGCGGCACGGTAGAGATGTATGGCGCGGTCGTACGACCTGATGACGCCTTAAGCTAATAGGGGCCATCGCGTGTGAATTGACCGCTAGGGGCGCTTGTATCGAGTGAGAAGGAACTCACCTCTTGTTCAGGGCCATTAGGATAGGATTTTTGACTGAACTATGATTGTGTGGAGTAGCCTTTTGTCATCGTCATCTGAATAATGAACATGTTGTTATGTTTGTGTGGCAGCGGGTACAGGAAGTACCGGTCGCCGGGCACGCGGCGGCTGCACGACATCCTGGGCGTGGAGGGCGGCGGGCCGGCCGCGCGCCGCCGCGGCGAGCCCGGACACTCCGTCTCCGACTACCTCAAGTTTAAGGTATGTACCGGCACAGGGCAGAAGACAGTCAGAGGCTTCGACAAAGAAAGAAAGAAAGAAAAACATTTATTGACCACGACATAGAAGTTACAATGATACATAAAAAAGCGTCGATGGCCAAGTGGTTAAGCTCATCGCTTGCCATGCGAGTGGTCGCCAGTTCAAACTCAGCCACGTACCACTGTGTTTTTCAAATTTGGTATTTATCTGTACGATTATTCGACGCTTTAATGGTGAAGGAAAACATCGTGAGAAAACCTGCACACTTACGAGGAAATTCTTAGGTTGTGTAGTCCATCAACCCGCACTTGGCCTGCGTGGTTGACAGCCTTTTCGCCCTAGTTTGGGGTAGGCCCGTGCCCCAGTAGTGGGGACGTATATGGGCTGGTGTTGATGACCGTCACAGGGTAGGAGACAGCCAGTAGCTTTGGCAAAGCAGTATCAATATATATATATATAGTATAAAACAAAGTTGCTTTCGCTGTATGTCCGTATGTATGCTTAGATCTTTAAAACTACGCAACGGATTTTATGCGGTTTTTTTAATAGATAGAGTGATTCTTAAGGAAGGTTTGTATGTAAAATTTACCCGAAGCGAGGGCGGGTCACTAGTAAGTTATATATTTAAGTTTATAGTTTAATTTTTTCCTAACTGACTTAAGATGTGGGGTTTGAAAGAACCGATAGGATTAGAAAGAGTATTATCCGCTCGAAAACTAGTGTAACCGATGTTGCTGAAAAGTCGACGAAGTTGCAATGGGGCTGGGCTGGTCACGTTTGTCGAATGAACCACGGGCAGGGAGATGGGCAAAATTGGTCACCCAGTGGCAGCCGAGCGGTCGTCGGTCAAGGGGAAGTCCAAAAAAGAGATGGCGCGACGAACTTGACGCCAAACAAACTGGCCATCTCTTGCGATCGACAAACATGTGTTGACCGACCGGCTAATCATTGGCCGCTAATGTTACTTGCGATCAACCAAATGCGCAGGGAATAATATTATCAAGAGTGCATACGAGTGGTAGACGAGTTCTAGAGAGCTGAGGATCGAAATAAGTGGCGAGCATTTGGGGAGGCCTATGTCCAGCTGTGGATGTTAATGGGCTGACCATGATGATACGAGTGATTTTAGTTAGATCTGTGTAAAAAGCATTTAAACCGAAATAAGTCTTTATGGGCCTTCACGCGATATTAAGAGTAGCAAATACATAGCTACTTGCAGCCTGACGTTTCGACTGGGTTTAACCAATCATGGTCGCTCGCTCGCTCGGACAGTAAGTAGCTATGTAATTTTGCTACTCTTAATATCGCGTGAAGACCCATAGAGACTTATTTCAGTGTAATGGAACGCGAAAGTTTAAAATCTTACAAGCATTTAAACCGTCCCATTCCAGGACTTAATCCTGCGCATGCTCGAGTACGACCCGAAACAGCGGGTGACGCCGTACTACGCGCTCCAACACAACTTCTTCAAGCGGACGGCGGACGAGTCCACCAACACGCAGCAGGCGCAGTCGCACCATCAGCACGGTACGTGGGTTCGACACCCGGCTTTTCGCGGGGCGGGGGCTAACATGAGCGGACCGGCTCCACACTGATGATTAGAAAGATAAATGAAAAAAAAATCGTTTGGCTTTTTCAAAATTAAATAAATTTAGTTTATTTCCAAAAAAATATATTTAAAAAGAAATTTTAGCAATCTTCTCTCAAGAGATCTTTATCTGACGAATAGTTTACTAGATTCTCATTAAATGAATGAGCTGCATGTAGCATTTAAAAACCAGTATCTCGATCTTTATGAAATCCGTCTATGGACACTTTTGTTCTCATTCACTCTCACTTTGTGTCTGTAATGTCGAATTTATAATAATAGTGTAAAATGAATATTTTCAGCATATTTGAGTGATTGCTATTAATAAAACGTGCTAAAGAATTTATTTTACTGAATAAATAAATAAATAAATAAAATTCTAATGAAAATTGAATTACTCTGGTTACTCTAAATGCGTCAAAAAGTTGCTTGATTTAACATTAGTTGTGACACAGTGAGATTTTTATGTTTCTTTCTTATGTACTCCGCTACTCATTCGAAAAGCGGCCTTAAATCCTATTACAGAAGGGACTAATATTTTGTCATCGTTTTAAATTAATGAAATTATTTATCTTAGAAATAACTTGGATCGCGATATCAGTGTGGGGGTGGTAACGTTTAACACATACACAACTCATCGTAGGTACTTCACAAAGATAAATCGTAATGAAAATGTAAATGATAATATTAGTGAAATCTATCTTATTTACAACAATGTTTACATTGATGACTAATCAAGTGAAAGAAGCTTGTCATGTTTGCTATTTTGAGTTAATTCAAACATTTTCAGTACGATTTCCAATTCATTTAAACACTAAGAGACTATCTCTTTTTCTTCTTCCATTACATCACTGTAACATACAAAGACGTCAAATGTCCTGAGATTTTTACAATTAAATTGTATCGTAATCTTGAAACTGACTTGAATGCTTGATTCTGTGATAATTCACTCTAACTTGGTGGTGGATTTTGATAAAACTACGAAACGATTTCATTTGTACAGACACATTCAGATAAAGAGTAATACATTGTCTTAATTATTAAAGATGGTAAATTATTTCACTTATCACCCCAACGCAAAGTAGCTCTAGTAAATCAGTCTTTCAGGCCTGGTGAAGAAAAACCTTCGTATGATAATACCATCTGAAATCGTTTTGTATGGTTACAGGCTAAGCTTTTGCAAGCGCTATTCAATCGTCAATGTTTCAAGTAAAATGTTTGCATTGTTAATCTCAATGTTAAACAATAATATATCGTGGATTATTATCCACATGACACAGGACACAATACACGTTATGCCGATTAGCCAATTACCAAATGGGAACAATAAATAATATGATAATATGAAGTACTTTTTTTTTAAATAGCATAATATCTACTTGGTGATTGGCAGTCGTGTTAAATTACCATTTCTACAATTGATTGATTGGATGACATTAATCCCAGATAGGTTTTATCGTATCGTTATGTTTATTATTATACATAACATGAAATCTCGTCTCGAGCTTGTGTCGTGATCTTCGCTAACACATAACGCTTCTGTCATACCATTTTATTCTGACTAACATAAATCATGAATGTAACCTTTTGTTTTGAATAACCATGGAAGTTACCCATAAATTTATTACAGTTTTAATATGTTCTCCATTTACCATTAAACATTGATTACATCTTTTTGTTTATAGTAATTTACATTTTTATCCATTTCAAATTAGTATTCTATAGATGGATTATGTTCGTTTTATTCTTTCGAATGTTTAATTAAATAAATACCTTATTTTATATTTACGTCTTAATAGTATAAAATATGAACGGAACTTAACGTCCAAACGTTGGGTATTATGTATTACTGTAAAAGCGCGTTAAGTCTCGTTTACATTTTAATTTTAAAACGCCATTAGCTACTACAATAATCTAAATATTTAGTAAAAAAATAATTTAATTCGTAACATTCATTATTGAAATGGTAACATGAATTATTAAAAAAGTAACATGAATTATTCGAATGGTAACTAAGTCGTTTTCGAGGGTAACTTCCATATGACTACTGTGATGATCCATGATACTGAGTGTGGGTATATTCCATGCCAGATGGCCCGTCGGATTCGCGATGACTAGAGCGGTCCGGCGGCCCCGCCGCGAGGCACTAACGCCGCCACCTAACCGTTACCTGCCAGGTCTGCCTCTTGTACTCAAGGAATGTTACCGCCCCACCACCCAACACCCTAATGCCGAGATCGCATCGAGTACACTAGCGAGGAATGTTTACCCGTGGTCCCACTGGGTCGACCCATTGACAGGTCTACGGGTCATTTTGATTCCCCGTGGTCCCATGGCGTTAGGGATTGCTCCCTAGTCTTAATAATTTATCGATAAAAAATTAAAACCATTAATTTAACATAACTTTACTTGTTCAAATTAAATGATTGCATTATAAGAACAAATACATATTTATACCCAAGAAACAATAGAGAAGTATTGATGAAATGAACTCATGAATTTTTAATTTTTTATCGATAAATTATAAGACCAGGGAGCAATCCCTAACGCCATGGGACCACGGGGAATCAAAATTACCCGTGGACCCGTTAATGGGTTGACCTAGTGGCACCACAGGTAACCACTCCTAGCGAGACAGTGCTCTTGATATAGTGGGTATGTATAAACATGACTAGTTATGTTTATGTATATCGAGTGCTCATTTGAGAGTACTGTCTTGCCTTTGTGCTCGGTAAGTGTGATTTAGGTATGAGCGAGGAGGAGGACATTAGAATGCTGGTTGTTAAATTGATGGTCGATAAGTTTTTAGTTGATTATCCTTGAAAATATTCAGAACTAAGGTGCCTTTCGCATGTAAATTTAGCACTCTTGCAAAATTGTTGTCCATTTGATGGCGTGACGTGAAAGTGAGGTCAAGATAAGCTGTCATTGGTTCATTTGGAAATTCATGACTACATTACCAGTCAAAATGAGCCAATAGTACGACAGCCTCTTACGTCGCCCGTATCGTTACGTCGCCAGTTCAACCTAAGAAATCTCATAATCAGAATCATAATGAAATAACAATAGAAGTCTAAAAGCCTAATATAATGTAAGTAAACCAGCCGTCTGATGCCTTCCCCACGCGCCCCTCCCTCCTGAACCACCCCAAACCCGATAGATTACGTCCACTGCATGCAGTTCGATGTTGTTCATGCATGTTTATCGCGTTGGGATCTGTCGGTCTGTTTGTTCAAGATTGTATGATGCATATATAGAAAGTTAATCGATTATGGCAAATGTTTGATTGAGAACTTCAATGTTGCCGATGTGTGCTTTTGGTTTGTTGATTAATTACTTCATTTAATGTAAATTATAAAATAGATTCAATGTTTTTATCTAGCTTAGGAAAAAGTAGAAACAAATTCCTAAGATGATGTTGAAAATATTTAACAAATAATGCATCAATTGTGCGATAGCAGGTAGATAATTCCAATCGATTTTTTAAATTAACCCTTGATCAAATACAGCATATAGAATTTTTTCATTGGTTTTCGCCGGTATTACAACTACATAAGGTTCAAAATCTGGTGGGAACTATTTTCCCCGTGTCTTATTAAGGGTTAAAATTCGGAGCGACAGATTTCAATAGTAGGTAATTCTTACTAACATGCAAAAGCGTGTTCATTGTTGTCGTTTTTATTTCTGTTTTACATACATTTAATTGCTTCTTATTACTATGACACTTGTTTTGACAAAAAATGCTGTTTCATTCATATATCAATATAACGGACAAATGTGTCCGTACGAGTAGATTATTTTTTTAGATTCAGTGAAGATCTGATTATGTGCAATTTCATTGAAAAGTTATCTATTGCTTTAAATTGATCAAAAAATACATATAAAAAATAATAATTTAACTTAATATCTGCTTTAATGTAATGTAACGCGAATCTCAAAAAATTTACGTCAATATCTGCTTTATTAAATGAGTCTCAATATTTCAACTTATTGCATAACATTGCATAATGCTTACAAGTGATTGCACATAATCCGTTCTCATAAAACTAGCTCGGTATATATCCTTCTTAGGGTACCTACGCACTATGCGGTTAGCCGGAATGGGTTCAGTCGACCTGCTAACCGCAGTAAAAATGTTAACGATAAAGTAGTTTTTATGCCGCACTGCTATGCCGACCATACTGCAGTTAACCGGACGGCTGAACGCATTCCGGCTAACCGCTTAGTGCGTAGGTACCCTTAGACCATTGAAATGTTACATTTTTTGGTCCTACCTCGCGTTTTCGAGAGGACGCAATTTTATTTTATCGATGTGTCAATGTAAGGTTTAAACAAAGTTTGTGGGGTCGTTACTGACCCATGGACGGAATTTTGGAAAAAAGTTTTTCCGATTTATCTCGCAAACTATTGATAGCACAACTTTTAACTGTAAAGTTTTGATTTGGTCAGTAATTGAGATTTTAGAGAGCCCGGATGCGAGTACCTATGAAACCATTGTTTTGAAAATTTTGCCAAATAAATGCTGTTTATAATACACGATTTATAAATTAAACTTATGCACAAAATTTAATCATTGAATATTGTATATAAAAATTTTCGCTTGCAACTTCTTTATCTATGGTTCTACGAAAAAATATTGACATTTTATTTTTATAAGATCAATAGTTTAAATACGAGATAAAACGTAAAAAACGTTTTTTCAAGATGGCGGCCGTGTGACCAGTGGTGTGTGGTAGTGGTGACCCCTCAAACTTGGTTTTATCTTACATTGACCCCCCTAAAAAATCTAAGAAATAAAATTGCATCCTCTAAAAACCGCAAACCCAATGCAACACTTCAACGGCCTCTACTGTATATTAAAGATGTGTTTGACCGCTTACGGTAGGTGTAACGTGATGTGTTGTACGCAGTGGGCGCGCGGCTCCTGGGCGGGCGCTGGGGCGCGGGCGAGCGCATGGACGTGGAGCGCGGAGACGACCTCCTGCCGCTGCAGCCCTCGCCCGTCGCCATCCACTAGCCAGTGCAGTGACAGTGACACGAACAACCGAACTGATACCCTATTTATAAAAAAAAACTACTATTACTACTATTATTATTATTATTATCATATATTTTTATTTAATGCGATAAGTCTGACTGTAAAAATATAAAGGTACGATTCGTTACGTTGTAACATGTATTTCTCTTTTTTTTTTCGTTACGTTCTTAATCGCTTCACTCGATCGTACTTACAGCGTATCGACCGAACGCGACCGGGACGCCGGACCGCGTCGAGGGCATGAAAGCTAGGTTTTTTTATTGTTACGCAATGCATATCAAGAACGCAATATGGTAGAAAATAAATATTGTATATAAAATTTAGGAACCAGACTAATGGATACAGACTGCAATTTAAACTGGATAATCTATAGTTTAGTTACGATCTATGCTAGTTAGGCTTTCGTTCGGTTTTAATTATCGCAAGCTTTATATTTTTAAAGTGTCGGCAACTGATGACTGAAATTCAAAGGGCCAATGAGAATTTGTTTTAACACAGACAGAAATAGATTTAAGTATTTTTTGATGCACAAAAGAATTAATTTGACACCAACCGTTTGACTGATTTATTTAACTATCGGAATAATGATCACCACGATTGCCCTCGCATCGCAGAGTTGTTGTATATACAAAAGTTTTTTTCACAACCTCAAATGCTTGTGATCCGAGAGTCTCAAGTATTATTTTAAAGCGTATAGGTTATTTTTGACCCATTGGAATATTCAGACGATGTGTAAAACAGAATAGTGTATAGGTAATTCTATAAAAACACAAAATGTACTTGTAGGTTACGAGAATGTTGAATCATATATAAAAAAAAAATTGGGTATTTCAGATAGGAATTAATAAATTGAATTACATAAACTGACTTGTTCAACCTTTTTGGATTTGAATCTACAATAGACTTAACCTCATTGCAACAGACTGGTCGAAACTTTGTATCGGAGATATTTTGTATAGCAATACACTGAATCACTGCCTTATTGTGCCGGACCTTTATACGAACCGACCCGCTACTCATGGACGACGTCACGGGCGCTCCCGGACACTACAATGTGATAACTAAACATTGATTTGTACTATGTAACTACCTATTATTTATTGTATAAAATGGCTAAATGATTTAGTTTAATTGTATAAATAATTATTAATTACATATCGCATTATGTATGTAATCCTGTTAGAACATGTGACGGTGATCAAGTGGTGTTGATCCGAATCAGGTACGCTGTAAACTTGTAGTTTTCTGAGTATATTCACGCACATTACCGGAATGGTAATACAGCAATATTAAGTAAGGATGGCTACTTATTTATATGTATTTTGACAGTTGTCCATCGCCTTGGGGACCATTCTGACATAGAAAATATATACTTCATCAGATAAGATGTGTCCAGGTAATATATACCAATGCATACATACAACCAATGTGTAATTAATACTGTCTGCCGTTAGAAGTTTTGTATAATTATGTGACAATTTTAACTGCAGGGAAAAGGCGTTGTATGTGGAAAAATGTATGTAATTAGGAGTAATCGACATCAAAATAATTATGTTGATTTGTGAGCAGGCGCAAAAGTGTTGTTGTTATCGCCACAGATCGAAATCTAACGATTGTAATCAGAGTTGGGAGCGTTATTACATTTGTTAATTTCTAAAGGGTTCCCAGATGATTCATCTAGATTTCGATTAGTGATAACGACGTTAAAATTCGACAACCATCTGATCAAAGATGAAGCAAATCGGAAAGCCATTTATTGGATTAGAATGTTACGTGCATTGTGAATGCACTTTTAGTTGGGAGCTTACTCGGCTCGGTTTATTAAAGCTTGTGATACATAGTTTAAAATTGCACATAGTGTTAGTGCAAGGTATAGTTTAATAGGGTATTGGTTTGTGGCCGCAAACGCGTTCCCGAACTCTTTCACTATATTAGTGTAATGATGGCAGGGGTCCTGACGTCCAGTATATGTATATGGTTATAAGTCCCATAAGTAGCGGGTCCAGCGCTTAGCAACTTTATTCTGAACTTAAGCTTAGGAAAATATTATTATTTCTAATTATTTTTAGTTAATTATCGACTGAAGGTACGGAAGTTCAGAGTGAAGCGGCTAAAGAGATGACAATGCAACAAATAGCAGAATTTTTTCGTACTGACTGCGTAATGTTGCTGTGAATTTTTATAAAAACACCCTCAATTATGTATGTAATTATTTTAACTTGAAATAAAACGTTTGTATGGTAAAGCTATTTGATTTCGTACATGAAGCATGAAAGTATTTTTCGAAGTTTGTTTCGTATAGTGCTGACTACTAGGTTCACCCATTTCATGTAGATTTGAATCTATTTCTACTCTTGCTGTTCTGTACTATAAATTTTTGAATATCTGTATAATATTTACTGTAATACTTTTCTGCTTCATGAGGTTATAGGATTGTTAGAAAGAGGTATAAGAAATAGGTATGGGAAATGTTTAATTTTGATGATATAGGGCAATATCATGTTAATCGGCAGGTTTCCAAATAAATGTAACAGAATAAAATATATTTTTATGTGACTATGTAAAATACATGTTATGTGAATAATTTTGTCTTGTTTCTTTTAAAGTTAGAGCATTTAATGTTAGAATCAGATGTTATATTGAATTTTAGTTAGTTTGTATGTGATTTTAATTTGTATAAAAACATGTATTTATCTGTAATGAATCCGGAAATCTGCCTTTCCATTGCTATATTTACATAACAACTAGTCGGAGAGTTAAGAGATAAAACACGTAAAACACCAACCTATTTGAATAGTTCTAACTAAATCCATTACTCAAGAATGGCCCTAGATGTTTGCGCTTGAGTATCTAATGTACTATACTTACTATTTATTTGTACTGTGACAGCGTGGAGTTGGCGCTCAGAGCGTGCCCGCGCCGCGCCTGCCTCTTAAACTGTGGTTACGCGACGGACGGAGCCCGTCAAAGCATGTTACCGTGTTGATAAACTGTTAGTGATACATCTGTGCATTGTAAGGACGAGTGGTAGTGCAGGCTGGTGAAGGTTAGCTGGTCTGTGCGTCCGTGCGTAAGGCGGCGCGGGCGCGCGAGCGGAGAGCGAGTGCGTGAGAAGCTAAAGTGTTTATTTCCTATCGGATTGTCAGTTCGCAGGCACTGTAACAATAAAAGGATAGAGCTTTATGTCACTAAGTTTTGTATTTTAAATCAATAAACAATAGCAATGATTTGTGTATATTTTTATTACCTTATTTTGTTTTCCTATATCTTAACAATGCTGATTACTTATCCATTATCAATTGTTCAAAATGTAGTTTCTTTTAATAATGTTTAAAAGGATTAAGATTTTTAGCCTCTGAGAGGCCTGTTAGTTAATTTGACATAGGTAATGACTTACATCCCCAAAATAATAATAATCGACCCTAGCTCGATCCCGTCGTTTTCTAATGGCGTGGACGGCGACGAAACAAGTAACGTACGATTTTGTAACACCCATATTCGTTGAGACTTGCACCAGTTGACGATCGAACAAATAAGAAAAATAAATTCGATACAATTCGAAGACATACAAATTTTCTCTGAAAATTCTATGACTTAGTTTTTATCGAAACATGTCAAACTGTCGTTCTTAGCCAAGTTCTAAATTTTGCCACTAGAGGCGCGCGAATAATATTTTGCGTCGTCAAAATAACTTCAATTAGGTGTTTTCAGTTGGTACCTATATTATGAAATTAAATTTAGCCAAAAGGAAGCCAGTCAATGGCAACATTAAGTTTCATAATAGGGCTCTAAACAAACTTCTATTAGCAGTATCAAGCTGATATTTGTAGTAGAAAACGTAGTCCCAGAAATTAATAGAGATAAAGTATAAGTAAAGGAAATAATATGGAAATCTCAATATTAGAATAATCTACTAGTCAAACACGATTAAGTACCATTACGTATGAATCGTACCTTTTAAATCTATTATTTAAGTAATAAAAAGTAATAATACTTATTTACAATCAGGAGAGCGCCTAAAGAAAACGTATCATTTGTGTTCGAGTCGAGTATAATATTTTATGTCTCTAACAAATTATTTAGGCGTGTATAGTTAGTTTGATGCTTTTACAGTTGGGTTTTATTATCTGTATCTATTTCTATAGAATAACATTCAAAATGGGACTTCCTCCCAAATTGGGCGGATTATCCTGCAAAGTAAAAAATATTTAGTTGTACTAAATCGTATTAAAATGACCTACCTGAGGGCCTACCATGAGTTGGCTATCGTAAACTTACGTACGTTAAAAACCTATCGAGTTGTTTTTTTCATATGGCCGATTGTAGTTCTTCGCGTAACCACCAGCCGGCGCTGTACATGTTTTTCATAGACATATTTACGTAGTCGATATCGAGCGCGTAAGTTTTAAACTCATGGTAGCCCCACAGTAGACAGTTTAAGATTACGTAGGTAAGTGTAACGTGTAACACAGCTATTCCGTATTAAATAATATTTACATCATTAATCCAGGCGGGATCCCGCCATCTTGACGTAGACGAATACACACAAAAAAACTATAAGTAGGTAGCAGGTCAATAATGGAATTTGTTTTCTACAACAAAACAAACATAATTTGATCGGAATCTTGGATATGGTTATTTAACTCGCCCTTCACACGTAGGTATTCGCTTTTAGTTAAATTTGATTTCATAACATAACAAAAAGAATGTCCGTATGGAATGAGCAGCTATTTTTAACCGACTTCAAAAAAGGAGGAGGTTCTCAATTCGTCTGTATGTATAATATTTTTTTTTTTTTATGTATGTTCACCGATATTTTCGTCAATTGTAGACGGATTTCAAAAATTTTTTTTTTTGTTGGATACAGTTTACTTCCGAGGTGGTCCCATTTTCACCAGTCCCGGATCTGATGATGGGATCCAGGAGAAATCGAGGGCAACCCTCAAATTTTATAGGGACATGTACCGCGTTTTATATATTTTCTGAAGTGATATTGGCATTGCTTCTTGCAATCATAATGTTATGATGCTGAGCTGATGATGGAAGGTCAACTCCTTAATAGTTGGGAGTAAAGGGATATTTCTTTCAAATCTGTGTATATATTAATACTACTAGTTATAATATCAGTAGAATTATAGGTGAGCTGAACTAATAGGGTCCAGTTTAGGATCTGATTATGGGACCCAGAAGAAATCGAGGGCAATCCTCAAATTTTATAGGCACATGTACCACGTTTCACATACCACGTTTCACATATTTTCTGAAGTTATATTGGCATTTGCTTCTTGCAATCATAATGTTATGATGCTGAGCTGTTGATGGAAGGTCATCTCCTTAATAAATGGGAGTAAAAGGATAATTCTTTCAATACTGTATTCATATTAAGACTACTAGTTATAATATCAGTAGTATTAAAGGTGAGCTGAACTAATAAGGTGTAAACAAATATAACACTAAAAAGGATGAAAAAAAATTGTCAACAAAAAAAAAACCGCCTTCAAAAACCCGACTCACTAAAAATTACAAAATAATATAATACGAACATTAATCTGGGTATGAATTTGATATGTTTTGAAGGCAGTGCCAATTAAAATTTTGAGGAAAACTACATGAAATATAAACGGCACCGCCTTCGACAACATATCCAATTCATACCCAGATTAATGTTCGTATTATATTATTTTGTAATTTTTAGTGAGTCGGGTTTTTGAAGGCGGTTTTTACATGACCTAAATGAAATCCTGAAAATTCGCCTTTTGAAGAAATGAGGGAGGGTACCTAACTAAAGTAAGCACAGGTCTCAATTTAGTGTAAAGCACAGATAACATAACATAAAGGTATATGTAGTGTAAAGTGTAACTGGTAGGGTTATCAAAAAAAAATCAAAAATGCAGAATGAGCACTTAGCTTGCGAAATTAATGTTTAATTTGACTGGACTATTAACTGATTTGATTAATCATATAATTTTTTGCTAGATAAAAAATACCTAACCTGTTTTCAAAAAACCCGACTCACTAAAAATTACAAAATAATATAATACGAACATTAATCTGGGTATGAATTTGATATGTTGTTGAAGGCGGTGCCGTTTATATTTCATGCAGTTTTCCTCAAAAATTTAATTGGCACCGCCTTCAACAACATATCAAATTCATACCCAGATTAATGTTCGTATTATATTATTTTGTAATTTTTAGTGAGTCGGGTTTTTGAAGGCGGTTTTTTTTTGCACCCTATTAGTTCAGCTCACCTATGATTCTACTGATATTATAACTAGTAGTCTTAATATGTATACAGTATTGAAAGAATTATCCTTTTACTCCAAACAATTAAGGAGTTGACCTTCCATCATCAGCTCAACATTATAACATTATGATTACAAGAAGCAATGCCAATATAACTTCAGAAAATATGTGAAACGTGGTACATGTGCCTATAAAATTTAAGGGATGCCCTCGATTTCTCCTGGATCCCATAATCAGATCCTAGATTGGACCCTATTAGTTCAGCTCACCTATAATTCTAGTGGTATTATAACTAGTAGTATTAATATGTACACAGATTTGAAAGAATTATCCCTTTACTCCCAACTATTAAGGAGTTGACCTTCCATCATCAGCTCAGCATCATAAGATTATGATAGCCAGAAGCAAATGCCAATATGACTTCAGATAATATGCAAAACGCGGTACATGTCCCTATAAAATTTGAAGGTTGCCCTCGATTTCTCCTGGATCCCATCATCAGATCCGGGACTGGTGAAAATGGGACCACCTCGGAAGTGAACTCTATCCAACCAAAAAAAAATTTTTGAAATCCGTCTATAATTGACGAAAATATCGGTGAACATACATAAAAAAAATATTATACATGCAGACGAATTGAGAACCTCCTCCTTTTTTTGAAGTCGGTTAAAAAGAGACTTAATAATGACATTCACAGTGGTAAACATTACACAGGCCGATCTAATAAAAGCGTGTTAAAAACCAGCTTTGGATAGGTTTCCGTACCAATAATGTAAAAAAATCACGTTAGTTTCGGAGCCCCCTTGAAAATTTGTCGTAGGGTTTGTGTTGTTTTTACTGGCAATTTGTTTAATAATTATGGTGATGGCTTGGAGGAGCCTTGTCATCATCACTGGGCTTGCGGGGGAGCGGATGGCTCTCACCCCTAAAGTGTGCTAGTGTGTATAAAATTTAAGTGATGTGCGTGCTGATATTTCACGTGTAGAAGACAAATGGGCCGATTAAAACAAAGTTTTGCTAAGTTACTTGCTTTCAAAAAAACTGGATTCAAAACGAATTCACCCGAAAAAAAAATAGACCGCAGCTTGATAGCATTTGGCTAGCATTAAGAATTTATTGGATGGTCAAATATGAAATTATCTTCCCAACCACGGTAATAATATCATTGCCATGCCTCAACCACAGTCAACTGAGCGATTTACGAGGTGACTTAAACCTTAAATCGTTACTCTTGAAATAAATTACAAGCATTTTGTTTGTATTCATCTTTTTCGTCCGCTCAGTATCTGCTCCGATAGCCGTGATCGTCTAGTGGTTAGGACCCTACGTTGTGGCCGTAGTAACCCAGGTTCGAATCCTGGTCACGGCAGTGTTAAGTCACTGTTACGGCGGAGTTTACTTTTTAATTTTTTATACCATTTCTTGTATATTTGTAGGATATAAAATAATAAATTATTAAATTAAAACTCATAGTTTCATTATTTAGGTTTTTTTATATATTATTTTTAATTCTAATATTTGAGGATTATAATTTAATTTTTAATCATTATTAATCACAAGACTTACAAAATTGTTATACCTACCTTATTTAATTAGATAGCCAATAAAATAAGTAAAATTTTACGCTGCACCAAAAATTTTTGTTAAACCATTATTGCGTTTAAGCGCCCTCTATGTACGGAACGGTTTATCTTTACTTTGACATACAATTAGTATGCGGTCGTACTTACCATGCTATTTAATTTTTCACTGCGCATCAATAGATGTCGCTACGTGTTTTGTTTTGGTACAGTAACCACGCAGCTGTTCCGTATCAGAGAAATACGTGAGAGAAAAGGAGTGGTGATTAGGCCTGTCTTTGCCAAAAAATTAAGTTTTTTATATGGTTCGCGGACGTTTTTCGGCTTGTGCTCGCGCGAGATGCCTCCTGAAGTGGTGTTACATGTGCCCTATTGTTTGTAGTGCCGAAAAATAACGTTAATTGGTGCAATTCGCGATGTAAACGTTGGTTATGACGTTTACTACGGTGTTTTTGTGTGTGTGTGTCGTGACAGCATTGGCGCTGTTGGAGCGAATCTTGTAACGGAACACTGTGAATGCTTTCGGTAAGTTAGAAATATTGTTTTGACATAATTTATAACCTTAGTAGGTAGGTTGTGTGGTTTACTGTATGCATCGGCCGGTGGTTGACCTCGTTTCTGAATCAGTGTAGTATTTGATTGAGGCGAAATTGAACGTTATATTTTTTTATATTTCCTACCGTGTTCCGCGTCTGTGGGCCGTTTGATTACTTTAGTTAATTTCTTCCGTATCGGTAAAAATGTTTCTGGTACGGTAGTATAAAAATTGGCGAAATAATTTAGGGCTGTTTTCACGTGGCGTGGTGAATTTGTGACCCTTATGTGGTTGAAATAAGGGTGAGGGGTGTCGAGTTGTTTGTAGTGATTTCTTACGATGTTGAAGGCTCTATTCATGTATCTATTCCCAAATTAGATGGTTTAAAATATCATACAGCTACCTTTCTATTAGGTACCTATATCAGTAAGTGGTTGGTAAATAAATGATATAGAAATATAAGGGATTAATAACCAGAGAATTTGAGCACGTGATTACACTGACTTACCGACCCATACCGGCCTACCACCTACCTGCTATTTTAACCGAAATCTCGCTTACAAATATTTTATTGAATGGTTTACTGATACAATTGAAGTTGGCTAAGTAGCATCTGTCGTCGGTCCGTTAACATAAATGTATTATTAGGTTACCTAAGTAGTACCTAGACAGTAATAAATTAAAGTGCGCTTAGGTACATAAGTATTAGGTACCTGCATAATTGTCTTCTACTCACCTGCCTGCTGTACAAATACTTAGACTCGTATACCTACTCGTAGGAATCCCACCCAGCTTAAAAAAAAAGTTGAATTTTAATGCTAAGAAATAATTTGACGCGTCTGACTACCTCAGTCATTCAGGTCATTCTTCCTATGTCCAGCAGCATTGATTAGACATATCGTTTCAGGCACGTTATTTATTATGAAGTTCAAGAAACACGCATATACATGGTACATGGTAGGCCCCCATATTTTTTTAAAATTTATCTACTTGTAACACTGTACGATATAGCTAAAGGCTACCAGGCAATATTCGCTTAGAAAAATTCATATTTCTCTATATTCAAACGGTTCGCACCTACCTTTGATTCTGGCTGTCTTGCCCAGCTTTATAATTTTATAAATAGAGTAAACCTGTTCTGGTATTAAACTCACTAGACCACGAATATTAAGTGGCTCGCAAATGCTTTTAAGATGCAAAGCGCAATATGGAACTGGCTGGTATTTAATTACCTGACTTACTCGCTTGCGAACTTAATAAACTAAGTATTAGTATGATGTAGACGCACTAGAAACCTGCTGAGCTTATAATTTATTATCATCTATTTAATTTTAAAACTAGTAGTAAGTGCTTTAGTTTATTTCTATTTTATTATCAATTTAAACTGATTAAGAAAATGTTAACGTGCTCTGTATACTTACATAACGCTGCTTCCTATCAATTTAAGCAACTGATCCACACATTTTAACGCTATCTGATTTTACTATGGTCAGAACGAGTCAATAAAATCTTCATGGTAACTGGTATACTTTAAATGTACAGATAAACTAAGCACTTTTTTATAGAAATTGAAATATTGGCGCCATATTCTTTCTACCTATTTTCACATAAAGCACAAACTAGCAAATATCATACAAATTTATTAAATTAAACGAGCGGTAAGTACAGTATCCTCCTAATAAATGTCTACAGCGAGTTCATCGCACTACAAAATGTTTTGGCCGAAACAATGACTCGGGGTCCAGTAGATTAATAAACCGTTACATCTTGTCTACCGCCATTATGCGAGAATACATTAACATCTCTGTCATTTATAGTTTACTACGGGCGGGAAGAACAATCATATACATTCAATCGAAATTGTATTTAACCGACTTTGTTGAAATAATTGAGTTGATTCAAATAATTACCTGTCATCATTAACTTGTTACGCAGGAATGATTTTCTCTAGAAGTCTAAGACCGAGACTACATGTCTCATAAAGGATTTTATTTAAGTCAGTCGAGTCTAAAACAATGGTTTCTCTCCATTCCAGGCGACTATGTTTATTGAAGAGACACTATCGTATTTGGCAAGTTCGCTTTGAGAGTGGGTGTAACGGCTTATACGTAGGCGAATGATTGCGGAGTGAACTGTACCTCGGGCGTCACTTGGCTTGTAGGGCTGATGCTTACATGAACGATGTGCGTGCTCTAGTGGCACATTTGAAATATCTACTCGTCTGTACCCCAAGATAAAGTTTCCAATGTACGTACATCACAAAATGATAAAAACATTTTGTCATCAACTGTACCTTCTCGAGAAAAACTAAAACCCAAAAGTAAAAATGCTATAAAAACTTTTTACAAAACCGCCAAGGAGTCCCCTAACAGAGATTTATTTTTTGCAAACGCCACACGGAACTTCATTTAGAAAATGACAAACGTCACCAAACAAAATTAAACTCCAGCGTTCCCGTAAACCGGCAAAATTCTCCGTCACAAGGGCAAGTACTTTCGGAACGTCGCAAGAAATGTTTTAAACTTGTTCAGGCGGTCGCCTGTTACGATGACTACCAAGAAACCTTCCATCAAGCGCAGCCGGGAGCCGAGCGAGAAGAGCGTCGACGGCCTCCCGGACTTGGCTCTGGCCGCGATTGTGTCTTACAAAAAACAGAAAGAAGTAAGCGACTTCATCAATTTCCTTCTCGGCGCCTTAGAACGCAATTCCGACTGGCTCAACGCCGTGGTCGGCAAACAGAACAGCTTCCGATGCGGGTTCATGACCGGCGCAGGACCCAATCGATTCCAGCTGCAGGAAATAATCTATCCGACTAAAGACGATGACATCAAACTCGAAGTAGAGCTCAAGGACTCCGAGGACCACGACAAAATTGCCATCACCGCTCTCCTCAAACTATCCAACTTAGATATGGACAACCTACTCAGGTACATAAAGACGCGCCTATTTGAGAATGCCATGTTGAAAGAAGATCTGTTGAAAGGCAAAGCTATGGGCGTCAGCTTTGCCGTGCTCAGACCGTTTTCGGAGAAGCAATACCGGGTGATGGAGCGAATCGTTATCGGTAGCACGATGAAGTGCCCGTCGCCCATTAAGAAGAGGCGACGAGACGAGAAATTATTCATTGGCCCTCCAATAAAGAAAACAAGGCGAGTAGTTTAACGAACGCGCACAACGAGGCTCATTACTGCAGGTCCATCGAATACCAAAATATCGCGGAATGGAATGGGCAGTCGTTATGGTGCACCACAGTGTCATGTACAGTGTAATGGCAGCAATTTGGACCGACTGTAAAATGCGAAGCTCACAGTAAATTATACTCATTTTTGCAATGATCGTTTCCGATTACCTATGATGGATGGGGACGCATTTGTGGCGAAATGCCGTATTTTGACGGATACTCTTCTATTATTACTTTTATACCTTGTGCTGTTGTTATTAAAGAGCTATACTCACTGATGTTTTGCTTTGTTTAAGTGCTCGTTGTGTAGCTGACAGAGAAAAGAACAGTTATTACGTTTCTGTGGTCTAGTCATTAGCACTGCGGTACTGTTGTGCTTTCCTTGCGGGATTAGGAAATATTAGCATAAATACAAGCGAATGCAATCTAGTGAGAAAATGAGAATGTAAGGTACCTTTTGGCTCAGTTATTAGATTGGCTTTCTAATCTTTTATTACTATTGGTTTTGTTAGCAAAATCAGGTAGAGTAGCTAAGTGGTAGCTGGAATGGCAAGCGAAAGTAAATGTTGTGTATTAAGCATGTACCTTGCACATAAAATGTGCAGAGGAAATATTTTCACTGTATTTTCTATTAGTAGTCCGTTACACTCGATCAACTTGACACTATCATTTCAATCAGATCGTTTCGGTTACGTACAAATTAAATGAGACGGACAGTGATTAATAAAATCTATATAACACTAGTAGACAATTAAATATACTTAAGAGCTAAGAACGAATTGCCGCTGCCTCAAGTTTGATCGTAAAAAAAATCTCCTAAGAAACAAAACTTAAAAGCCAACTAGTTCCTTGTGGAATGTCACCAGCAATCGATAATTAGCTCCAATAGTTCGCTCGGTGGCTGACTCCTTTTCATCTCGGCCCGCGTGCGCCCGACTAACAAAGATCAATATCTCGGGAATCAGGGCAGCCGTGCGCGAACTTACAGCCTCAAATCCTTCCACCAATAACTTATTACAATAGCATTCGGTGTTACTCAACTGTGAAGAGTGAAACAATAGTTTTTTCCTGCTCGCTTCGACCGAGGAGCTCGTACAAGGCTGCGCGGTGCTTGGAAGTTTCGATCTGCTTATCGTAGGGCATAAATCAATTTGAATCATGGCAGAGGCTGAGTATAAGTTCCGTCCCTACTGAGCCCTTTTTCTAACTTGGGCCCGACCATACGGATTAAGGGACCGCTGACCGTTGCGTAATTGGCGTAATAGTTATGTGATTTATTGGATTTATGGAGTTTATGGTCGGCGGTTGCAATATTTCTTGCGATATTTGCGTTTTTCGCGATGAAACGTTTTGGGAAATAGAAGGTCTAGAAAGATGTAACGTTGAATCTTTTATTTCCTTCTCGTAAGTAGGTGCATGTGTTTTAAACAAACAAATGTTCTTGTTTGGTACTTATTATACTATAAACGTATGAATGTGTTTTGAAATGTAGCCTGCATTGTTATAATAAGGGAAAACTTGAACGTCTTTGTAGGTTTTACTTTTGTTAAAGGATTGAAAACAAACTTGATGCACCATTGTGGGAGGTGCAAGCATTCGTTCAGCGTCGCCCGGGGAGCGATATATTTTATTTGTTGCCGTTGTCACCGCTTTCGCCAACACAGTCCTGAGAATTCCGTGCTTGTTCTTTATGGCTGCTGAAAATGATGCATTGTCGCTTCCGCACCGTACCGCGGGAAATACTAAATGTTCCTGTAAAAGGAGCATTAAAAGACGTCCATCCGGAACCACAATTGCAGGAAAAGTGAGGCAACTTAAATTCCCGGCGGTGTGGAGACGCCGAGATTCTGACCACGGTCCAGATTTAATTTACATCTGCGATTCGCCCGACATTCCGGTTCCCTTGAAATTTCAACCATTTTTCTCTGCTCTGTCGTCATGTTTTCTAGCGATTTGTTATTGCATTTTCGATAAATCGACGTGCTTCTAACAGCCGGTATGTTTTATTTACTTTGGTAGTAAATTCTGTGTCATCTTATATTTTTTCCCAAACTAAACGCATATTACATAATGATCATACATTAATTATTGTTTAATACTTGACTCAACTTAATATTATGATGGAAGAAGGAACAAATAAAATGGTTAGTGTAACTTTTATGTTGTTCAATTCGACTGAAACTTTACGGCGAAACTTAAAAGAAGATTATACCGTTAAATTGGTATAAAACCAAGTTCGTATCTGCGGAGTTTTACAAATTCAGAGCTGAATCTTTAAAAACGCAAGGCATCGTAGGTTCCTGCGATATTAAAACAAACCCGCAAAGTTTAATGGGGAATCTCGTCGACTTAATATAAAACGGCGTAGAAAGAAAGTACGAAATTGTGAAACGAGGTTATAACAATTTTACAAGAACAAATAAATGCATCTACGACGCGACATAAAGAACCTTCATAAAATGAAACTGCTTTTAGGGTTAAATTTTTATTTTAAACATAGGAAGGGATTTTGATGGCCCTCCCACGTCGTGGAAAGGCGTTATCTTTAGATTTAGAGCTTGGGCAATAATACGCAGTGGGAATGGTGATTCAAAGTGCCATCTCGCCTGAACGGGAGACATGTATCATGCCTGTGATTTACATGACACTTTCAGGATCTGCGAACGTACGGCCACGATAATGAAGCACGAATAGATTTGTATGGGCTTGAGTTGATGGCGTTATTATGGCGACGGGGTTCTCGATATTTGTATATCTTTATTACGTTTTTTTGATAACTGCCACTAATATTGACCTAACTTCAATTGGAAAGTAATTTTGTATAAGAGTAATTACGCGATACTGTTTGGTAATTCTTATAGACATACAGTGCCTAAATTTATTGCAGTCATTTAAAATCTACATCAGTATTAAATTAGAAGCTTATACAAATACAATTTCCAGTCTTTTCTGTTTCTAGTATTCAGATCTATGTCTTTTATCTTACATTTAAATTTTATGCTAGATAAACCTTGTCTATAGTTAACTTCACCTAATCGAAATATGGTTAAGTTAGCTGAAGTACTAACGAAAATAGTGAAACCTGAAAATGTGGAGTCCACCGCGGCAGTTCATTACATAACCTGTTCCCGGGCGCATTAGAAAATCAATTGTTTCAAAGGCAAAGCCAACTTTAAAGTTTTAATGACCTTCTTCGTCTTCGACTCCTGGCACAGGCGACTCCACAAACTTTTCTGGATCTAGTAAGTTACTTTGAGTTTATTACTTTAGTGCAAGTAAAACCAGGTCAGTTTATGGCACATTTAATTTTATCCACTGTACGTAATGATGTGGGACTGCGTAACCTGACTGTGTAACCTGCAATGTTTGGTATCATTGCGATCAGTGCTCTCAATACATTTACTGACAACAGATCTAGCACTTTCCCCAACGATGTGGGCTGAGATAATCTGTTCACTAGCTACCTTTTTTTATGTTTAGTCTAATTCTGTGATAACTGTTGTAAAACTGTGTGGTTTATTGTGATACCACTACGGTGTACCAGTGTAACTATAATTACCTCAATTTGTATCTGGCTGTCTTGTTTTAAAATGCAGCGGTACTGGTTGAATTTGACGACCATGGGAAATTACCTCAGTCATTTAGTTGCAAATGGATCCAAATTTCCTGTATTTTTAGTATATTTCCTATTTAAATTAAGTGATCATCATCGAGAAAACAAGCAGGAAAATAACACCGCCCTTACATTATTCCCTGAAGTGAGTAATTATGTAAAACGTGGCGTTTTAAGCAACGTGCCTCTGCTCAATTACCGATATGTCCCCGAACTCCTATTTAACCTGCTATCCTTTTACAATTTTCATAACGACACTTGTTTTCGTAAGTCGGGTAACGATCCCCCCGATACGTTCAGTTTATTTACTCGATTACGCATAAATGGTAAACAGGTGGCTAATGTTTACTTTCGCCGACTTCTATCAGATGTTCGACTATTGACTGTGTTCGGGATATGCTGTATACAGTTTACGACTTTAATAAGTTTTGTACGTCGATAATTGTGGGATCTTACGTATTGAAATGAAACCATGATTGCCCTTTGAAAGTTAT
Organism: Maruca vitrata; assembly: GCA_039566165.1. Classification (NCBI taxonomy): domain Eukaryota; kingdom Metazoa; phylum Arthropoda; class Insecta; order Lepidoptera; family Crambidae; genus Maruca; species Maruca vitrata. Next base: position 4,075,893 of record CM076926.1, read on the forward strand.
CCAAGTCATGTATGTATAATGGATAATTAACGCTTAAGTGGCGAGTAAAGTCCTCAAACTCGATTAACAGAAGTGTTTATTATCAACAACAAATTCCGACAAACAAATTGAATTACCTCGAAATCACATTGCCAGCTTTTTTACTTAACGTGATTGGCTTACAAACAGACTGAAACAGTTCATCTTTCTTTTGGGTCACAAAAACCAAAAACGCGTGTTGACGTACCTACCTATTACAGTCTCATCATGTCTGTTCGAATGTAGGTCATGCGGTCACACACATAGCAACATGTAGTATAGGCTTGCACCCCAAGTTAAATAGTCCTCGAAAAATTGCCAGCCGTTCCACCGTACCGCGTCATCGTTGATTAATCACTGGTCTGAAGTGGTCTTTTCCACTTTCCCCGTTCTTAGCACCTGCCCTCTGTTGCTTATTCGCTCGCACGTGTGACACGTTTCTACGTTGACAGAGACTGCGGTGCGTGGTGACAACGGTTTGAGGTGTTTAGAAGGTCGGACAAGGACAATGTTTGTGCCAAATTTGGCACTAATCATCGTAACTTACTACACTTTATTTTGTGTGACTTTGATACAATGTAATTGTTTCCGTTCATGTGTTGTTCAGCTAAAGAAAAACATAAGTATTAAGGCTAAAGACTAGTCGTTTGTCCAAAAAACATCACGTTTATGTAAAACCTGCATTAACTTGTGAAAGTGCAGTGCTGAAACAAAATTGCGATAAGTTTTTCATTAGAATGCATGGATATCACTTAAATACAAACATATTATTTACGTCTTCATTAATAGTCATATATCATATGGTTCAGCAAAAGTAATAAATATATTTTCATTCATTCGTTCATTTTCACTAAAATTATAAATCATACATTAACCAGTATTAATAAGAGTCCGATTTTTGTTCCATATAAACAACATCTTAATACGCAAGTTCGAAAAAAAAAACACCAACTTAAAATGTCGGCCAGTGTGTTCGCGTGTGGCCACCACCGACCATTAAAAACCGGGCGATGTGTCTGTCGGCCGCCATCTGTCGGCGACCCGACCACCTGCGCCTGCCAAGGGCTAAAGCCCTTTGTTTACTTATTAACGTTTTATAAAGCTCATTGATGGAGTATGGCTATACTATACAGTATTTATTTTTCTTGACTGAGGCCTTATCGCCCGGGTTTAGGGTGGGCCCGTGCCCCAGCATTGTGGACGTATATGGACTGATGACGATGATGATGAATATTCTTGTGTCAGCGTTGGCTTCGGCAGTTTGTAGCATGTTAGGTGTAACAAGGACAGTTCAATATTCATGTACACATAAGGACTGTGCAATCTACAGTGTTACATCTGATATTCTGTCGACTGAACATACCTACTATTATTTAGAGTGTTGTGCTTTGTAATCAGCTGCCATTGTCGACGTTGCGACAAGTAGTATTCCTATGTATCCTTCTACAACCTATAACTATTGAAAGGTTTCAAATGTGTAATATTTACAAGTCTAATACGGCATTTACTTAGAAGAGGCTTTACTTTTCCGCTTCCTCGGTCCCACTCACCACACGTATCGGCCCATAATTTAAAAACATCACTTTTGCCAAAACCCCGTCCCCAGCCATACGCTATTTCACCCTTATACGCCCTTTCCCGTTTTATAAACGAGTCGCCTGATCAAGCAGACCGAGGCTTCTGGTGATAATATCGTGAGGGACAAATTGTCCGACAGGCGCGATAGGGTTAGCCCAGATATGGCACATGACGTATGCTGTTATGTGACATGACGGAATGGACTCGACGAAAAATGTTTGCGAATATTCTAGTGAGAGTCGCTGGAAATATTCGATGTTGTTGAATATTTAATTTCCGGGTTTAGGGTTAAAAATGTACATATATATTTTCTTTATATACTTTATTTTGTTTAACGTTAAAATTTTTCTTGAATACGTACTTATTTTTCTTTGTGTGCGTTTTGTTTCTTGTGTATGTATCTATGTGTCATTGTTACCTCAAGTCGTGGTCAATAAATGTTTTTCTTTCTTTTCTTACGTAAAGTGAATTCTTCGAAGTTTTAAAACAAAGACCTGACTTGCATGCATAGTTATACCGTCAGAATACTAGATTTATAAAACTTTTTTACGATCACGATTTTCACGTACTTAATACAAATATTATTTGCTTTACGATACGTTGCTATCCATAACTCTGTGTAGCCATATCGCCAAACGAAACCCATTTCACATAAACATTCACACAGAAATGGCTTTGTTATCGATTCCCAACGACGTTCGGCAATCTGTCCCCCATAAAACATCCAAACTTTAAATATGAAAGGAGACAAGAAAATCGCGGTGCTTTTTCAGGACAGCCATAAATATTGTTAGATAAATATGTATCATTGGCCGCTGTCATGGCGCCGCCCGCGCTATAAAGACGCTCATAGGGTAAAAATTCAAATAGTTTCCAACTCCGGAGCAAAGGGTGTAAGACTCCGCTTTGAGTCTTCAAAGGAATGCCCCTATTATGCTACGTGTCGATTTGATGCAGTCGTAACACGTTGTTTTTCGCTACCAGAGCGAGAAATGATGTTTATGTTCCCCTTTACAAAACCGGGGATATTGTGCCATGTGAGCGCGGGACAGGTTATAAAAATAGTGCCTGACCCACATACGTTCTGTAGAGTCACGTTTTTAATTAAACCGATTCCGTTAAACGGGGAACAAAAGTGTATTCTTTATGCAAGTCACATTTTCACGTCGCATGTGAGTTCCGAACGGTTAGCGCTCGTATACCAGCCGGAATTGGCGCCCAACGCGGGGCTCCGAAACGTTTATCGGTTTAATTAATTTTTCTAACTTCGCACTTGTTTTGTTCTGTGAAATATGACGTCGTGTATGCTATGTACATACTATGGTACCTGTTATACCCCCAAGGGTATATAGGGTATAAGGGTAAATAGGGATGCAAATGGTCTTGAGAATAATGCATTTTTTCTATTGACCATTTATAATCGGAATTAACATGGGTTACATAAGAACAAGTTTGTTTATGTATATAACACTAAAAAAAACGTGTAAATAACATCGAGAATAGATAAAGCGGAATCGTACGTAAGAAATTTATGTACAGAAAATAAATCTGTAAGCGGATACAAGTTTATCCATCCTTTCAAAATACAGGAACATAGGCGCGGTCGGGGCGGCGGGGATGACGTATGTCCACATCTTCGCCTCGGGACAGGATATATAATGCGTAAAATTACTGGCTTCAACTATCTTCATATATTTCACGTGTAACGTTCATGTTTTGGGAAATACTTGTATTTATTTAGGCTTGCTATTAATTCTAATGCTAGATAGGGCGGGCTTTGAAACCAGAATGTCTTAATTTTATACTAGTATCTGAATTTGTATAGTACGTTTAATTCGCTAAGGAGCTAAATAGAGTAATTATACTAAAGTAACATAACATTATAATGAAGAAGTGTTAGCTATTAATCAGTTTAAACTATTACATACTTAGTTTAAAAGCAAGCTCTTCAAGATAAATCTTATTTATAACAGCGCGGCGCGTAAGAGCTGTTGTTATTTAAGACACTGTTTAAGAAGATAGTGCAAAGAAATTACAACCATATATTTTATCTTTCCACCGCCCGTTGCGATAGTGGCTGATACATAGACCTGGGCCGGTCACGTTCAGCTACTCGAGTTTAATTAAGCGGTGATTAAAGTTCTACACTGGACTACAGCGGAATACAGTTTCTCAAGAAAGGTACTTGGCGCCCAACGTGAGACGCTGCGTTATTTAGCAGAGCTAATACATTACAAAAGCTACAGTGAAGTGAGAGAACTTTCTTGCTAAAGTATTAATCAAGTGAGATAAAGTAACAGCGAATGTACCTAAAAGCAGTGGAACAACAAACAGGGCAAATTAAATTCTGAAAGAAGGATTGTGTCAGCTTTGCAGCGCGAGTGAGAATGTTATTTGAAAATATTCCGTTCGTGTTGTGTAAGGGAGAGTTGATTATGGTGACTTCATTATCACGCAGTACATTTCGCGTTTGAGGAGTCTTGTTAAGTGCATATTTGATGGATATTTGGGGTAAAAAGGCGGTAGCGGCGCACGTAAGTCTTTATTAAAAATTCAAATGTCGGGATGAAGTCGCACGGTGAGGGATGGGGCCGTTGATCTCCGAGATCATGATTGAACATTTTATATTCACTTCGCAGATCGATGCGGCAGATACGTGAATTATGGAGAACTATATTAAAGCTAAACAAGCTGGCTGCGGGCGCGAGAAATCTGGGGCTTTTATGGTTATCATATTCATGATAGTTTTACTATGAATAATAAACAAGTATTTTGAACATCTCTGGCTAAAATTGTTAAACGTGAAACTGACAAAAACAAGATATAAATGTACCTACAAGCTTATTTTATCGTATAAAAGTTCTGACATTTGAAGGATATAAGAAAAATGAATAAATAGATTCCATAAAAATCGTGTTCAAACTTTCGGTTATCAAAGATTCTCTCAAGAAAGAAATTACCCAAAATTAATGGGGGAGGCGGACTTTGAACATTTTATTTAATAAGGCTTTGTGCAGCCCTTCGTACATAATTGTAAATTAATTGCGATCTCACGAAAAAGGGACCTCCTAATAGCTAATTAGACAAACGATAAATTATATTTTACAGGTTGGAGGCAGCACCTTACGTGTTTGCACGGATTGAATATATTTTACAAGAATTCTGCGCTCTCACTGCACAAATTTCCAACTTTTGAATAATATGTACAAGTGTGTTCTATATTTCATTCATAAACATAAAGTAAGGTACTTTTTTAAAATTTTTTATGACATTAAAACTACTTCTAAATAACTTCCCGTATCTACAGAGAAGATTGTTGATGTAGTTGCATTCTATAAATATTGTTTTGATTACAGAGTGTTGAATTGAATCCTATTTGTAACGAGATTACATGTTCAGTTCACTTATACTTTTAAGGCCGTTAAAACTACAAGTTTCTCATCAACTATTCTGCCCACGCAACCATCTTAATAGACAAACAAGAAAAAGGATGAAATATTAGATTTCTCACGGCGGGAGAGGTTTCAATCGCGGCTTTATTTAATTAAACACGGCCTCATGGGGTTCTCTCGTTGCTTTTATATAAAGTGCTTTATTTTCTGGTCTATTTTTGCTGGCTTACGACGAGACGCCATCTATTTTGCTAAGGAAATTTAGCGTTTTATGATGAGGTTGAACGAACATGGATCTATCAATATTCATAACCGCATTATGGCTTCCGTCTGGAACGAAGGCTTATTATAATGAAATAGTAGTTAGTCTGCCTTCATTGAGCTTATTATTTCATTATTTAGATTATATATTACATTTCATTCGAAATGTACATGTAGATGGTAATAAACTAATTATGTAACTGCAGTAAAATCATGGATAAGGTCGATTTGCTTTATTTTTTAAAACCACCTATAGCCAACACGTTGCCTATTCAAACAACCACTCATCCAAGTGTCATCCCAAAAAAACAGGTGTCAGAGCCATCAAGCAAGCCTTAAGCGCATAGAAGAGCTTCGGCTAATACATACATTAAAAAAATTATAACCAGTTTACGGCAATTTTCTAAAGAGCCAACTGTTTCTGGGCTATTTGGCACGCTCATAACTCCAACTTAATCAACATCGTGTGCCGTAAACATGATGGTGGCCGACTCCGGAATAACGAGCGGCACGAAAAGGGTTCGTGCATCGCTGCAGTTCGGAAAAACCTGTAGCGACGTTTTAGTATTATGCATTCTCCGAAATTTGCACATATATAATTATTTGATAGTAGTAATAAGTTGTCGAAACAATTTCGGAAAGGCCTGTATAGATCAGCCGAATTTGGAGGACTTGTTATAATGAATATGTTGGTCTTGACCAATATCTGAGCTTTCCTGTTATGATAGCTATTAATATTTCAATTGCTGCCAAATGTGTTTGATCCAATGTGAGCTATCGACTAAACAAACATGCCTATATTAATGCTTTATTATGATGCAAATTACGGCCGTGTCCGAAAATCGTAAAAGAAAAAATAATCAACGCGCTGGCATTGACTTCGATTTTCTGTTGATATGGAACGATGGATTGCTGCGAAATTTATTTAATCTAAAGTGAACCATCGACATTTTACTGCGGATGACATATTATAATGCACATCTCTGATTGATTGAAATTCAGAATTTAAAAATCCTCTATTGAATTGCTGCAAAATGAATTCGATCCAAAGTGAGACTTCCAGTGCTGAATCGTTACTACCAACTAACATTTTCCACGGCCTGCACATACGAAATAGCCGATCATAAACTGCTGCAAACAATACATAGTATCAGGACACGACATCAGTTGCGTTGTGAATGTAATACATCGCTGAAAAATGTCCGCCCGGGCCTATTCACCAAATTCGTTCCAGTTTAGTGAGACAAACGACCGGATTAGGAACGCTATCCAGTTGTTACCGAGTTGAGTAATTCGAGATCGTATAGTTTGCACTATAACATATAGAATGTTACTGACTACGTTCGTACGTATATTTTGCTACTACCTTGTCCTCCTTTTTGAGAAAACAGTAGCCATTTTTATCCATAATTAATGTATGGTTTTGCGTCAGCGTTTTCTTTTTTCTATCATTTACAGTTTTCGAAATGATGGGAATCTTTGGTAAAAACAAACAAAAAATGTTTGCCTATACAACAAATAGAAGTTCATAGATTATGAGATAACTGGAATATCTTTAATTGCATTTCAGATAAAGAAGGTTTCAAACATTTTTTTTTATGTTTACTTTACGTTTCTATAGCCTTTGATGTAAACTAATACAATGTTTGTAGCTCGTGTGTGTACAGTAGAACTAATAATTCTCCTGTTTAGCTTACTATTAACTTAACTGCCTTTAGTAATTTAGTACAATTGCGTTTTTATTGCTAATGGTTTGACCTTTATCGCATTATTATGGAAAGCGACTCCTAGAATGAAGTAGTACCCATTAGGTAACTTGTATTAACAAAAATGACGCCATGAAAATATTCAAAATATTCGGGGAATCGTTGTCGTGGAATAGGTTTTCAGAATAACATATTTTGAGTCAGATTTCCTATTTCACTCAAATTGATCACTTTAACTGTTTGTGTGTTTGTTTAATTATGTAAATGTGTGATCAATAATGTTTTCTTTCTTTCTTTTCTTTCTTTCTTTTCTTTCTTTCTTTATATATTTTCATCTGTTCCTTCTTCGGCTGGGTCTTAGCATCGCTAACTGTGTGTCTCACGCCCACACTATTAGCTCTGTCCTTCCGCTAGTTGTCCCAACACCGGGACACAGGTGTCCCGCGATTGTTTCTCCCGGATAACATTTACTGCGTTTCCCGACTCCCTCAAGAATACATTAGTTTCTTTATTTATTTGCTGGGAGGCCTTTTTCGTCCCTTGATCGATGTAACCTTTTACGAGACGCAAATGTTGATGTAGTGCAGTTTAATGTTGATTGATGCGAATGCTTTGGGCCCTTGAACGACTTCGGGCCATTTAGTTTCTGTTATACTTATTGTCTTGCAAAATAAACAATGCAAATGTATTTTTATTTTATGAAAAAGCTCTGTTATTTATTACTAGGATTTCAGTATCTTCATGTACATTATGTAAGCACATAATATTCATTAGAAATCATGCAAAATGTGCTTGGTTTTGTTATTCTCATCTATTTTGAATACATTATTTCTGAAAGATTATTAGATTGAGATCTTGTATCACCCTCTAACTAGGTCGTGAGGTCAAGGGTCTTACGCTAAGACCAGCACTCTCGTTGTGGAGATAGCCCCCGCTACGTTATTGATTGCCTCTAATCAGCGTTACATCTACTTCGTCTGTAATTGGAACGCGATCGCTTGAATTTCGCTTTTCCAATTCACTTTCATATACCTCGAATACACGCGTTATGTTCGCGATGAATTCATCTCATCGGATTACGTTCGCCAAATTGAAATGCTTCATATCCTCTAGCTTTTATTGCCATTATATCCCGATTTTGGCCGGCTTTAGTCGTCGGGACGTAATGTGTTCCCTTCTGTGATCCACTCCACGGCTGGAGTGGTGCCACTCGCGATATTTCATCAAATACATCAATATTACAACCGTCGAAGGTTCGCTTTACCTGCCTTCAACTGGAAGATGGAATACGAAGATTTCCTCAATTCGATTCCCCTGTGAATTGCTTATGAATACGTATTGACTTGACAAAGATGTTTTCCTTCGAGTTCTAAACTTTATTTAGATCACAATAAATCTTGTTCTGCTGAAAACGTGATAGAGTCAAAACTGTACATCATTTTTTGGTTCTGTAACAATGAATGAATCATAATTCTTGTAAATGTTATAGGCAATGTGTATAATCCGGTATTGTATAGATTACCTAGGTATTCTATACAATACCTAAAACGTTCCGGCAATGTGTATAATACGATTAATTTCACACATTGCCTAGGTATTGCATAAAATGCCCGAAGTGCATCAGGTAATGTGTATGTTATAGGCAATGTGTATAATGCAGGCATTCTATACAATGCCTAGGAAATGTATAGAATGCCGAGGTTGCTTAGGCAATGTATGAAATGATACTCAATGTTTGAAGTATTTCACACTTTACCTAGGAAATGTATAGAATACCTAGGCATTGTATAGAATGCCGGTTGAAGCTTAGGTAATGCATTTAATTGATTTGTCTTCTACGTAATTTGGTTAGTTAGATAGGTATCTACTGGTCTTTTGAGAGCTTATCCCAATTTTAACTGTCACAAGCAGATAGCGCTGATTAAACATATTGCATTTTATCGGTTGGTATGCCGTGTTTTTTGCGTAGGTATTGAGCGTTTGTCACATAGGAGTTCTAAGACAAACTAGTTTGGCCTAAGCTAAACTAGTTTTTTATATGGGTGGTTTAAAAAAAATTAACACAAATCGGACTCTTTTTTTTAACTCAGTCTAAGGTGCCAGGAAGTCCTGAGCTCGCAAGTACTACATAGTTTATCTAAGGCCAAACGAGTTTGTCCTGAAATCGGGTTTATCCGGTAACATCTAAATATATAAAAGAAGAAACTGACTGACTGTTTGACTGACATATCGACGCACAGCCTAAACGGCTTAACGTAGGCACTTGAAATTAAATAACGTAGCTAAGGTACCGTACAGGTGCACTCAGAAATTAATTCCCGAAATTCTTGCGGGAACGGGAATTAGCGGGAAAATCTTTTTGTATGAAAAATCTTAACCACTTAAGTTGGCTGCTTTAAATTTGGCATGCAGATACCATAGTAAACTTAAAGCTTAGTTGGAAAAGGATATTGAAAAATTCTTACGGGAACGGGAGCTGGCAGGAAAAAACTTTTGTATGAAAAAATCTAAACCGCGAAAGAAAGATGATTGAAATTTGGCATGCAAGTAACTTAATAAACGAAAAGCTTACTTGCAACGCGATATTGAAAAATTCTTACGGTAATAGGAGTAATTGGGAAAAACCTTTTATATGTAATATCTGTAGTTCACGCGAACGAAGTATAATAGCTAGTGTATGTATATGATCAACAAATTGCAACTACATATTCTAGATATCACTGTTCTTGAGTTAAAGCCTGGTGACAGATGGACGGATGGACCATTTATGGGTTAATGGACGGACTCAAAACCAATGCTACCTAACCCCTCTACGCAAAGCAATAACATATTATTCAAAATATACCGAGGTTAAGGTTGATTAACTCTGTCTGAATAATAAATAAATAAAAATGTTTAAGGGCCTACCCGTGGTCGTTCATTATACACATTACCTGATGCACTTCGGGCGTTTTATACAATACCTAGGCAATGTGTGAAATTAATCGTATTATACACATTGCCTGAGCGTTTTAGGCATTGTATAGAATACCTAGGTAATCTATACAATACCGGATTATACACATTGCCTATAACATGTATAATGAACGACCACGGGTAGGACCTTAAACATTTTTATTTATTTATTATTCAGACAGAGTTAATCAACCTTAACCTCGGTATATTTTGAATATTACGTTATTGCTTTGCGTAGAGGGGTTAGGTAGCATTGGTTTTGAGTCCGTCCATTAACCCATAAATGATCCATCCGTCCATCTGTCACCAGGTTTTAACTCAAGAACAGTGATATTTAGTTGCAATTTGTAGATCATATTCATACACTAGCTGTGCCCGTGGCTTCGTTCTTCTTCTTTTGCGGTTTAGATTTTTTCATACAAAAGTTTCGGGAAATTAATTTCTTAGTGCACCTCTACGGTACCTTAGCTACGTTATTTCCAAATTTCAAGTGCCTACGTTAAGCCGTTTAGACTGTGCGTCGATATGTCAGTCAGTCAGTCAGTTCCTTCTTTTACCTATATATTTATATGTTACCGGACAAACCCGATTTCAGGACAAACTCGTTTGGCCTTGGATAAACTATGTAGTACTTGCGAGCTCAGGACTTCCTGGCATCCTAGACTAGTTTGTCCTAGAACTCCTATGTGACAAACGCTCGATACGCAAAAAACACGGCATACCAACCGATAAAATGCAATATGTTTAATCAGCGCTATCTGCTTGTGACAGTTAAAATTAGGATAAGCTCTCAAAATATCAGTAGGTACCTGTCTAACTAACCAAATTACGGAGAAGACAAATCGATTAAAAACATTGCCTAAGCTTCAACCGGCATTCTATACAATACCTAGGTATTCTATACATTTCCTAGGTAAAGTGTGAAATACTTCAAACATTGAGTATCATTTCATACATTGCCTAAGCAACCTCGGCATTCTATACATTTCCTAGGCATTGTATAGAATGCCTGCATTATACACATTGCCTATAACATAAACATTGTTTACAAGTTGATTGTTCGTATGTGTGATTGAATATTAATGTGAGAGATTCCATATAATGTAATTATGTTGTATTGTGCTTCGTTGACTTTACCAATTGTTCTGCGTGAAAACCGTCCTATTGATCAGTTTTTTCCTTTCGTGTATTTTATTGTGAACTGGCAATTAAAGAAAGTAAAAACGTACAGCAAAGCAACATTATGTAGCACGTTATACTTTTTTTAATTAATACATGTTGAAAACATTAGATATATCGGAAATGCCTAATAAACACACGCCTATAATAATATATTGTTCACTTAATTAATTTAACAAAATAAATACATGCAATCCAAAACCTTGTGTACTAAAGAAAAATGAAAGTAAGTCATAAATCAGTAAGTCATACCAAGTTATAATGAAGTTATATTATTAATTAATATCCTCTTCGTTAATGCTAAAAGTAGGAGCAGAGGAAAACATTTCTCTTGCGGTTATCATGTGTAGTGTCGCATTTGTTTATTCCACCGCGTTCTCGGATCTGCGCTGTCTTGTATTCTGGACTCAGATTTCCCAATGCATGTATTGTATACTTTGTGTGAATTTTTCATGGCGTTTTACGAACCAGTTTAAAGTCGGTCTTCGGTAAAAAAAAAAAGTCTTTTGATTTTTAGTAAATGTACATAAAACAGTGGTTTCTGTTTTCAAAGCTCCAATTTATTTGTTTCAGGTTTTAATTATTTTAAAACCTCATAATTTCTTTTAGCAATTTTGGAAATTACTTGACCATTACAAGTAATTAGCTGTCCGACTTCAATGTTCTTAACAACCTTTTTCTACAATTAGAAAACTGGAATGTTGCAAGCAACAGCAACATATGTCGGCCACAGTGCTGAAATATCGGAAGCTCATTAAAACAAAACAACATGGTAAATATCCCGGATAGTTACAGTTTTCTTTTTCTACAAATTCAGAAGTCTAGCGAATCTGTTGGTGTTTTCTTTTAAGTTGTTGTGAAACCACAATACCTCAGCACTACAATAGTCAATAGAGTGCCATGACTCCAACCGTCGAATAGCTACCAATGATTAGCCTGTAGAGTTAATTATACCTGCGGCTAAGCATGGAGCTCCGCATTTAACGGTCATTACCAGTCTTGATTACAAGTTGGACAGACGTCAATTAGTGCGGATTGTTTGTCGATTGTTCTATAGCACTAATGAAAGACTAATTGTACTCAAAATCTCTGTTCCGCAAAGTTTTACGGCACTAATTGGATGATGGATTACACAAAATCATTTTGTTAGTAACTGGATCGTAAATTTTGAGAACAACTAAATTTAGTTATGGTATTCCCGCAATATGAAAACTGACAGATTTTGTCGTGTCATGAATATTTCTGTTTTATAAATTGTGGTCGATAAAATAGTTACTGTAGTTTAATTGGTCGGGGAAATAATTTTGTTAATCTTTCCATGTAAATAACAATAAATAAAAGTTTTAAACAAGATTGCAGTCGAATAGCATCTTAATAAGATATGTCGAACTGAATTGATTCGTCTTCAATACATACATTTCAATTCGGAGTCTCCAGTCACAAATACACTCAAACCCAATAAAGATTGAGTGTTATTTTAAAACTCGTTTTGCTCACTCCATGAATTTCAGTTCCATCTGTAGAATTAGCCCTCGCCTAGAGAGCTAGTAATAAAGACAGCTTCCAAGATTTCAATATTTCCAACGTCTCTCCTTGCGGGTTTCCAACAAGCATTGTATAAATCCTTCCAATGGACGCTTTTATCTCTGTCTTCAAAGTAAATATCGGAGTCTCTGCAACGAGATTCTTTACCGAAGATTTGTTCCCTGATAACCTATGAGAGAATGGACCTTGAACACTATTGTCGACTAGTTAGAAATCAGATTTGAGGAGCATTTTTGTGGCATGGGTTATCGTTCATCGCTAGTTCATTCAGTCTCATTTGTTGTTCGGAATTGACCAAGGAGTAGATACTATTGGTGTTGTGTATCTCTCTGATATGAAGCTTGACCTGTCGCGGTGACCTTTCATTAATGTCCTAGTCGGCCCTTCTTGCCTATATTGGGTGTATGTACATGATTCTTTAATTGGCAAAATAAATGTGCTAATAATAATGTTGTTGATGTTTTAAGTATCTAGGTAACGATCGTGGTCAGGATGTCTATATATTTTTTTCTTTAGTTCTAATAATTCTATTCTATTCTAATACTTGAAAATGTTCATCAGGTAGTTAACTTTTCTGGATAGGAAAGAAATTACAATTCTCTACCGATAGGTACGAGAAAAGTAATGCTATTATCGTAATAAATAAGTAAACAGTAAATTCCATTCTGAGTAAAGTTATGCTGAATTATTGTTATGACACATTGTGATACAATAAATAAGGAAGATAAGATGGTAAATTAATATAACCCTTAGTTTAAACTGGGCTCACCAGCTCCGCTTCCCTTTAATAGAATATTTGCAACATTCTTGGAACGTCCAAATATTTGCATATTCCGTGATATTTTTCCTGATATTTATTGAAAATAAGTTTGAGGTGGTGAAGTTAAAATATGTTTAGCAAAATATTGCTGAATTCATATCACGGATTTCTTGCGGTATGCTATTACCTACCGGACTATTTGCACCTATTTCATATGGTAATTTATGAATACTCGTTTCAGACGTCTATATTGGTTACTTTGTTTGGACACCAAGGTCAGAGGACAATGGTTAAAGACGTTTCTCAGACAGAGTCATTGGATCGAGCACAAAATGTTTATTCAAATCGTAAGTATAGGCAATAAGTTTTCACTGCAAAAGTTTGAACGTAAGCATCAGAATAATGTTGTTTCAACTAAATTTAGCACTATTAAGACTAAATACACGATATTAGCTAAACCACAAACACTTAGTAGACGAATGAACATTCACTTTGCTTTAAAAGATTCATTCAACATGAGCTTTTACAACCACTCATGAAATTCAAATCCAGCCGTTCCTACGGGTTGAAGGGAACCTTACAAAGTAGCAACATAAAGTAACTTCACTACAATTATCTGACTCCCGTTCCATTGAACTTGTTTGAACTTGTTCGTAAGCAGGTGTTCCCGTTTCCCGATAGTTTTATTTGTGTGTACGGTTTATAAATCAGCGGGAATTGCGAGTCAATTTTGTGTTAGGTCGTTGATGTTTGATGGTTACTAGGAGGAAGTTTGAGTGGATTCGTGTATTTTTGGATGATTTGGACGAACTTTCGTTAAGTCCTTGTGCCATGTGCCATGTGCCAATATCTCTATACAATATAATTAATAAACGTATAAGTTTGCAAAACTATTTTTCTTGCTTCCATTTCGGATTCGTTCCACAACTTGAGTCAAAACAAACACTCCCTTTAATTGCATCGGTAGGCGAATGTGTGGCCTCTAAATTCGCGGTGGTGACTTTATGAGGATCTATGGCGTAACCCTAATGGCGTTTACTTATGCACCTACTGTGTCGCAATCGTCAATCTATCGTCAAACGGGCGTTGGAATCGACGTGGAAGTGTGGCAACGCATAAATCGCCTTTTATAGCGTAGCACAAGCATGTAAAATATTCATAAGGACTGGATGTGATATAAAGAGTCTCCTTTCGAAGCATTTATGCAAATGACCAATTACAAGCATGAGGGACAGATTCACAGGTAAATTAATAAATATCAGACAACATCACATACAGTGATCCATCCCGTAGTGAGGAGACTTGACTGCACTTGTGTCGAGTACAAGTATTCAGTATCATTTTCGACTTGATAAATGAAACGTCTTCGAGAAAAATCTTCTTGACCGACAACAAACCGACCAGAGTGAACCTATCAGTAGCGCTATCATGAGTTTATAAGTGACGAGACTTGATATCGCCTATGTAAATACGCATATGAAAAACTTGTACAGCGCTCCTAGCGGAAACGCTGAGAACTAAAATCGGTAATGAATAAAACAATTCGATAGGTTTTTAACGTACGTAAGTTATCGATAGCTAACTCATGGTAGCGCTACAGACCTTCCTTCGGTACGGAACAGTCGACATTAATAAAAGTTCTTTTGTTGTAAATCTTGCTCAAAGCTACAATCAAATTAAGCCACATCCAGATGGCGTTGTATGATCTGGCTTGGTCTGATAAAGAGGCAATCACATTAGCAGGACTAGCTTGAGGCAAGAATGGAACAGCCTCCGGGATCGGTAGACAAGGTTGTTTGAACACGTGGAGCCAGCATTAGTCTTTTGTGTGTATTTTATATGTGTGATTCGTGTAAATCTTTAAATCGTGTACATTTATACAATAAAATATCTATGTTTTGATCAAAACGACAGAATTTTTGCTTTGTAAACTCTTTCAGCGTCAAGTAACCACTAAAGTGCTTGAAAAGTGTTGTAGTTCAAGTTCTTGTAAGTAAAATTAATTGGCTTATAAATAAATATAAATAAATAAATATCTGGGATGTCTCCACAAACGGTCATCTGACCCCAAACTAAGCGGAGCTTGTACTATGGGCGTTAGAGACTGATATACATACATAGATATTTTTAAATACATACTTAAATACTTAATCACACCCAGACACGGAACAAACACCGATGTTCATCACACAAATATTTGTCCCGAGTGGGAATCGAACCCACGACTCTTGGAACCGCCAGCCAGGGTCACTAACCGAGCCAGTTTTTTTTTTTCCTAACTGACTAATGATGATGGCTTGGAGGAGCCTTGTCATCATCACCGGGCTTGCGGGGGAGCGGATGGCTCTCACCCACCGAGCCAGTCAAAATATAGTATAGTAATAAAATTACTTTATGGTTGAAGTTGTAGTTAATTTTGCCTCTACAAAAACACATTTTATTTGAAAAATAGAAGGATAACTTAGCCGTATAAACACCACGTCGAAAGCATGGCACAGTGGCCTGGTAGTCCAAAATGGAATTAATCAAAATGTCCCCTTCAGAGTGACTTACATAATTCAGAGGAGGCGAGGCCGTCCGGCGGAGACCCGGAGAACATTTCATTGCGCGACTTACGGCTCGCGAGGGAACAATGCTTAATAAGCTTTATAATTTAACGCAAATTCCCTCCCAGGAAGGAGATATTAGTACACTGGCTTGGGAGATCGACAGGAACACCGACAGCGCTTCTTGATTGCATGGGCAGATAGGATGATGGCTTGGAGTAGCCTCGTCGTCATCACCGGACTTGCGGGGGAGCGGATGGCTCTCACCCCTACATAACTAAGCTTTAGCATACAGCGTTGTATCATAGTATCGTTATATTAGCGTAAACCCATTTCGGCTATTCTGCGTATCCTTACTAAAATTATAAATGTGTAACAGACAGAGTATGGTTTCATGGTCAATATACATAACCGATTTAAAAAAAATCGAGTAGAGCCTAAGAAAAGAACCGACTGCGATACATGGTAGTAATTGTAAATGACTACGCGGACAGAATGCTGACAAACAAGCTAGTAGCTAGCATAGTGCCCAAAAACAGGTGCATATTATATTACCTACCTACTTCTTTTATATATTATATACGTAAAATATTTAAATACATAAAACGTTGTTCAAACTTTAAAAATGTGAAACCGAAACTAAATTTTAATTTTACTTCTCATGAATTTGATGAGTACTTCACGCAATAAAAACTCTTTTAATAAGCTACAGTTAAGAACTCTGAAAAAATATTAAACCTCCATGCGATAAAATGTATAACTGCTAGAAAAAGTTTGTCCTTTGTCTACGAAAACGAGACAAGGAATCGTCCTGACGAATTAGACATTTCTCGGCATATAGTAGTGTTGGCAATTGGTCGACATTTTCCGAGTTGGTATTTAAAGCAGGGTATACTCATACTCATTTAGTACTAGTAATATGATGTCATTGCTAAGTTTTAGGCTAAATGTTACCATATTCTAAGATATTTGTACGAGATAAACAATTATTCTATTCTATTATATTCTAAATAATACATTAACCATAACAATATATTTCTTACAAACGCAAGATAATAATTACCTATTATAAAACTAACTAATTGATTGAATCGAATTGTATAGTTACTGTAGTTTTGAATACATATTTATTTTTATTTCTAACTCGATAGTTACTCTTCTAATAGTGACAACACTATTTGACGTTTTTATACATTTTGATGTTTTCACATAAAAATTAAATATTATAATAAAATTTAAACTTCTAACCTTGGTTAATAAATGGAATCTCGTGATAATTCTGATGGAAAAGATTCAAAAGAGCATAAACGTCCGGAAGACGGCAAACACCATGATTCAAAGTTTGGCTCGTTGAATCCTGAAAAGATGTCGCACAACATGAACGATTTGAAAACACTTGATTTCAATTCTGCTGACGAAATAAGGTTTGTCCGAATGTGTTTAAATTAAATGAAAAACGTAATTGTAGCTTATTTATTTATTTAATATGGACAACCAACAAATCTTACACTAATTTACAACAATTTACAGAAGGTACTTAATAGGAATCTAGTTAGTGCAGATTCACATACAGGCTGCCACTTATTATTATTTTGCGCCTCGATTTCATATTTTGTTTTCTTTTTCTGATGTTGGTTAAGTTGGCAAAAGTTATATAGTTAGTGCTCTATAATTACTTTACTTCGGTATGACTCAGTAGTTATAATAGGGTAGTAAAAAAATATCATACAATGATCCAACTCAAAACCCAATTTTCCATTTCTGAAACACTTGATACTCAAATTGTGAGTATTATCTAATTATGTTTCGTGCTGTGCGTGCCTAAGTGTTCAATGTTGGAATTCCAGACAGACGATGAAGGCAGTGTTATCCGGGAATCCGCCACAAATTTCAACAGATGACGCTGAGACCTGCGGCACATTAAAAGGAAACGTAGATGAACCCGACAAGAAGTCCCAAGGTTCCCCTCAGAGCCCTACCCCTATGCAGATGATCCACAAAACCGTGCAAATCGAGCCTGGAGAAACCTTCTTCCAATGCATCAGGAACGATAAGAGCACTTTTAGGGATTTTAGAAGGAAAAGACCGGGTAGACCGCCAAAAGCAGGCACTTCGAAGAAACTGAAGAAAGCCAGCGTCACGGCTATGTATGTGGGCAAGTTGTCCAACGTCGTTCCGTTCAAACGTCGCTACGGCTCTGAAAGTGAGTCCGATGAATTGGATTCTCTCGTTATTTTGTATTAGTTTTGAAATGTGAATTTTTTTTGAGATTGTTTTTATTGTATTACAGTATTTAAAAATCGCAAATGACAGTTTGAATTTTATCAATAGGTTAGAATTACTTGTGATTTGAATACGTGCATACTGTATATGCTAAAAATTTTGTAATTTTATTAAAAAAGCGAAGGACATGAAATATTGACATCTTTTAAATTTTGCCAAATCCATGAATTTAGTGATTTGAATAATAATCATGGTCGATTTTCTTTCAAAAATCTTATGAACATTTCATTACGGACTTCATAGTTCAGGATTTGTATTTTATGTTTGTATTACTGATCCTGCTCCATTTTAAAGGGATTTCATGTAGAATATCAAGGGTTTTATTACTGCTTGGTCGGTTTAAACACGCTATCATAGTAAGCAGGCTGAGCGTGGGATATTACTGTAGTATACGCACATTTTATGCGCCAGTCAGACACATACAAAGGCCATAAAGTGACGAGCAGCCCGGATCCCATTCGAATAAAAGTTACGTAATCAAAACAAGTGATTAAGAGTTGTCCGTCCGTCCGTTGCAATTTAAACTAAGTTCGGGGAGGCCATAGCTCATGATTAAAGAAGTTCAAACTGTGTTACAAGGGTGTTGATGCGGTCTGGTAATTTGAGGGGTGACCATTGTGTGGTTGGGCGGTCGCCTCGGGGATTGCGACGTGTTCGATGGAAATAATTCCGGTGAGTGATGATAACCAAAAATTGATCCTAGATTATGTATTGAACGTCAATGTTAGTTCGATATACAAGCGTCTGTTCTGGATGACCCCGATCGTGTAGTTTATAGTGTGTGCGTTCGCTGGAATGAGTTTTACGAACCAGAGTTATTGCATGGATGCTGTAAACCTTGCTAAATCGATATGCGAGACACAATTTTTTATTACACCTAACGTAATATTGTTACGGGCAAATTACATATTATGAATGGTGTCTTCAGGTTCCGCATTTCGGAATGACCTTGAGCGAGACTATTAGCGATGATCGCAACAACGACAAATCTCAGGTAGGAGTTATCAATAGCAGTTTCAACACATCACTTCTAGTAATTCTTTGATTAGGGATTTTTCTTTCTCCCCGGCTCCGTTCTTAGCAATCTGACTTAGTGCACCGGCGGAGTGCTAAACCGCGCCAAATTTTTCCCAACAGATCTTAATAAATCTCCATGTTTCCCGCGTATCGGCGCGTCCCAGCAATCTCTTAGCGGATCGTATCATATCGGAAATTGAATTTCCGATTGGCCCGCGATGCTCAGCGGCCCAGTAATGGATGGCGCCGGAGTCGGTGAGGATGATAGATAGAAACAGAACCGTATTTCAACGCTGCGATGCTGGAAATTGACGGATATTGATGTTGTCTTTGTGATGTTGTGTTTTGTTTTGTTAAAACAGTTGCTGATTGAATAAAGTTTGCGCGGTTTGCTTCCCATTGTTAGTGACGTGTTGGGGTGGACTTTTGGGAAGCTCTTGGCAAGGGAAGGCTTTGGGAAGGGTTGCTCTGTCTTAATTTAAGTTTCAGAAGGGTTTATCATTTATCTTTCAAACTCTTGCTCATGGTTATCTTATTATGATCAATAAGGTTGAATGCTGTCATAATGAATGAAACGATCGATCGTTAAGAATACATTTTAATCTTAATTCTTGAAGAATTAATTGTTAAAGATAAAGCCATAAAGTGACTACGGCAGTCTAAGTAATACGATAGCCGCCTTGGTTGTTCTAAGAAAAAATACGATGTGTTTCATGTGTGTTATATTGAGGTAAGCGTGTTTACAGTTTAGAGACCTAAATAGCTATAAACGGCCGATGTTAATACACCCCTGCATTTTACAATTAAGTCCTCAACTTACTCCAAGTGCATTTGATATGAAGCGCGTATTTACACGGCCTAGAGTTGGCTTCAGCATTAATAATGAATTAATTAATGCATCGTTCAGGGGAGTTCCTAGACTGCCAGGAACTTGAGCCCCAGACGATTTGGTACATAATGCATGCGATGTCTACTGCACCGTGCTTAGCTGAAATTAACCTTAATTGATCACCGTAAGGTCGTAATTTCGAAACTAGGTGGTGTTAGTTGTGAGTGACAGATTTTGGACTTGGTAGTTCTTAAGTAAATTAACTTCTGTAAGCATTGATTGTAATAGTGATGTAGCGGTCACGTTGGATTGTCGTCTTGTCGTTTAATTGAAAATCAGAAACCTAACGAAAACGGTTACACTGTTAGGGATCAAACCGATATTTTAGAAAAACAGATCGTAACTCAAAACATCCAAAACACGAAGCCATCCAAAAATATGTAACGGCCAAAGTCGTTCCGACCATCCGCTTCACCGGCAAGCGCCTAATGCCTTATGGTCACCATAAAACATGCTATCATCCAAATAACACCTCCTCAATACAGGCTCGCTGGGATATGAAAAATTGTTTACAGCGACGGGCGGGCGTCGCACTAAAAAACCCTAATTTCCTCCACCCTTTCATTTATCCGGACAATCTGGAGGTCTCCAGCTTATTTATGGGGGTCCGCGCGTTTGATGGGTGGGAGTCAGAATGCGTAATGATAAAGGCTGTAAAATTTTTGTAGACGCGCGTGGGTCTTTGCGATTAGTCGCACGACTTGTTTTGTTATTTATTTATGTGCTGATTTCATGATCTTTAGTGCTACTGTTTATCGTTATTAAATTTCCACCAATACTTCACTTTTTATTTTATATCTTACGACTATTTCTAAGTGGACAACTCTCTTGAGCCAAATTTTGAGGGTCATTATCTCGATGTCATTACATTCTCGAATCAGTTTGTATTGCAATTTATTTTTCATCACCATGTTGGCCAGCACGTAATTCAACAGGTTTACCACATAATTGCTTTTCGATAGTGCAATTTATTGTCATTTAGTCAAACATACCAAATTTTAGTCTTTCCTGGAGATGAAAGCCTCGTGCCGCTGTCTTCCTAAAAAGCCGATAGTTCAAAGATAGTCCTTAAAGTCGTAAGTTTGCAACGTTCTGTTGTAAAAATAGGGCAAGCGAAGCAAGGGGTGTTAGCGAAGCAAGATCGTCACCATGATCCGGAGTCGGGCGTAATGCCGTGTAGAAACGGCTTTATCTACTATTGACTTTTTGACATGGAGCTCATTTTTCTGTATTACAACACCATTGGCGGCTGATGTTACTGCTGAAAAAATGAAGGGAACATAGTCTATTCTATTTTGCTTCGAGTTAGTTATTTTGTAATTTAATAAGTAGTAAGTATACATTTTTGAAATGAATTGCTTTACATCTTATTTTATTATGAGATCGAGATATTATTTTTAGCAGTCTATGGTGTTTTTTTTCTATCTTGTTGTTGTTCTTCTGTCATGTGGTCAATAAATGCGTTTTATTATTTAGTACGCATAAACGTAGAAGTAGTCAATGCAAAAATATTAAAATATCAACGGAAGATTTTTCATCGCGCTCACAGTACATTAATTCATTTGAGCCCAAATTAAAAGCCTCCAAATCCGTTTCTTTACGACTATAAATTTTTAAAGCCATTTTTCTCAAGCCTAAGCTCCCGTATTTACTCGCTTTTTCCGCGCTATAATATATTAAGTGAGACCTTTTCACGAAATCCGTTCAAATTACTTTCAGACTAAATTTGAGGGTGGTCGAGTTGAATTTTAAAAGGTGGATTTAATTATGTTTACCCGGGATAAAGGAAGGGGTTCCCCGGGGAATAATTGCTACGTATTTTTACTTGGTCGGTAATTTTTGCTGGTAATAAAGGTGATTATAATTCCGGAGTTCATGGTTCATTAGATGGTTGTTCAGTGCTCTTGCCGAATTTATACGATGCGGGTGAAATATAGATGGCGTTTTAATGATTGAACTGTGTTTAAGAAAGTTCAAATTACCGGCTTACAGGTAAACTCTTTATAGGAAGTACATTTCGTTTTATTCGCCCGAAGAAAGAGGTAACTTGTAACAGCGAAAACATTCTTGAAAGACGTTGTTACAGAAAGGAACTGAAGCGGGGTTGAGCTGTGTACTGTGTGTGATATGTGTCAAGGTGTTATCCTATTCAGAAAAGAATAAAATATGGATATTGTACAGTCGACTGTAAAAGACGCTTACTCTTTGGAGAAAACTTATTTTGGTGATTTCTTATAGCACAATAAATTCAATATAGCTCAATAGTAAAGACTACTTGTAAACATTAATCGTGGCGACACGTATCAAAACACATACCTTTCTCATTAAGATTTAAAGAAAATCTATCAAATAACTCTGACATAGTCTAATCCTGGTCTTTAGAAAGTCTTAAATATGGATATTGTACAAACATGCAGAGCCTGGTTGCCCGTACCAAGAGGTTCAGTTCTTTTTTCTGCCTCGTGCCATTAATGCATCAGATGGACTAAAAAAAACTTGAGAGATGTATCTAAAATTACACTCATCTACAGTAACATTGGTACAAGTATATGAATTTAGAACTTTCGGGTTCCGTTAGATCTGATAAAGTCCCAAATGAGACCCATTTCACACGTTAACTACTGTTTGTAGTAGTATCACCTTAGTCTACCTCCATTCCCAAGTTATCCCGAGCGAGTGTACGTCTCTGGCTGCATTGTCTCACCTTTCCTTGCCCTAGATAGGTTCTGTCCTTCGCTTTGTGACGCGACGCGAGGGCTCGCTGACGCCACGTCAGATAACGCTAGCGGTGGAAAGTGGAAACATACGACGGTGGATTGCGTTGGGAAACGCAGTTACAGTTCTAGACGTTAGACATACGAAAATGTTTTGGTTTTCTTGAGAGTGACTATGTAGTAATAACCTAAGCGATAGATCGGCAGCAGCTGTATTTTTTGTACAATGTAAATCAAATCAATTTCAATTCAAGGTTGAAAGAGTATGCAATGGATAAGCGGTTGCCTATAAAATTGGCGCCATTACCTGTAATTAAATTTTAAATTCACTATTTTCAATACATTCACTCTCTACGGTAACTTAAATTAAAAATAATTAATAATAGTTGAATTTGTTTTTTCAATTCATTTTATGTCAATTAAAATATGATAATGCCACGAAAAGAAAAAAAAATGATTGCCAACTCTCGGTCAGCCACAACGTTGAAACTGTCCACACCAAAAAACATCTGTTATTAAAAATTACACTTTTTAAAACCCAATGAACAATCGTCCTGGCAATATAATACCTAAGTGAAAACGCTTAAGCAATAAGCCGTTGCGGTCGCGCTCACGGCATCGGCCCGTGTGTCCTTCTCCAAAGGGCTGGCACGGACATGACAGGGCTGAGATAAGGCCTGACTGACAGAGGGTGGATGTTAGATAGCGTGGTTTCCCTCGACGAGGAATTTTGTACTGTGACGTCACAGTTTAGACAACAATTCAGATGGGTATTGGTGGTACTATAAATTGTTTGTGTTCTTAGTGACCAATTGAATTCTTCTTCTTCTTATCGTATGGTTGATGATCAACCTGGTGTCAGAGTTTTTAAACCGCCCTTAGGCCTCTGACATGGCTTCACACACCGTAGAAAAATCTCTCAGGTGTGCTGGTTTCCACACGTGTGTTGCATGTTTTCCTTCACCGTTAAAGCGTCGAATGATGGTGCATTTGAATTTCAAATTTGAAAAACACATTGGTACCTGGTGGGGTTTGAACTGGCGACCTCTCGCATGGCAAGCAACGAACACTCGGCAATCGACGCTTTTACCAATTGAATTAATATCATAGAACATAGTGTTGTCTATTATTTGCGCAAACACTACACATTTCAAATAAAACTAATTTAACGGAGTTCTTCCCGTGACCACGAGCGCTATAAAGAGCTCGAAACGTCGGGTCTCTAAATAATAATATATTGAGAATAACAATATACTCGAGTTTAATCTGAAAAAAATAATTTATTCAATCATAGAACATCACAATGAATTTGTATGTATTTAAAGTCTGTAGTTTTGGTATAAAAACGCGACAGACAGACGGAGTTACTTTCGCAGTTCTTATATTACTAAAGAAGTAACAAATTGGAGTACATATGCCTCACTTATTTACCTGCACTGTGCACTATTCTGATGGGAGCCTGTCGAAGTGCGTCACATTCCTCCGGCTATTGGAGCCGTCAGTGTTCTTGACTGGCGGAGATAAGGGGAGACTTTTAAGTGATTACTGTTGTTTACCTATAGTTGTTTTCCTGTACGTTTTATCTGGTTACAAGTCGGAGGAATTATTGCCTACGAAAGAGATTAAAGTTAACTTCTTGCAACTGAAAATTTGAGTTAAATATTAGCTGTAAACTTCACGGATATTACTTATACCACTTACTTAATGAATGTGTGACTGGCTCGGTGGAACAGTGGTTAGTGACCCAGGTTCATTACCTACAGTTCCAAGAGTCGTGGGTTCGATTCCCACTCGGGACAAATATTTGTGTGACGAACATCGGTGTTTGTTCCGTGTCTGGGTGTGTATTAAGTATATTTGTGTATCCACTGTTGATTCTGATATCTGTAACACAAGTGCTTAAGCTACTTACCACGGGATCAGATCAATGTATGTGATGTTGTGTAATATTTATTTATTATTATATTATTAATGTTGAAATCCGGCAAGTGCAAGATCCGAAGACTGACGCTGGAAGAGTTCCGAAGTACTGACTACTTGAAATATTATAACAAAGAATAAAAACCGGCGAAAATTTCACGTTTGTTTTATATTGATATTGATTCTTCTTGAGATACAGCCTGGTGACAAACAGACTGTCAGGTAGGTGAAGTCTTAGTAATAAGCCCCCGTTTTTATTACTCTTGAGTATAGAATTCTAATAATGAGCTTAATCTATACTAATATTATAAAGCTGACGAGTTTGTTTGTTTGTTTGAACGCGCTAATCTCAGGAAATACTGGTTCGATTTGAAAAAATCTTTGCGTTGTATAGACCATTTATCGAGGAAGGCTTTAGGCTATATAACATCACGCTGCGACCAATAGGAGCAAAGATACAATGGAAAATGTGTAAAAAACGGGGGAAACGCGAACGAAGTCGCTGGCACAGCTAGTATTTAATATACGCGAAAAATGGTTCCCTCATATTAAGTTATTAGAATTTATGTTCAAACAAAACTTGCTCCTTTCGGAATGTCCGGTGATGATGATGAGGCTACTCCAAGCCATCATCTTATATCAAAAAGAAAAGTAACACCGCTTCTACCCCTCTAAACTGCAAAGATAACAATTGTTCCTAAGTTACTCCTGTGTATCTTCAGAGCATTAATAATTTCGCCAACACAAACCCAACACCCAACTTCACTATCGGGCACAATATTTGATTTCCCACTATTAAGACTTTAAGTGCCCTCTGACTGTTTTACAAAGTAGTTCGCAAGTTAAAAGCTGATCAAACAGAGTTTGTGCGGGACTAGTTTTCTACTTACGTGTCGTTAGGACTTAGGAACGGAGTCGGTAATATTAGACGTTCGGTTTGGGAAGTTTATTTCTTTTTTGACGGAATCAGTGTCATTAAACAGTGATTTCGGTAACGGCATATTAGGGGTGAGAGCCATCCGCGCCCCCGCAAGTTCGGTGATGATGACGAGGCTACTCCAAGCCATCGTCAGTCCGATAGTCATGTTCATGTGTTTCGTAGTTGGTAGTTTCACTGTTGACTGTTTTGTGCATCAGATCAAAATAAGTAGATTATGATATATTTTTTGATGTGTATAGATATGTGATATGTGTGTATCGCTTTTTCGCTCAAACGAAAGCTCATCGACGTCTGCATACTGCCCATCCTAACCTATGGTGCCCAGACTTGGTCTTTGACCGAAAATCAAAAATTCAGGCTCGGGGTTTGCCAACGAGCTATGGAGCGAAGTATTCTGGGCATCAAGAGGACAGACAAGATAAAAAATTCAACTATCCGGTCAAAAACAAGAATTTTAGATGTGGCAGAAAAGGCTACCAAATTGAAGTGGAGTTGGGCGGGCCACGTCTGCCGGATGAACCCGGAGAGGTGGGCTAAAATAGTCACTCAATGGCAACCACTCGACGGTCATCGACAAAGAGGTAGGCCAAAGAAGAGATGGCGAGATGACCTAGATGCCCATGAGAAGAACTGGTGGGCATTGGCCGAAAATCGACAGCTTTGGAGTGAGTTAGGGGAGGCCTTTGCCCAGCAGTGGGACAGAAAAGGCTAAATAAAAAAAAAAAAAAAAATAGATATGTGATAATGAATTTACTTTTTTACTTTAGTATACTCGTATTTCTCTTTTCTGCATGTTTATTTAATCAAATGAATATTAATACCATCCATCATACACCCATTTTTCTTACAATTTTTCTTATCTATGATGGGAAGTCTATAATTGTTTAGTTGAACTCAATAAAGCATTATATAACTTGACGAACAGCAGTCACTACGTGTCCAGATATCAATTGGGTACTATTGAAACGACCTTGAGCGACACAGCCGACGATCTGTTAAATTGACCGCGTGATATCGTCCACCTATAGCACTGTGACTGTTTCGTTGGTCTGTACTGAAGAATAGGTGCCCCGGATCAATCACAAGCAAGAAATCATACATACATACATAAAATCACGCCTTTTTCCCAGAGGGGTAGGCAGAGATCACTTCCCGCCATGTGCTACGGTCCTGGCACACCACTTTCGCTTCATCCACATTCATCAACCTCTTCATGCACGCTCGTCGATTACGGGTACTTTTGATTTGACCTATTTGGTCTTCCCCTGTCGACATCTCCAATTACACCCTCTCTATATATACTCTTCGCAAGAAATCAATTACAGTCAAACGGATCGGAACGGAAATGGAAAGTATACTTTCACATCCTGGTATTCCTGGTGGATTTAATAGATGTGCACATCTTACACTCATGTTTTCACGGGTGGGGATCGAAACTTATTGGCGCAAACGACAGTGCATTACCAAATGCGTCATCGAGCCAGGCTGAGAAGTTGAAAGATGCCAGTGTTACCGTAACACTAAGGACCGGCTTACGCGTATGTACATAGTTAGTTACTGAAGTGTAGTACAAGAGCGTAGGTTGCATAGCTCGTAAATACCAATCCAATTTCAATCTCCCCATTATCCTTCCCTCTCTTCTCAAATTCTTTCCTTGAAAGCCGGCTCTTCAAGTCACTTTAAGATGCTTCCCGGAAATGACGTCACTAGCCCACCGGAAGTGGTTGTCTCTAAGTGCCGAATGCCTAAACGCAGTGCACACTAATACCCCACAAGTACATTATACAATCCTGTGGAAAGTTAATGCCCAACGAAGGGACAAATGGAAGGATCAAAGGGCCCCATGTTAAATGTATGACAGGACATTTTCCATTCATAGGACCAGAAAGGGCATTTAATACTTTGCTCGGTCGCCCTTCGTCTTTGATCGGCAGAAGCACAGAGGTTTCTCAGTGTGTTACAGCTAAGTTATTGTTATGTTTCGTACGTGTTATTCCATAGAAGAATAAGATATTGTCCTATTCATGTAGCAAAGACGTCACTATTGCAGATTACCCAGTTACACTATTTTTATTAGAAACAATAGTTAAATAAATTATTAATTTGAAAATAAAAATATAACACATAACATAACATAACATAACATACAATCACGCCTTTTTCCCAGAGGGGTAGGCAGAGATCACTTCCAGCGATCCACTTTTCACCTCTGTGGGAAACGTGACGTGACGGGTTGTGGACCACGTCGCCGCCATTCTGCCTTGTGCATTGTTTTAACAAGGTCATTGCTTCCCACGAGTAGCAAGGATATATGACGGGGGAAGGAAAAGGGGAGGAAGGATACTATCGCCTCGGATGATTTGGACTCAGTCGATAGTAGCTCGAGGAGCCGGGGTCGCTTACCCGTATACCGTTCACCAACCACCGGACAGATAGTTGTGACTGGTATCCCCTGACTGAAAATAAAAATATGCTTGTTAATATAAAATCTCGTATAGATTTTTTTTTCCTTCCTCGTCATCATCACCGGACTTGGCTTGGCTATAGCCAATGATATATCATATCATCATTCATCGATCGAAACTTAAAGTCTTACTCTTTTTAAAATAACTACCAAAATGACTACTGTTTTTTTGGCTTACCTACATCTTTCTCACTAAGGTGAATCCTTGAAATAAAAACAAAAAAACGTATTCGATAGAGTCCATCGAACTCTCCGAATTTCCATAACATATTTATTCCGGAAAAACTGGTCACATCAGCCGGCGTTACCCCAATACTGTCTTTTGCGGACGATTTCGCTACGTTATTCACGGAATAGCGTGAAATGCAATCGGAGCCCTGTATAAAGTTTTGATTCCCTCAAATCCTTTTAGCCCGAGTTTCGCCATAACCGGTATGAGGCTAATATACAATTTAAATTTCGCCCAAAGTCGTAAACGCGTGCGAAGTTGAGTCGAACCCTTTAGTTTTTACAGTTCGATCTAAATAAGTTTGATGGAGATAGTGTGGGTAATGGTGGAAACATATCGATTACGAAAGAGCTACACTAACTACTTATGTAATCGATATGTTTCTATCTATATGTACGTTTTGTTGTCGTTCTGATTGAATTTCAATACAGTTACGTTAAGCAATTTAGTCAACATGAAGATATTGAGTACTAAGGAAATACAAGAAGCCATCATCATCGTATGTCAGTTAGAAAAAAAACCAGAATATTCTTCACATAAGAAAATAAATTAACTCGTTTAAGTTTAACGGATCTGACTTGGAATATATACTCGTATAAAAAGTTAAAAATGTATTTACTATTTGTAACACTTTAGACTTTTTTTTCTTTTTCACTTATTTTTTCTTGTATTGACTGTGACAAGACAAAGCTAATTATGTTTCCCTGTGTTATACAATTTAGAATTATAGCCTAACGCTTAAGGCCTGGTTTTAACACAAACTTTTGGTTTTGATATCGACCAGTCAACTAGGCTGCAAATAAGACTTATCGATAGAATTACAACAAGCATAGCACAACACTATGCACTAGATCAATTTACATTATGATTATGCAGTTGCGGCAGTGGTTAGAGCCTGCCGGCCCGCCGTTATGACCTACGACAAATATGGCGATCAGATTGCGGATTTATTGAGGTTTAAGGTTAACGAGATGGAGGGTTATTATGTTGGTGGGTGTACCGGGGACAATGCTTGGAAAACGATGTAGCAGAGGAGGGGTTAATACAGTTTGTAAGGATAAACGATAGTTATTGCTTAGTGTATAATTTTTCGTCGTAATTAATAGTGTTTGGTAATCGGATGAACATTCAAATGTTTTCATCATTAACTTGAACAATAAGAAAGAATATTATTTTGTACATAATATTGTGCACAAAATTTTATACGTATTATACCCAATTATTTTTATTTCAAATGTGAAGAAGGAATTTAAAGTTATTTCGCTCCTATTTATTAACATTTTACTCGTAGGAAAGGAAAAGGAAATAACTGCAAACACACGCGGGCTTCAACTAAACCCGTACAAATCTCCGAGCAGCTTTAGTCCAACTTATTCACTAATTAACCCATTCGTCGCCGTCACACATCTCGCCGTCTGCGTCATTCGTTACGTCCCGTTGTTCAGCAACATACGTTATGGCGGGTAACATGCGCTATTTCTGGTAACATGCTTTATTTAGGGTAACAAGAGTAACAAGTCAAATCCTTCAGTAGGTGCGGAGACTGAGCGCAATTCCCGTCGTCCTCCGGAAACTGTCATTAGTTAAAATTACTGTACTCCAGATATCGCTCCCTGGGAAGCAGTTGACAAACTTTACGGAAGGGTCCTGGATTACCCTTTTGAGGGGGGGTTAGGGCAAACGCTGAAGCGATTTGATCTAAGCATATGGTCTTACACGATGTACCTGTCTCTTGGTAGAACGATACTGAAAACGTTTTCATTCATGATTTCTTTAAAAAGATAATTATTACATTAGGCAGACACATTACGGTTGGTATAACGATAGTGACGTTATCGCTATTAGCGATCCCCAAGGTGATAATTTTTAGTTAATGTTAATCATGCTACTATGGAAGGCTAATTAGAGCCAATTTTAAGTTATTTATTATGACATTATTTCCCAAATGACATCAATATTTACTTTTCTGTTTTGATGGATGGATATGGCTTTAGGTGACACACATGTACCATTATAAACGGGTTTTGTATTACTTGAAGAGTAAAAAATGGAACAATATTACTATGACTACACTGTCCGTCCGTCCATCTGTCTATCACCTGTCAGGTTGTATCTCAAGAACCGCGTTAGCTGGACTGGAAATTTACACAAATGGTGAATTTCTGTTGCTGCTTTAACAGCAAATAATAGAACACTTCCTTCCGGAACTTTTTGTGTCCGAATCTGAGTTGCACTTGAGCATTTTTATTCTGTTGTTTTAGTAGTTCGTACGTTGGTATTTACAAACTTTTTTAAAACTTAAATATGTAAGCTTTTATTTGTCCGCTTCCTCCTATCCCCCGGCTCCCCTATCCGGCCATTATTCTAAACAAGGATGCAGCGGCGACGCAAGAACAATATTTTAATTATTCGCGAGTGGCATCGGCCAAGTTGCGTCGTTATAGTAATTATTAAGTCAGGGCGGGAATGCGTTCTGCATTACCGCTAATACAGATCGGGCTCGCGTGGTCCTCTTGGGGACTGAGTTGTGACGTGGGACGGGGTTGATAGACTTGGTTATGTTGGTTGGACCATGTGTTTAGTTCTACCTGAGCAGTTTACGATATGTGTATTAAATTTGCAATTAGTAAGTTGATTGAGATAGAGCAAGATTTGGCTCAGCGAGCGATAGCCATCGCTATTTTTTTAAGTTTAGGAAAGTATCGTTTGATTTCTTATTTCATGGATGATCCATATTTTGATTTAAAAATTTTACAAACAAATTGGTTGCTAGTAAATGTATATTCATAAAGACACTTTGTGTCGCTTAAATAAAGAGTTTAAACTGACAGTTGAAAGTAAAATTTGTAAAATAAATGACAAATATGTAAGATTTTAAACTTTCGCGTTCCATTACACTGAAATAAGTCTTTATGGGTCTTCACGCGATATTAGGAGTAGCAAAATTACATAGCTACTTACTGCCCGACGTTTCGACTGGGTTACACCAATCGTGGTCGCGAGCGAACCCATAAAGACTTATTTAAATGACAAATAATTTTCGAATTACTAAAATTATTCAATTATTCCTTTCGAATGTTCACAAAAATCACCTAACTCCATTACTCCGGTGTCTTCATTTGGTCTCTTAAATAAAATAGGCATTTGCAGGTAAGCAAGGAAAAGTTAGTACATAAATAAATAAATGAAGATTTTATTCCCTAGAATCTAGACTGGCAATTTCAATATTGTGTTACCGCAGACGTTTCAACATTCATCATTTAAATAGTTTAACGCTTATTCATATTGAAGCGCCGGATACTGGTACAGTCGGAGACAAAAGCGCTCGTTAACCCCCGCAGCGGGTACAGTCAACTTCGCCAATCTGCATGCAAATAAATCGCAACAGATTGAAATCTGCCCCGGGCTGCAATTTAATTTGTATAATTCACGGGCGGACACTTTAGGGTTAAACCGACATAGGTACGTATAAAATAGCAGACAAATGGAATTATTTTATATTGATTTCCTAATAGAAGCCGCCGAAGTAACTATTGATACTTTTGTAAAAATAATAAATCGCCATTAAATAAAGTACAATTTTCACGTTCACAAGAAAAGATAAGTTTTCTTGACTTATTTTTAAAAGTGGTCTTAAATTGTAAGTTTGAAATGATCCCCATATAAATGATTACTTATATAATTGTTTTTAATTGTATTCTGTTTTGTTTCAGGTTAAACCGCTAGTGATGTAAGTAAATTAATACACCGATGAGACTTCCGTATAAAGTAGAATGTTTGCGCCATTGTTTGGCATATTACACGTAGTTCAGGCGTATAGTGTCATATACCGTACTTATGTTCCGCCCACAACTCCGTCCATGTAAATTTGTTGATAGAACTTTTTTTACCATGTATGAGGGAAGGTTTTTGAAAAAATATTTTACACGTGTTTCATGCATGATTCACAATGATGAATGGTCATATTGAATCGAATATCTTCAAAAACGACAAATTTCATTCTAAATATCCAGTGTGCACCGCGTGTATAGATATGACACTATGCGTCTAATCATTGAACGAAAGAGAGAAAAATATTTTATTCAATATGGTAACAAATAAAATTTATTTAAAAAATAAATAAACAAGAAACATCTATGTGAATGCATTTGCTCAGCATGTGTCGCGGAGTCGGGGAGACATCGCGACTCTGGTCTTCCGCAATTGCCTAATCAGGGAGAGCACGCCGTGCACATACAATAGGCTGGTGGACTAAAAAAATATAATTAGTCCGTTATTTAGAATATGTAAAAATATTGTACTCGTATTTTTTATTTTGTTTCACAAACAAGAAATTATGAAGATATAGTGCTTAGAAGTTTGGTATGACGTCACGTTATGGTACAATTTTTACCTAGCCATGACGTCACAAGCCCCCACTCCAGAAGTTTGATAAGCTATAATTTTATCATTTTTCAATCAATTGAAAAATAAAAAATATGTGTTCCATATTCTTGTATAAACTAACTTACGGACTAAATAGAATAATAAGATTTTGACCCAGTCATCACGCCTATTGTTATAATAGTTTGATACACGACGTTAACACTTGCATAATTCAGTGAAACAATTCAAATTAACCTTAAGACAAACACCCTCAGAAGATTAGCCAAGCAATTTCCGCCGGACAAGACTTATAATTGTTTACCGCGGCACCTCCCGACCTCTAATGAAAAATGCCCGCTGACTTTGTCTCAGTTCTTTACGGCCCAAGTTTCGCGGCACACTTAAATTATTTTAAGTGCCGCCGTTCGGCGTCGGCTTGTGGTTATGGTCTGTCTGATTAATGCGACTGTTTGAGTTGGGCGCCTGTTGTCTATGGCACCCGGTGAACGCCGATCGGCGGATACGTTTGGCTTTTGTTTTTGCTATATAAATGTATTTTTTTTAAATGTGTCCTTGTTACGCATGAAGGGTTTTATTTATTAGTGTATCGGATTTGTGATTGCGAGGGCAGCGACTTCCCATCACCTTTAACGTAACGAACGTAAGGTGAAATGTATTTTTCTCGGTTATCTATTGTTTGCCCGAAAGATATATGCCATAATATTCATATGCCCGAATTTCATTTGCCATAATTTCATTTGCCCGAATGTTATGTTTGCCATAAAATACAAATGACATAATTTTAATTGCCCGAAAATCAGATTCCATAATGATTCGAATGCCATACGTATTGTTATCCATATTTTTAATTGCAATAATATTATGCAACAGAATTTTTAAGCGCCATACTCCTAACGCCAAATATTTGTCCTAAAAAGCGATTGGCTTTCTGGCACTTCGCCGGTTGCCGCTGGCCGCGCATCGCTCGCTTCGCTCGCTCGGCTCGTGCGTTGTCTTTCATGTTTCTAACCTAACCTAACCTATTTTTTTTATCATTCTTTTAACCTATTTTACAAGCTTTTTCGGTGGGAAATGATGTAATGGCACGGAAACAACGTTTCTAACACGTAACTAATAAAGTAAACAATGAGTATGACATATATGGCGTTTGAAAATTCTGTTGCATAAATTATTGCAATTAAAATATGGATAACAATACGTATGGCATTCGAATCATTATGGAATCTGATGTTCGGGCAGTTAAAATTATGTCACTTGTATTTTATGGCAAACATAACATTCGGGCAAATGAAATTATGGCAAATGAAATTCGGGCATTTGAATATTATGGCAAATGAAATTCGGGCAACTGAAATTATGGCAAGTGGGGGTATACCATTTTTCTCATGATTTAATTTTATTTTTGAATAATTTTTTTTTTAAATCATGGCGCTCTATTGCTTGATATTCTGCTACTTTTCATTGTTTTTACCTACTGTCGAGCCCATAATTTGTTAAGTGGATCTTGTAAGAGGAGAGCGCACCGAAACCAAACCCATAATGTTTCTTTTATTTATATTTTGTATATATTTATTTTAAGGTCTTCTTTTTATTTGATAGTCGCAGTAGCCAAAAATTGTTATGAGTCATCATCATAAATTTGTTAAATCTGATAATTACAATAAAATCTCCCATTACATCATATTTAAAGAGTAACTACCTCTTCTTACACTTTACTATCTGTACAACTAGTAGACTTATAATGTAGCACGATAAATTGGGCGCGACAGACATTTTAGTTACTTTAGCATATTATATTACACTATTAAAGCAAGGATTATTAAGGATATAGAGTACATATTTGAAGAATCACATAACACAACTCGTAATAAACACAACTATCTTATTACGTCACGAGTACTCGGTACATCCTTTTGATCTTTCGCCTTATTGCCCTAAAAGGGTCACACCCAAACTCCTAATATTCCCCAAGACATTTGAAACTCAAAGACCGCCATTCGTCTAGGCGATCATAGGCACTCAAAAGAGGCAGTGTCCTTTACTGGGCCTTTTAAGGCGCCAAGTACTGTAAAAAATATGTCACTTCATCGTTGTGGTAGTTTTTTTTCCTAACTAACATACGTTGATGGCTTAGAGTAGCCTCGTCATCATCACCGGACTTGCGGATCAGATGGCTCTCACCTCTAAAGTTTTGGTAGTTTATGTAGATATTTTAACTATTTCTTATATTAAGTGTAAAATAGACAACTGAGATTAGCTAGATGGATAATATCGATTATTGCATTGTAGTTTGTGACAGTATGAGAAAATATAATATTACTTTGTCCCTTTAGATCTTTGCCTAAAGGGCCCCTTTTTAATTTTTTATTAAAATTGTTTATCATATTTTGATGAACGTCAAAATGACGATAAGACCTACCACTCAAGAAGGTAAAATGATTGAATCACGTACATCTTTACA
Source organism: Maruca vitrata (assembly GCA_039566165.1). Classification (NCBI taxonomy): domain Eukaryota; kingdom Metazoa; phylum Arthropoda; class Insecta; order Lepidoptera; family Crambidae; genus Maruca; species Maruca vitrata. The sequence goes on from CM076926.1 coordinate 4,111,136, forward strand.
GTTTTGCTGCATCTGCAGGTCGTTACAGACAACTTTGAGAACCACAGGTCAAAAGCGAAGCCCATCACCCGATCTCGTCTCCGCATTTACAGCTCACATTAAAATTGTTATGGTCACTAAACACGACACAGTTTAGAAATTTACCCAGCTCAGTAACTCTTGACATCCCAAGACGCGTACTTTGACCATCAAAAGTCAATATAACAATGAGTGGCCCTATGGGGGCACATAAAGAACTTGAGACTTCATAAAGTCTACTTATAAGAAGTGGGCGTAAGAACGAGGTGTAGATCTTCAAGTATATTTTTCAGTTGTTTGTTGAATAAATGATTAAAAGTTAAAGTTCAAAGTGGGTGGTAATTGATCGTTTGATTGACTCGGTGAAATAGTAGTTAGTGATCCAGGCTCACTACCTACGGTTCCAAGAGTTGTGGGTACGATTTCCACCCGGGATAAATATTTGTGTGGCGAACATCGGGTTTGATCCGTATCTGGGTGTGTTATTAAATATATTGAAGTATATTTGTATCCACTGTTGGTTCCGATATCCGTAACACAAGTGCTACTACTACTAAGCTACTTACCACGTGATCAGATCAATGTATGTGATTATGTTTAAAAAAAACGCCAGCGACTCTTGGCAACGATAAAAACAAATTTTCCAACGAACCAATCAAACTAAATTTGTAGAAAACCATAAATAAATAAAAATAAAGTTTTATAACGTAGCATTGTTACACGTTTCGTAGCAGGAAAACGACCGTAAATCCGTATGAAGTTTTCCAGGAAAACCAACTCTGCCCATTTTTTTTTAACTTTTTTTATACTAGGCTAACAAGATGACCTCACTCCACATGATTGTAAGCGGTAGTGAAATCCAAATATGAGGATATTTGTAGAGATATTAATTTCATAGTTCTCGTTTCCAACAAGCAGTCACCAGCATCCAATATACAAAATGGAATTTGCTCGTGTTATACGAGTATAAAAGTGAATGTCTCAACACATCAATAGGGGAAAAAATGGTTTTGTTTGAATTAATTCTGTCATACAATATCCAATGTTTTGTTTGTCCATTTCACAGTATATATGCGTTGATTGAAAGTTATAAATGCCAAATTATTACTTTTTTTAGAAAACCAGAGACAAATATTCGGTAAATTGCCTACGCACCTTTACTTTTTAAATGATTTTCTAACATGCACGTTGAGAAATTTAATTACAGAATCGATTTATCTTTCCAGTCTTGTTTAATTGCTACTTTCTCTAATATACTCGATGTAAGACTCCACGAAACCTGCACCGAAACACTAAAAACAATGTGCATTAATTAAAACAAACAAACAGAAAAAGGGAAATGCGCAGTCCCTTATATAGGAACGGAGCTAAATTCAGTGAAACAGATAAGAGTCGAGTTTAATTTGAAAAGCTTTTTGAAACCGACCATAATATTTTTCCAAGCGAAGCCGGGCGGCGTTATCTGCAGAACAGGTTTTTAATTAAACGTTTCAACTATCAGATGGAAACGTGGACTTTTTTTTCGCAAAAATACGACCGTCATAAAGTCCCTTTTGTTTCTTTTCTATTGCCGTCGCCCTTTGAGCTATGTAAATATCTAAATTAAACGTAGTATCGTAAAATCTGGGTAGTACCGTATAAGCGGGTAGAATTAAATTTTTATACGTTGCAATTCGACTGGGGCCATATAATGCGAGGTATTTTAATAAAACCGAATTACTAAGGACGGTTGTAAAATTTGAACAGCGCGAAATTAATGTGGATAAGTAATCGAGTCCGATAGATTGTTCTGACAGGGCTGTCTACTCTAGTGATACTCTCAATGTTTCATCTCTCAATCAAGCATTATTTGGTAGGCTTAAATTTTAGAGTTAGAGCGTACTTGCATTTTATGTATGACGATGAGAAGGCCCCATTCCCCTCATAGGTTTAGATCTAATAAATCTGTAACTTGGCCAGTAAATTGTGGTCAAAAGTTATATTACTGTAAATAATATAATCAGTAACCTGTCTTTGTACTTCTTCGTTTCGTTTTTGTGTTGCTTCGGGCTCTATTATTTTAGTTCGTATTCATCCCCCTCATTCTATCCTATCCATACCTTACTGTAAACACTGTGTTGCTAGCCTGTTAGTCCGGTCAATTTAGACATTCGAAGTATGATAAAAGTTACCGTTTTGCTGAAAATCATGAAGAACTAATTTTTTTTACCTTTGACCTTGTATTATTTTTTTTCCTTACAGGGGAATGATGGGGAACTTCTAGACATTGTTTATAATTATATTTTGAACAATTTCACTGAAATTCAGCTTGTTGGGACTTTATGTAACTTCACCCTCATTTTTGGTCTAATTTGACCGGACTATGTTTGAGTCTAGTTTTTTTTTGTGGCAGCCCTAACAGGAGAAAATCTGGATCCAGTTTACTCGCGCTCAGGAAGATGAAATTTATGAAAAAAACAAGGGAATTTGCTTGGTATCACTTTCATCAAGTTTTGGGTATGAGCTAGTGCGGATTCGCCTTATGGTTCCGTTATTCTGATTAGTTATCTACAAAAACAATGCTTGTTTTTTATTTTAATAGTGGAAGGTTCTTGAGAATTGAATTAGATATATAACCCATGTAAGGTAAAATACTATCTAACTGATCTATAAGTGATAATTTCAAACTATCATGTCAGTGAAACTATGTCACCGAACTACGATCCTTACTAATATCCTTACTAATGTTATAAATGCGAAAGTAACTCTGTCTGTCTGTCTGTTACGCTTTCACGCATAGAGTACTGAACCGAAATTTGGTACAGATATAGTCCAGAGCCTAGGAAAGGCTACTTTTTGACCAACTGCGCTATAAAGAAGTAATGTTTTACCCGTTAAACGTCTCTACGCGGACGAAGTCGCGGGCGGAAAGCGAGTGGTAAATAATTTGTAGCTTGTTTCAGCACTAGACTGTTTCCTTTATAAATGATAAAACATAAGTACACTTAATGCTATAAATTAACATTTGATAGAACATAATATAACTATTTGTTAATAAGACTCAGTAAATTTAATGTTAACTTTTTTTGTAATACGATTAACATTCATCGTCATCATTATAGTATACTTCTTTATGTAATACAGAATACCACACACTATGTATACTATGTGTGTAACATAGTATACGTAAGTAAGCAACAACCAAGTACAGTCCTCTACGGCACAGCTATTACGAAACTTAGCCCATACATCAGGCTACAAAGCACTACAGAGGTATTAAACCTTTTTATCATCGCAACTATTCAGGGTAATTTACCGGCCACCCTAGGAGAGAGTGCGAACGCAAACAATTATAGCTTTTCTTGTTTCTTGCGGGAACTTCATGCATTATTTAGTTCGAGTTGTTTCTTCGTCTTTTGTTACACCGTTTGTAACGTTTAACTGTTGATGGGCTCTCTCTTATAAGTGTAGATTTGGGCGGGGCTTTTGTTTGTGTGAGTTGTGTGTAATACGCAACTTAAGAGTAACTTAACCTTGATAGATGACTCTAAAATAATAAAAACTCGACTGGGTTAGACCAAACAGGGTTAGTCGCGCGCGAACCCGAATCTGGGTAGATTGGCTATTTATTTGCTCATACTGCGAAAGTCAAGAAATCTCCTTATGCTTTAGTACTTTATAGAACGTACGTATTTATTATGCATGCATGAATAAGCTTACAATTATTAATTTAAAATGTATTTTGGACTAGCTTACCGCCTGCGACTTTGTCGCTGTCCAACTCCATAGAGTGGTTTATCACGTACTGCAGTATAAAAGCATAGCATGTCCTTACTCAAAGTCTATCTAAATGTGTAACGAAGTTCGTTTAAAAAAAAAAATTATTTGCGTGAAAGCGCAATAGTGTCTTATGTTACCTTGCTAATAGTATAAATGCAATTAGTTTGGTAATTTGAATTAATACAAAAGTTCACTACATCTGTCTAACCTAATAAACTAACTTAACCCATTGCGCGCGACACACAAAGAGTTAATCTGTCAAGGGCAGACCCGTTCTGGAACTAGTTCGTCTTTATTAATTTAAAACGTTCCAAAATGGCCGGCCGTTTACCTTGTCCGTTCGAAACGGCCCTGCTTTGTGCCGGACGCCGGTTCCAGCCGGACTGTTGATATTTCGCATGGTCCAAATTGTTTTGCTTGTTATGTTCAAGTTTTGTACGAGTAATTCTGTTTTGTTTGCGCTATTTCGTTGTTGATCGTTTTGTGTGTGAACAATTGTTGGTTGATTATTTAGCTGTGTTACATTTTCTAAAAAGCTGCCTTTGAGTGGATGTAACCAATGATGTTTTATTCAAAAAATTTAAAAAATACTTACAATTGCTATTACTCTGGCTCAGTGGAATAGTGGTTAATGACCCTGGCTGGTGATTCCAAGAGTCGTGGGTTCGATTCCCAATCGGGACAAATATTTTGTGTGATGAACATCGGTGTTTGTTCCGTGTCTGGGTGTGATTATGTATTTAAGTATGTATTTAAATATATATATGTATGTATATCAGTCTCTGACGCCCATAGTACAAGCTCTGCTTAGTTTGGGGTCAGATGACCGTGTGTGGAAATGTCCCAGATATTTATTTATATTTTATTTAATTTCGTGTTGCACTTTATGTCCAGGCTGCGCAATGCCTAACATTGGGCATGAAAGTAAATAAAAAAATAACTTAATACCACTTACATGTTTCAGGTTCCTACCTAAGTAGCTTCAGCATTTGTGATAGGGATATAGTTAATATTCTATTTGGTAAATATTCGGCACTTTATGGACTGCAAGCAGGCCAATTCCCTACTTAAATATAGAATATTTTTGATTTTGAATCATCATGATCATCATCAGCCCATATACGTCCCCACTGCTGGGGAGCGGGCCAACCCTAAACAAGATAAAGCCTTAGTCAACCACCCTGGCCAAATGCGGGTTGATCGACTACACAACCTAAGAATATCTTCGAAGGTGTACAGGTTTCCTCACGATGATTCGATTTTGAATACAAAATAAAAAAAAAAAAGTTAAAAATGTACTAAGCCTTATATTCCCTAAAGCTGTTAGCTCTTTTTTCAAGAATCCGTTTTGGCAATTCGACAACTTAAAAAATAAAATCTTCCAAAAGTATCGCAAGTTGCCACCTGTTTTGTTAGCGTAGCAAAAAATATACAAATTTCAATTCTAGTCCGGAAACGCAACCGCTACTCGGTTGCTGCTCTGCTCGTCTGGCGCGTCTGGGGAGTTGCACTTTGTCGTGAACTTGTCGGCGGTGAATGCGTTAAGAGACGGCGGGATAAATGGTGGGCGGACTTCTTGAATCCAAACTTGTGCGGTGTAACTACGCGTTGTTAGGATGCCTGGTGCTAATTATTTACTTGTTAATAGGTACACCTACAGTACATAATAGGTACACTAGAATTTAGTAGGTATATTTAAGGGCCCTTGTACTATTCAAATGCACAGAAAAAAATGTCCGATGACATTGATATTAGACTGGTTTTAGAATTGTATCCGTATATGGACAATCGGCATTGACAGATATTTGAATCAGGCGTCGGCAACATAAAACCGTTCCCATTTACTTGAATTGATAGATTGATCGATGATTAATAATTGATTGAATCCATTGATTGATTGATGAAACCAGCCTTAGGCGTTATAAACCAAGCGCGTATAAACCATATTGCGTATTGTTTTTTGAATCAGGTGCATATTAAAAGGAAACGCATTGCCGTTTCCCGTTTGCATTTCCGTTTCGGTGTCCGTTTCGATCCGTAATTACGGGCCCATTACCCAGCAACACCGCGCCGTACGTCGCGGCTTTATCGTCCGGAACGCGAATAATAAAAATCGGACAGTCAACCGAACTTTAATACTTGTTATGGGATGAAATAACTATTTATCCAAAGTCAAAAATATACGTATATTTTTTATTATTCACATTACTCGCAATACAGTTGGAGAACTGAGTATCTTTTATTGGGTGAGAGCCATCTGCTCCCCGCAAGTTCGGTGATGATGACGAGTTTACTCCAAGTTATCACCGTTAAAGTCAGTTAGAAAAAAATAACTGAGTATCCATGCAAATCTACTCGTATTTATAAGTTTAATCTGTAAATAATAATATTTGCTGATCACTGAATAATAAAATTGATCGGTACATTAACTGACCGAAAACGATATGAAATATAACGTAGTAGATAATTAAATACGACAGTGTTATGTAGAAAACCATATTCAAAACTAGAAAGGAACTAGACTTCACATTATTTTGAACCAGCAAATAATAAGTAATTCCTGTTAAACTGTCTCGAACTGTAAGAGAGATGTTACAGAGAGTGCACTTGTGTTTGCACACCTACTTGTGCACTATATATATTGCGCAGTTTAATGGTCTGTATGAACCACCACAGTGCAAGTCGGTCGGGTACCTTAATACTGCTCAAAATACCCGCTAACTGCAATTGAAGAAACAATGCATCCAAGTTCCAAATATATGCAAAATGTATTATGCAGATTGTTGGTCTCTATGAGGACGGAAATGCGGGAACTAGACATGGGCGTTTCTATTATTTCATAAAAACGGTTACGCAACGGATATTTAGTTTTTAGATATCGATATCAGTAGCACGGCACGCTCGTTAACATTGCTAGTAACTTAAAAAGAAGCGAATATGGATAGTATATAACTTTTTCCATATTCGCTCCTTCTCTTTCTTAGTAAGCGTACACGAACGGGTGTAATAGAGATGAAAAGGTTCGTTGGTTATCGTTAGGATTTCGTTATGTCGTTATATAGTTAGCTTAGTTTGGGGTCAGATGACCGTGTGTGGAAATGTCCCAGATATTTATATGACATTTGCTAAAGATCTTGGGTTTCGTATCAAGAACACGCGAAAGTACAGTTTTTTAAGAGATTGGTTATGTATATAATGTGTTATCGATATGGCATGATATCTAACTTATAACGGTTATTAGTAACGTTTTGATATAACGTACTCATGCCTAGGGAACAGTGGTAACGCCACAAACGTTGCGTCGCTTGTTCCACGCTCTCGTAACTCTTCATTATGATGAGCAGGGATGCTAATTGTCTGCTAATATGTGCAGCGTATTGCGCTAAAATGTATACGTACTTTAGATATGAAGAGGAAATGAGATTCATCCGCTTCAGGTAGAATTTTGGTTAATTTATTCTAAAGCTAAAATCGATCATGTTGTGTCCTTAGTCCAATAAAATATTTACCTAAAGTAGAAACTGTGCAAGTATTGTGACAGACATAAATTGATTGAAATTTCTTGCACTATTTAAAATGTCTTTTTTATTGAACAGTTTATAGCTATTATAAGAATACTTTTATTTTCTTCAAAATATGTTATAGCTATAAATTACGTTTCATTACCAATAAATTTGATACATTTATTCTTGAGATTTGTAGATATATTGATTGTTACATAAATATTTTCTGATTTTTGGAAAGATATTGCGGAGTTTTTTTTAACCTAACTGACTTACGATGATTGCTTGGTGTAGCCTCGTCATCATTACCGGACTTGCGGGGGAGCGGATGGTTATCACCCCTAAAATATTTCGTAGTAAACTAGCGTAGTAGCTTGCGTAGTGAGCAGCCTATTTCATGAAAGAATGTCGAAATAGACTGCTCTCGCCGGCAATGTAGTTAAGAAAACAGTTTTAATTTTTTTTTGTAGCCCATCCGAAAATCCCCTGAAACAAAGGGAAGCTAATCCTCAATTGATAACGAGAGTGCCGTAGCGATAAGCTCGCTCGCAGACGGCATCCGTCAGTGTCTCGCGACGGAGTCGTGTATATATCGGTCGTTTGTACGTCTGTCCGTCTTGTAAGGGAGTCAAATTTGCATCTCTTTTGGTAAACTGCTTCGTAAAATAAATTATGTAGAGCAGATGTAGAGGTGCATTGTTAGATCAATTAGTTGTATGGAGACCCCTACGGCCATTAAAGTTGGCTGAAGCGGTCGAAAAGATCTAAAGACTTATGTAACAGTTTAACGCAACAAAAATCTGGTTCCGAAGAACTTAAGTTTAAGCATTCGCGTTACGAATATCATAATCCACATTTGATTACAATAACTTAATTGTAGTGGCTAATATTACACAAAAATGTAATACATCCATGCGCTCACACATCACACATGCCCTTAAGTATACAAGCTTTTTGTATATTGACACTCGTAATTAAAAATCCTTTAATTCAGCACTTATCTCTCATCAGAAACCTATACAATCTTCTGCAAATACTTACCATACACCGCTACTTTAAATAGTAATAAACATTTAGGTATACACATCTCTAAAGTGCATAGCAAACTTTTCTTACAAAACCAAAGTTGCATGCAGCACTCCGCATACGAAATCCAAGCGATTGTTAAAAACCCGATCAAGTGGTCCAGTATCCCGAGTTCCGTGATTTATTCCCGCGGTCCGAAGTTCCCACGAAGAATCTAACTGAGATTGGAAAGTGAAAATCGGTTTTGAGATGAACTTTCCTCATTCGAAACGCCTTTTCAAGCGAGTATAAAACTATATGGGGACTGAGGTTCCCTTACTGGAATGCGTTTGGCATAGCAATGAGGCTGGTGTGATGCCTGCATGGCTTTTGAATAACTAACACTTAACTATAAGTAATGCCTTAAACTTTGATACTAAATAATGGTTATGTAGTTATTATACGTATATAATATCACATAAAATCACATACATTGTTCTGAATCTGAGCGAAGGTGCTTAAACTTGTGATACGAATAATATCACGAACATGAATGGAATTGACAAAACAATGTGTATGGGTGTATTTTACACCCAGATACAGAATTAACACCGATGTTCATCAAAAACAATATTATTACCGAGTGTGAATCGAATCTAACACTCTTGACGCAAGAGACATGGGCACTGATAAATGCAACATTGAGCTAAACAATCCTCTTGAAAAAATATGAAAAAAGGGGTAAGGCCCCTTTTTTCATATTATATTACCAATTACCATATACCTTTTCGGTCCTAATATTTCATAACATTCGTAAATCGACACAGATTTTCAAACGTATCAATATCAAATAGCTCATTTGATCATTTTCATCTTACTTTATCTTGACCTTAATTTAAAAAACATAAAAATATCTCATCAAGTATTAATTTCCGAGGCCGCAGTTAAATTTGAAAAGAAACGTCGTTCAAAATAAACCCTTTTCTTTGTTGGATCTTTAAAATATTCAATTAAAAACGGCCGGTGATGTTGAATTAGGGAACGAGGTTTTGTCTGAAAAAGTCTCGGATTCGGATTCGTTTTAGCTTAGAAAGGGTTGACAAAAGACTGGAGCATATTTCGGGTCAAATATTAATGTGATGAGCACTGGTGATCCGTGTCTGGGTGTGTTATTTATGCGTTTAAGATTATTTGTGTATTTAATGTCGTTTCTGATATCCGTAACACAAGTGCTTAAGTTACTTACCACGGGATCAGATCGATGTATGTGATGTTGTGAAATATTTATTTATAAGTCTGAAACCATGTGATCAGGATCGTACATGTAAGGATAGAGTCGGAGTCAGAGATGTGAACGGAATTTAAGGTAAACTGAATTGTTATAAATTGCTACTGCGTGCGCTGTGGCGGAACGTTATAATAAATGTGTATGTACGTCTGTTGGATACAGTCTTTATGTTTTCCCGTGCCTGGATTTGGACTTGTCCTGGTAGTCAGGTGCCGTAGACAAAGTAACAATATCGAAACGATAACGAAGTTCGAAAATAATAAAATGTATGGGATTGATATTAGACATAAATTTTGTTCTTTTCGAACTTCGTTATCGTTTCGATATTGTTACTTTGTCTCAGCCACCTGTGTTATTTTCTCAATACCTTTTTAGGATAAAAACAGGACCCTATTACTAAGACTTCGTTGTGTGTCTGTCAAAGGTGTGAAACTCCTTGAACTTTGCTGGTTTTTTATTCCATTTACTTCAAATCAAGAATCGTTTACTGACTAATGGTATTTGGACGTGAGTGGACAACGTTATTCGCTACAAAGTAATGTATCCGTAGCGCTCCGTAGCAATCCGTAGCACCTTGTGTTTAGCGTATTGTTAAGACTCGTAGCATAATCATTTCAGTCACGGAAATCATACATCGTATGTGTACCTCCCAAATACAGGAGTTACGTAGAAGATGTATTTCCATTTCTCGTTCGTGTTATAACATTACTGAAACCCGTTTACAAGAAGGATACTAATATATCAAAAGTTGAGCAGTTAACAAGCTGTCATTTATGCAAAGCGTGTGTTGTGACGTCATGAACCATCTTGGATTCGCTGGTTCGTATTCAAATTGTTTTGTTCTCGCAGAAAGTTTTAATATTCAGATAAGTCGGACGGTACTACGGGTTCTCGATAGAGTCAAGATGTTGAAGATTTCATTGATACTGAAATACATTTCATTGTTGAATCACGTTAATTCATCTCAAAAGCATTCAAGCTTATGAGATGAAGTTTACACATAAAATTTAGTGTAATACTAAAGGCGTAGTATGTTTTCTTTTGGCCACAATTTGTATTTAGCACTCCCGCTAATTAACATATTACTTGTGTATGACTGAAAATTGTTTTCTGACATTCACAAAAATGTTCAGAGTAATAACTTAAATAAATAAACATTTCAAATTTCAATGCAAATTTTACGTAAACGAGCTGATCTTGTGTCAATAATCTACTAAGAAATTGTAGTCTGTGTTTTTTGAATTTTTTCATGACGACTAACATTTTGCAGTCGAGTTAAATCAACAAGCGAGTTACTTTCGAGTTGAAACATTAGTAGCGTATTCGGAGTTGCGTGACTGTTTCGTTTCAGTGGCATGTCTTGAATTAAATTAATTGGTGTCTATATTTTACCCGCTAAGACGCTCTGAAATATTTATTATGTCGTATTGTACAAATTTGTAAGTTTAAAGGACGCCGGAATTGTTTTATTGCCCTTTCTCGTCCTACCGCTTTTGTGTGTTAATTTTCAGTCATAATTTTGGATGACTTAATGGTAATCTGTATGCCGGATGGATAGGTTCGGAATTTATGTTTGGAGATAGGTATTGGTTTACTTTGTACAATACGTTTTATATTCGCTTCATGTATTGTTTTTTGTCAGTTAGCTTACTATCGGGTTAAGGGGAGTAATGGCTAATGTTGCTATCTCTTTCGCTAGTAGTCGTGGATTGAATTCTTACTCGGGATAAATAATTGTGTCATGAACATCCTTGCTTATTCCATATTTAGAATATATTTGTGTATGAATTTTGTACTTTTGATATCTTCTAAATATTATATATTACTCAAAGGTGATGATGACTCAAGGGAGATGGTAAATGCACAACCCAAACCATTGTACGGATCCGGCTGAAATTCGACAAGCAGGTTAATGTTATGATGTAGGCATCCGCTAAGATTATAAGATAGGGCGGGTCACTAGTCAGATATATAAGTGCTCTGACGACATAAATTCGTCCAGATGTACCTATATGACAATATACTAGTAAGAGACTGCTTGTAATATGACAGCGGAACAAGTACATGCACTGTTAAATGCCTCTTTCCGCACACTGGGTATGATACTAAGTCAATATCCTTTTGTACCTCCCCCAGACCCGCTACAAATTTAACGAAACTATAACAATTCCCTTCTAAAACTATACAATCTTGTTACAGTACAATCATGACTATTCTGCAGGCGAAATTGAAATTAGCAATCCATCGAATGGGGAGTGAGGACCTTAGTAATTGTGTTGGGAGCGGACTGCCAGCTCTATTTAGGTTATAGCTATACTGAACTTGGACTCAACCCGTAAATGCCAGGTCAATTTCAAAAGGTCCCGACTGTTGGTTCAGCAGAATGGATCATTACGTTTGGTAAAGTAAATGTTTGAAATAAAACTAATTTTATGGATTAAACTCGCGTGTATCACTACATGATGACAAAAGGCAACTGTCATCTTTAGTCTTGCCCGTGACCACGAGCGCTGTTGGGTCTCTAAATAATATGTGTAGAATATTGTAGTCCTTAAAATCATTACGTAAAGTGTAAAAAAGTGTTGTATTAAGTTCTTACTAGTCCTAATTCGGGTGAAAACACTTTTTCATCGCTAATTACCCCGTGTACCCGTCACATGCTGATCCATATCAGTATTAGATATACAGTAAGCCGTCGAGTTTTGACTGTATTCAACCCTACACTTCCGTGCCATAGAGTCATTAACACGAAAACAATTATTGTAATTTGTGGGCAATATCTAGATATGGACGTCGTTTATCGGTTATTTGTGTCCTCGGTTCGGTGGAATAATTAAATAATTTTTAGACATCGCTTGCGTGAACCTAATATGACCCAAATGCGGCACTCAATTTGATTGACGCGCCGTTTCAGGGTTAGCTTTGGGCGTTATTGTGCTTTTTAAGGACCATTGGGATTCGTCTGGAAATAGTGAAGACAAATAATTGAATTTATGTGTATCTTTGATTATAGAGGCGAATTGCCTTGTAGTGGAGCCCTATAATATACAATCTCCAAGAGCTGTGATTCTTAACAACTGACATAACCATCAAATGTCTATCCGTATAGTTTCGTTTTTATAAAGTCAATCATATAGGTGATTTATTGTATGTGGTTAACACCATGAAGTATGGGTAAGTGGTATAACGATTATATTAGAAAAATGAATTTTTCATTTATTAAATAACGAAGACATTGATTGATGATTGATTTCTTGTTTCCTGGTCGTTAATCAAAGTTATAATGTCTTCATCGGCAAGCGAGGGGTAGTTGTTATCCACTAATTTGATTGGTTTGTTAAATATCCATTAGACGATTATGTTATGAATCAATTGGTTAATTGAATGGCATTATGGTGCCTTGGATAGTGCCCCTATCCCTTATTCTAAGAATGGCAATTTCGATTTCCTCACGGGAACATTTCCACAAATATAGTGATGAACATCGGTGTTGGTATCGTGTGTGGGTTGTTATTTAAATATTAAAGTACACTTGTTATTAACATTGGTTTCTGATATCAATAACAGGGCCTAAGCAACTTACTTCGGAATAGTAACAGTTTATGTGATGATTGAAATTAATTAATGTATTTACTTACTAGCTGTGCCCGCGTGGACCACAGGATTATACATACAAAAGTTTTTCCAATAACTCCCGTTCTCGTGAGAATTCTGCAATATCATGTTGTCACTAAGCTTTAAGTTTACTAATATACCTGCAATGACCTGCATACCGAATTTCAACCATCTATTTTACGCGGTTTAGATTTTTTCATACCAAAGTAAAATAATCCCTCTAACTTCCATTCCCGTGGGAACTTCGGGAATTCCTTTCTTAGTGCACATCTACGATACCTAAGCTACGTCCTTTCCAAATCAAGTGCCTACGTTTAGCCGTTTAGGCTGTGCGTTGATATGTCAGTCAGTCAGTCAATCAGTTTCTCCTTTTATATATTTAGATTTATTGTAGTAATTTTTTTAAACTGTTCGCCGGGAATGCGCTGCGCAATTCTCCCGGCGTATGGTATTGCGCTCCTGATATTTCAGTTGGTTCACTCCCGGGGGCATGTTCGATGCCCCTTTGTTTCTCGAATCGTGAATCGCAATGGATCTGCTGTTTGTAATGACGCATTGATATTGCTGCTTTGCTCCTATAAGTATTGTAGTAAGTATTGTATGACAATACGAATGTGAAATACTTTTCCACAAAGGTGAAATTTTCGGAATAGTGGATGCAAATGTGTTTGGATGCTTATGTAATCGTTCTCATGGCCATTAGACCTTGCTTTATAATCGACTTTCAAGAAAGCAAGAGGTACTTTTTTTAACTTTATTTTTGAATACGGCCGGTAATGTGTATCACTAATGGATGATGGCGCCACCGGTCACCACCACACGCCATCAATAGTTGTTAGTTGGTGTAATGGTTTGCACGTCTGGGCTCGATTCCCGGAAGGACGGGTGTTCAAATTCCCGGTTAACAGAGCAATGGAATTTTTCCGTTTTTAAAATTATTAGAACAGCCAGTGCAAGACTAAGCACTTAAAAAAAAATTACATTTAATGTTGATGTTGATTTTTCCTTTTTATGAGATAGTGTGGAAAATAAGACACTTTACGAATTTAAACAGTTGAAGTTAGAAGTTGATACTGGTACCATAAGGACACCATGCAGTATTTAAAATTTACAGGTTATATTTATTTCGTCGATCCTTCATGATTGAAGATCGCGATCACAAGATTCTCCAAAAATTGCAGGTAATTTCTTAAAATTTACGGGTTATATTAATTTCGTCTGTTATTTGATATCTCTATGTCTTTATCCACACCTATTGTTTCTGATGTGAACACAAATGCTTAAGTAATTTGTCTCGGAAACCGATTTATACTTTTAATTGTGTACGAATTAAAGTACGTACGATCATTACACAAAATGCCATATCAAACCAACACGACTCGGGCGAATCCTTCTCGCCGTATCGAGTAGGTACAGCCAGGGATTAGACGAGTCGTAATGAATCACTGATGCTCTGTTTAAAACACTCCCCATTCACTCAACCCTCAACAGCCGTGCTCATTGTAGGTCATAAAATATCTGGGACATTTCCACACACGGTCATCAGACCCCAAACTAAGCAGAGTTTGTACTAACCACTGTTCCATCGAGCCAGTCATGCGATGTAGCACACCAGATATCGTTTTGAATGATAACTCGTACGTTGAAGGGTTAAGGCGGATGTGATTTATCTCGGGTAGGTAACAATGTGAGGAAATTGGCGGCTTTAGACTATTACATTTGAAGTATTAAGACAGTGAATGCTATTATGAAATAAGTGGCGTTCTGCCCGCGACTCTGCCGTCAAGTATTTAGGTATCGAGTAAAACAATACTTTCTCATAACGATATTTGGTAGTCCATATCCTTTCTTAGGCGTTTGATCTATTAAGACAGGTAATGCTACTATGAATAAAGTAGCTTACGCTCGCAACTCGGTCTGCGTGAAGTCTTTAGTAAAACATTCGTAAACACGTAGTAGCTTTCGGGTAGTCTATGTATTTTTTTAGTCTCTAGACTATAATGAATGACTAATGGATGAAAAAGGAAACGTAGTAAATATTCCGAACCTTTGCGTATGTCAAATGTGTGTTACCTTGACAATTTATAGTTAAAATGTGTAAATTTAAATCAATTCAATAGTTTTTAAGTTTATTTGAGTTTACCAGTGGTTTTAGCTATTTCGTTCGGAATCAGATTGATATACGATTATTGTACTAAATATTCATATCATATTCAATCGTGGTCGCGAGCACGATTGGTGTAACCCAGTCGAAACGTCGGGCAGTAAGTAGTTATGAAATTTGTTACTCCTAATAACGTAACGTGTAGACCCATAAAGACTAATATTTAGTGTAATGAAACGCAAAAGTCTGGTCTAATCGTACGAGTATTGTATTACTATCCCGATTTTAAGAAGGGTCAAAGACCTTTAATCCCAGGCTCAGCTTTCGCAAGGAACATTACAGACTTGGAGTAGTAATTACCCCTCTGATAGCCACTGGAGCTTCTATAAAAACTAACCTAACACGAGTTTAAGAAAATTTTATGAAAAACCATTAGAAAATCTCGTGATTACGACTGAAATTTTTCCTATTAAATCTTTCTTTTATTTCACACATCGGATCTCGGGACAAATATTTGTGTGGTGATATCACTGTTCTGATATCACTAATACAAGTGCTTTAATTATCTCGAGATCGGATCAATGTAATATAAGATGTTGTGTTTTTTAAATATAAACAATAAATATTGGAGACATCTACCACACGCGGGCATCTGACCCTAAGCTATGCAGACCTAGTACCATGGGTGTCAAAGCCTGATATACGTACAAACATGAATACTTATTCACACCCAGACACAGAACAAACACAAATATTAATCAAATGAATGTTTGCCAATTTGGAATTGAACCTATTCCGCAGTGCCAGCCAATTTATTTGTGGTTGCAGCCATCAGTGAACTAATATATCTCGACGATCGCAGTCTTAGTATCGATAACTACAGGTTGAGCATATCCGAGACGTTCCTATCTTGTTCCCTCACTCTCACCATCTTCCCTGTGTCCAGGAACACGTCCCGTCGGATTTCCAGCAAATTGGCTTCAGTCGGTAGCAGCTGTGGTAGAGATTAAACGCGCCCGCCAGGTTATTCAATGTAGTGGCAATTGCTCGGTATAAGACCTGCAAGATATTGTCTTTAGCCGTATTGCAATAATCTTAGGAGCTGTAGCAAACTTGCGAGATGCGAGCTAGCTATTTTCTGTAGTGGTTTGAGGATAATCGACTTGTCTTGTTCGGATTTAGTAAAAGGCTCTCCTTATATTTCCTTAGACCCAGATTTTCTAGAAGGTAGAATGTCGTTTTTGGGATGTGGTTTTGGATAATAGAATAGACACTGCCTTGCACACTTTTTAACTAAATCATCAGAAATTTTGTAATCGAGTGGCTTAAGCTCCATATTAATTCAGAAATAGCCCTGTAGCTCCATGTGACCACTACAGTGGAGTAACTAATTGAGGAGAACTGAAAAAAAGCAATTCTAGTAAGAAAGTTATTTTGAGAACCTGCAGAATTAATAAAAGTGACATGACGAAATGTAACAGAGCAGGAACTTCAAAGCTTACCGCTGTTTCCTCCATAATAACAGGCACAAGAAACAACGTAAGCGATGCAATTTGGCAAGACGGCACACGTGCTTTGTAGACGAGACAATGAATTTGTTAATTATAGCATAAATCTCGGGGATGCAGTTAATTTCTGCCAAATAACTAACAAGTTTGCAGTGAATCTGGATGCTATCGTGCTTGCAAATTAACCTCATCACATTTGTAGCGGGGCTTGGCACACCAGATGCCAGTAAGTAGTACCCAATGCACCCGGTAATTTTGGTTCTGAACCACGTTCTGGCGGGAGTTTTAGTAAGGTATTTCGGTTATTTTTTTTTGATGCACATTATACACTTTATTTTTTATAAACGAAACGGTTTTATAGAATATCTTTGAGTATGATAGTGGTTTTGAACGACAGCATGCTCTATATATACGGTTTTATGGAATGTATTTGCATATGATAGGGTTTTTGGACAAAAGCGTCTCAATCTTTAGCTTACGGAAGATAAGCTCTCTTAACTAATCAAGAATTGTGCTTAGCTGTTAATCTACTTTGTTATTTTAATTTTTTGCGCTTGATTCAACGATGAAGATGTCTCGTAATGTAAATATTTTTGCGACTTTTTTACACCTGATTAAGCTATGGTATGTGGTGGGTTATTAAGTGTTGAATGGAAAAGAATGGCGTTCCTTTAGACCATCGACGCTGTTGTACGTAGAAGAAATATAATCAAAAGCATTATACGTACATACTTCCTTTGTCATTGATAGGCGTGAGAGCCATCCGCTCCCCCGCAAGTCTGGTGATGATGACAAGGCTACTCCAAGCCATCATCGTAAGTCTGTTAGGAAAAAAAAGAAGATTACATAAAAATTTAAAAATAATAACTCTTCTTGATTAACTGACCCATTCACGTCAGCGAACGAGAGTGATGGGACAAGCGTCAGCGTACGAGGGTTGACGGATGAGCCCCAAACAAATGTCTTGCATTCGTCAGCGGCGATTACGCGCGCGTCAGACTGCGTCAGACTGACAGCGCAGGACAATGAAGGAGTGTGGATGTTGGATATTATAGGCTGAAGTTTTAAAAAGTATTTTTTTTAAATGTCATTACGGAAAGAAAATTAAAAATTGATTATTTTATTCTATGAACTGATAATGCGTGACAATATCAATTAATTGTGAATAGAATTGATTGTCTTCATTATTTTGAGATATAAATAAACGATTATTAAATTGTATTCTTTTCTATTCTTTACATTTTAACACTTTGAATTTAGATTCCTTATGACTTATGACATAACTTTTTAGGTATTCTGTAACGTAAAAGATCAAAGCATAATTAAGTTATTAAATTACAACTTAGGTTTTTAATTCAGTTTAATTGATACTGATAATATTCAAATAGGTACGTTGTAGTTACGATGGGATTATGTAAGGTAGGTGTGGGTTTCTGCAAAGCTTTTCGAAAACTGCAGGAAAGAGGAATAAAACAAGTCGACATTTCAAAAATCTTAAAGCAAAGTGCTCATTTGCAATCTAGACATTCCGCCCTCCTCAAAACATGGGAATGCAGCGTAAAAACGTATTCTACAATTATTTTAAAAACGCAGGAGGGTATTTCGAAAACATTTTTTAATTTAGCACGCGGCATTTGTAATGGAAACGTCTCGGTTGTAAACTCGCGTCGTATTTCTGTCGTCTCTGCGTGCGGCTGCTCTGTGCAAAATATCTCTGTAATAGGGCGGGAAATATGAGCGCTCCTGCTGTTATTATTTTTCATACGATGTTTACCGAGCATAATTTAAGAGCCGCGTTTATTGTGGTTTTGCATACATTTTTGCTCGTCAAACTCTATTTTTTTTTACTGAATATCGCCCGTAATAAACTTGTATGATAATCAGAGATCGATAGTAAACAGTAGGCATGGAAAAGTTAGTTGTCTTTATCTTAATCATAAATCTACTAGTGACCCGCCCACGCTTCGCTTCCGGTGAATTTTATATATGAACCTTCCTTTTAAATCCCTCCATCTATTAAAAAAACTACATCGAAATCTGTTGCATAGTTTTAGGATTTAATCATACATCGGGATATAGGGACAGAGAGTGTCTTTTTTATACTATGTATTGATATAATATTATGCACCAGGTTTAAAGAGGTATTATTATGTTTTTTTCTCTAACAATGCTAATGCTAGTATGTTAAAAGATGAGTGTATTGTGTTAGTATACTTTACTAAAATTTGTATACTAAAACGCCTGTATTAACCGTTGTTGTTCTTTTCAACTTGTTCCCTTAATCGTGCTTTGGAGCCGAAGCTCGACTGTCTTGCATGCTACGAAGCTACGATTGGATTCGTAGCACTTTTTGAACTGTGTGTAATGATCACTTAGGCTTCCTATCTCTTACCTTACTACGGCTTTCAAAGGAAGGTGTTTTCAAGAGTTCAGGCAGTTTATTTTACTAAATAAAGTTTATACTATTGAAGTACTGTAGTAAAATGTATCTGTAGTTTTATCCGGTGATCAATAGAATAGAATAGAATATTTGTGTAGTGTAACTTTAGAAACAATTTTGTTTTTATTTTCAGGCTGTTACGTAAAACAAATAAGTAAATTAATTCCATAGTTTGTCTTGCCAAATAAAACAACACCTATATTTAGAGCTGGGTAACTTAGCAGCAAAAATACCATATGCCGTGTTACACAATGACTGCTATACAAAAAGGGCCTTTTCTCATAGCCTTCTTTGTAGGGCTTACCTACAGTGAAATGCTGAATATACTATACTTTGAGGGTAACGCAATAAGGTTCAGAGTGGAATGACATCATATTATATGGTAGAGATAGACTACAACACAGTGTTACCAATTGTCATGCCGATATGTTTTATTTCTATATTTGTAGAAGACTTATTCCATTGAATAAACATTTTCAGGTTTAATAAGTTTTATATTTTCTCTTTCACTAGTATTATATCGATTTAAGACCTGATTAACTATTTGATTGTGTTGTAGTCAAATGAAAAAAGTGTGACTTATTTATTATATTTTTTTTTTCCTTATGACGTATGTCCTTATGCATAATATACGCCATCTGATTACAATCTTTAGTAAAAATAAGTAAAAATAAATTACTCATTAGTCTTTAAAGACTAATGAGTAATTTATTTTTAACTTAAATTCCACCAATTTTAACAAAAAAATACCAATCATTTTTTAAAGAAAAATTCACCATCGCTGCTTGCGAAGACGAAAAATTCCTCTCATAATTCACTGCTGCTACTAAGAGAATATGCAAAATCCCGGACCTGGCAACACTGCAGTGCATATGAAAAATAGTTGGAAGTTAAATATCGCGTCGGCAGCGCTATTGTTGCATCCAACTTGTTGCTTTTAATTCCTTTGCTTTATTTTAAAATTTTTGTATTTTAGACGAGAAAAGGAAGTAACGTACCCGGTTATACTGTAACTCTACATATAACATAGCTTACAGTGTGCTTGCTATAGCATAAGCATATTTTTTGACTGCCGCAAAAAAGGGGATTATAATATGTTAGGTATAATTATTGCCTACTTGCTATAACATATTTGTTTTCTTTTCACAACACCTCAGAAAGAGTTTCATAATAATTCATTATTTACTATAATTATTGAAGTATACAATTTAGTGTTTTTTCTCATGCTGTCATGTTGCGATATAAATCGTTGTTAAAGGCAAAGTTAATATAAGGTTTTTACTTTTATGACTTACAAAAATTATGTACATACACTTAGTTTGTAATTTTATTTGATAAATATACATGTTTAATCTAGCTGACTGTAGTCGTTTTCAGTATTCCATTCTCTGACCAGACCTTTTCTTAGGTCCGCCCAGCCCCCATTTTAATTGGGAAATGTTAATTCGAACACGTGACCGGTTCCTTTTCGTGTGAAACAATAATTTCGGGAACTCCCTCTCTATTAGAGGACTCAATTACCCTCCCGTGCGGTCCTCAATGAATATTTTTCCTCAGCCGCTCGGAGGTTAATTAAAATTCCCTCCTTGTGAGGAAGTGGAAACTATTTTAAGGTCGCAGTCGTATTTTGTTGCGATACGATCGCGACATGATTATTTATGCGGACATTAGGGGAGGTAACCCCATCGATATGCCTCTTTATATGCGGTTTGGTACAGGTATGTACACAAGTGTTCCACAATATTCTTAAATAACAGACAACA
Source organism: Maruca vitrata (assembly GCA_039566165.1). NCBI lineage: Eukaryota > Metazoa > Arthropoda > Insecta > Lepidoptera > Crambidae > Maruca > Maruca vitrata. The sequence continues at coordinate 4,132,139 of CM076926.1, forward strand.
TCGCATATATTGAAACTAGTACCAAAAGTGGAATAAAATTAGACCCACCTAGGAACGAGGCGAAAAAACAAACTGACCATACGCAAGTAATTTACTCAGATACATCTGTTATCTAATATCTATTTCTATACTGAATTTGGTATGAATGGCCCAAACTGAAACTTTCTGAAGCAACATTAACCTCCAGACCTCTCAGAGATCGAATAGTGTATCGATTCATAAATCAGAAATGATATTTTCTTAGAGAATCTCGATAAATAATTCCAGCCGTAGGGCGTCCTGTGGGCGCTTAAAAGCACTTTATTCTTAGAAGCAAGACTTGAAAATATGTCTTTTTACTCTCACCTTAAACATTTCTAGCATGTTACTAACCTTTCATAAGTACTTTAGACGTTCTTTCATGTGTAAATCTTTTATAGCGCTCCAAGATCTTTATATTTTTCACAGAATTTGTGTCTCACGCAAAACCTATTGTAGTAACTTTTTGTAATAATTTTGGTATTGCGCTTTTTTATATTATTTTTATTAGCCTTGGGAATCCGCTAGACAAAACCAATACTTACTTATTGCTTTAAAAAAACTGAATTATGTCAAATGACATACTGGTCTTGAAGGTCGAACTGAAGACCTATAACTTTTCAGATATCATCAAAAATTACTCAGACTTAAGTCTTGCAAACACTTTTGAGCTCACCTGTCCCTAGGCCTAAGAGTCGGATAAGTTTTTCAGTTCATTCGTTAAGTGGGCCGTGAAACAGCGATTTATGGCGTCTTAACGGTGTAGCTGATAGTTGCTTCCATTTAAAAGGGAAACCGAAACCCCACGAACAAACAAACAACGCAACAAATCAAGTATCTAACGGAATGTTTCGTTAAAACATTGTGTGGAAGAGGTAATGTTCAAAGGTAATTCGAAGAAAACAGTGCAAAGCAAAACAACATGTTTCTTTACAACGCTTTTAAAATGATCTTTTTGAGGCTGCATTGACGGATAGCTTACGTGCAAAAACGAATTATTAGGCTTTAAGTAAAGTAAGTAAAAGTGTTGTAATAAGTAACCGCCTACATTGATGACGTAACAGCTGAGTAGCTCAGTTGGTTTAGAGCAGTAGACGTGTTTTCTAGAGATCGGTGGTTCAAGTTCTCGTCCAGGCGGGATAATGATTGTGAATTCTTTTAATTTCAGAATTTACATTTGAGTACAATAAAACAACAGTTAAAAAATTTCGGCTTTTGTTCTGAGATCCTTAAAGGTTAAATACGTGATGGTTTTTTAAACAAAAGACTGTATGCTGTTGTGACAAACATTACTTGACAACTTCATTTTGGAGTAACTTTGAAACTGTTTCTTTCTTAAACTTCCAAGCTAAGTCCTTTGCAGTTTAAAACCAATGACTCGATTCAATGCAAACAATGATGTTCTCGGGAGAACTAATCTTGGTAATGAGCGTTTGCCCGTTGTTTTTGCAGGACAGGAATAGTCCGTGCAATTGTCTCCGGGATAATGGGGAATCAAGGCGGGATGTCCCTTTAAGGGCGGCTATGGAGGGCTTGGGTTGCATTGCTGACATTCGTAGCAATCAATATTATGAGGAGTATGTATGTGTTGATGGCTATGTGGTTAATGCTGTCGATTTCCAAGCGAAAAGTGACCAGGCAAACTCCACCAGGTACCAAATTTATATGTAAGTATACCTACTGAATGGGTAAACCAACGCTCTAACATCTAATTATCTATTCTGTATTCAAGAGGAAATGGTACTTTTTTCTTCATAAATAATCTCGTAGTTAACCTTCATCAAACAATACACCTAATTCGTTCCACATAAAAACATTTTTAATTCGAATCCGGCCTCATTTCAGAAATATTTCCCAGGGCCGGCCGTTCGGCCAATTCCCACAAATCAAGGCAGACAAAGAGGCGAGCAGCCATAATGAAGCTCGGAAATTAGCATCTCTATTTAAGGCAGGGCCGTTTAATTTATCAGGGGAGGGGGATTCGTAAACGCGCCTCGTAAAAGCTCTTAGACTATACAGCGATTCGGGGATGGTGTTATGTAGTAAACTGCGAGCGAACGGCGCGAGTTCTAACAAAGGTGATAGAGTACCGTGAAAATGGACAGTTACCCAGTGTCCAAGTTTTGCTAATCAATTTAGATTCAAGGAATGAGTAAAAGCGAGATCAAATAAATATAATTGTATACCTCGTTAATAGACAGTAGGTATCCATTATCCAACTTAGTATGCAACCACTTTAGGCTTTAGAACAGATAAAGTGGAAAGAACTACCACGAAAGTCACGAGATCTCACAAAGCGTTTCAGCTATATTAGATAATGAAATGTTTTGTCTTGTTGTTGTTGGGTAATCAAAAATTTGATTCTAATGAACAGCTAGGGGTTAGGGGCTCGAATAATGATACCAACATTTGTATTCTAAAATATGCCAGGATTCGGTTAAAAATCACGCTATTCCTCGGAACTTATTGTTGTTCTATTGCATTTTACATCGTAAAATGATTTACGAGCTTATTCATTCCGTTTCCAATATTTCTCCCCGAATGGGAGGCGAATGACACAATGGCATTGTGTTTCTTTCAAAGAAGGTTAAAAGGTTGACCGTCCTCTTTGAATATTTCAAAAGCGTCATTACCAGTGATTGACGATATATTTTTGCTTAACTTTTGACTGAATTTTCGGAATGCTCTAAAGTAGCTTTGGGTTCGCCGATTTATTATACTCATATTTCAGCAAATGATATTGTAGTAACAAATAAATGAATAAATCATAACTTTGCAGACATGTTGAAACAAATATTCACGATTTCCAATCATGACTCGACACCTATCAAAAAGTTAAAAGTCGAAACATTTTAATTCTGATGGAACATTTAAACGACATACCGACACAACGTTATTTCATATTTTTAAATTCTTGATATGGCTTTTATACAATACCTTGTATGATAATTTGTAATTCATAATGTTAGTCTTCATGGATCTACGTGCGATATTAGGAGTAGCATTTTCATATCTACTTATACTAAACTGTTATATTTAGTGTAATGGAAAGCGAAAGTCAAAAAGAAAGTAATTCTACCTAAAAAGCAAGTGTGGTGGCAACAAAAAAAACAAAATTTTGAATTGCACTCAGCTATTTTCAAGTTATTACTTTTATTCTGTCACATCTTATAGTAATAGAAGATGCGTACCTATCTAGATACATTTATAGATAGTTATTATTAAGCCTACGGTTTTAGGCGAAGTCCCATCAAGCTTGGTGCCCTCTTGCATAACCTCGTTCTATTAATTAGTGTCATCTCCTAGCTAACAAGGTAAAAGTCTCGTAGGGAAGGGAACGCGTCTTGTATACGCGCGAACAGCTGTTTGACGAGCATTAGACGATGAAAACCTTCTTGCTGTGTTGTTTTTTTTTGTTAGTGGATATTAGGTCTTAAAGAAGGTTGGTAAGTGCCAGTGTTGAGTCGTGAAGGTGACACAGAGCATAATGATAAAGAGATAAAAAATATTTTTTACAACAAGAAGGCAAGTTAAACTAAATAATATATTTATTTAATCATATTAAAAAACAGACAGGTCTATAATTGTTGACAGACTATACAATGGGTATAAAATGTGGCCTCTGTACACAAAATCATTTCTAAACAAAAGCGATACAGAAAGAGTTTAAAATCTTCTTGCAGTATTACATTACGTGTTTTTTACTCTATATATTTTTTTATGAATTCATTTCAAAATAAAAAAAAAACTTGTTTGAATATTTGTTTAATGTTCAAATACCTTCATTAATAATGAAGGCCTTTGGTAAAAATAGAAATGGGCTAAAATAAAGCAAGACATTAATACGAACTAGTCGTTAGTTAAAAGATGTGTAGGTTATTTATCGCAATCCGAGTTTCTTATTTATTAAAGATGGGATGGATGGATGGATATACGGTGGAAAATAAATTCTGAATACATACAATTTTCATACATTTGCTAACACATGGCGATATAAGAAAGCTTTTTCACAAATTGAAAGCAAAGCTCCGAAGAAAATGTGAACGGAAAACTCACTTGATTAGCGCTGGTAGAGCTAACCAAAATATCTTCGAACATTTTAGGCTAAATTTTGTTTCATTCGAAAGTTTTCTGCCCAAGAATAAAACTGAATGTTGGCTTATGATGGTAACGCTTTAACTGACGAATTTATGTCAGACGATCGAAGCTTTGTAGGCTATAAGCTGACAAATCTCACGAAAATATCATTTAATCTTTAAACTAGAATGGTATGAAGTATGTTAGTGTGGTGTACTAATTATATTTTTGTTAAGAAACAAATCATATTGAATTGATCCTTCACAACTGTAAAATCTTCATTTCGTTTTGTTCTTAGGTGTTGAAATTTCCAGACAATTTGTAACATATATTGTTCTACTTTTGTTTTTATACATTTTGTTACATTATGCCGTGTTTTTGTTCCTACGCTACGAACTTTAGCTCTAGACTACGGTTGGATGATGATTGTCAACCTAATCGATACGTCAATATCCTAAAACTATTAAATAGGTCCGAGTAAACATAAAAGATAAGGCGAAAGTCATTCGTATACTACCATACTAATTGATAATTGTTACCAATAGTAATTATACGATCACCTCTATTCCCGTAACATCAATGGTTCACCGTAACCCACCGTCAACCGGCACAATTAACCCAGATCCGTTTCCGGTCTAGTCTATTCCTGCCTATGACTTGACTTGTGCTAAATCTGACTCAGTATTGAATGGAAATAGTTCAGACAGGTCAACGGCTTTAATATATTTATCATTTTATAAACGGCCGGGAGATAAATACGAAATGTGTCACCCATAAAAATTTCTTGAGACCCGATGATAACCTGAACTGGGTAATTTCTTTGGAATCCGTGATAAGCTTCGCGTTTTCCATTGCCTTTAATTAAAACATTACTTACCTTAATTTCACAGTTGGGTAAAATGTATCTAGGTCTGGGAGATGAAAGTGGTGACTAGTAACACTCATGTCATTATGTAAAAAAATGTCCGTCATCTCTTACAGGTGACGGACATTTTTTTTACATCCCATATTATCGCACTGCTGAGAGAAAAAGTATTTTCCAAACCTATCCACTGCCTATTCAAGGCTAGGACATGCCAGTTCTTTGGTAGCTGGACCAGATCATCAATAGACATGCTATTCCTTATTTTGTTACTTTCTACTTTTATTCTTATCACTAGCTAAGTTGTCCAAGGGATAGATACTTTAGGTATTCCCAGAGTACATGGAGTAAAGCACTCGAGTACTTAAGAGACTACATAAAATTCAGAATTACAAAGTTTACATACACTTATTAACATCCAACTTTATATTCGAGTTATATAACTAAACCGCCTATTCGGAATGGCCATCAATTTGTTAGTCCAACAAATGACGCCCGTTTTCCACGCAATTCTGGCGGCGTCAGCTCAAAGGTACAAATGTAAATGTTCGCTGTAAACCATAGAGTAATCTCTGCGGCCTGCGCCGATGACAGAGCGCACTGCAAAGCAAATAATCACGACAATTAGCGAGTGTTTGCGACGAGGCTTCGGCTGGGCCACAGTCCATGTGGGGGCGGTGAAGCGACTGCTACTCGAAAGGTTAGGTATTGGCTAACCATAGGCTATAGCCTATTGTCCACGTAAAGTTATGCGCACGCTTTCGTCAATTTGCTTGCTTCTTGCTTGCCTCTTGCGTAGAAACCTTTAAAAGCGTGCGTAATCGTACGCGTGGTTTAAGAGTACACAGAGAAACATACTAGTTTATTTTGTCAAGTGGGGAAATCCTGTGAAGTTAATATGAAAATGAAAAATGAAAAATGAAAAAGTTTTTTATTGAAACAAACACCAATACAAACATTAATGTAGCCCTGACTTCTGAAATAGGAGAACCTGTACTTATATAACTTTTTTACTTCCTTACCAATATTATACTTCATTACTAATATGATAATTGAACTGACTTAAATGAAATGAAAAATTGTTACACAGAGTCTGAATAGAAACTAAGCAAACAAAGGCAGTTATGGTTTATTTATATTAGGTATGTGTTCTAGTGCTCGGGTAGGTATGGGCCATAACCCTATACTTATGTTGATAGGTAATAATACAAATTAATCCGTATCACACATATAAATTCGTGTTACTTCAAACATGTGATGTAAGTGGTGAAGGGATTACGAGTATACTTTACTGGATCCATTGTATACTGTGGCTGCGGCTAGGGACGAACGGAACTCAAACACGGCGGTAATTAAACGTGACTACGCGCTACGAGGATCGCGATACTGTGTAATGACTGATAATAAATACACTGAAAAATGTAACTGCGAACCGCACTGTTTACGTTACGTCTGAAACGGTAATTTAAAGTAAGAATGAGACTTGAACTGGCAATAGTTAAACTAAGCTAAGGAGAGTATGGTGAAGAAGAAGCTTTAGTTTCGAATTCTGACGCCATGCAAATCGGAAAATCGAAATGTTAAATAAGTGTTTATTGAGAAAACTGAATATGTGCGGGATATTTACCATGTTGTTTTATTTTAATGAGTTCCCGATACTGGGGTACTGTTGCAAGCGATATAATCACGGGTTAACTTTCTTCGGAGTTAACCTGTGATGGACTTATGCAGGTTTCTAATGTATGTAATCATGACAGTTAAAATAATGTCTATATTCCGTCTATTGTCCCCGAATCGTCGGGTTTTTAAAAATGTATCAGTCATCATCAGTAGAGTCCTACCATACAATCGTTTTAGTCGTAAGATTAGTTATATTTCAAACGTTTGTGCGAACAGACACAGAGTAAAGAAAGCGGCGTATAATAAAAAGCAACATTCAAACGAATTGACTAACTCTTCCTTTTTGAAGTCGGTTAAATATATCAAACATTACTTAGACCCTGGTTAACAAACGAAAGACACAACCGAGTAATAAGACTCTCGTAATTCAGATGCGGCATATCTACCCGATCCGTCAACTAATCCGGCAAATGCAAGCCCACAATAAAGCCTATAACGTTTCGTAGTAAAAGTTAATTTGGCTGACGCCTAAAATTAAGCACCGTTTACAATGTCCGCGAGACGCCGCTGATTGATGAGGGCGTCCGTGTGGACGGGCCCTTAGAATAGCGGGCTGGTGTTAAAAGATAAGCATTATTTCACTTATCTTTAAGCAAAACTTATCCGTGTTTTCCTGTGTCTGGTTGTATTGTTTTTTCTGTTTAAGTACGTATTTTTTGTGTATGGAATACATCAATCATATAATATCTTTTTGATATCTGTAACACAAATAAATATGATTTAATAGGGCAATGAAGAAATAAAATTGTAAGGACATTAGATGTTGTGGTATATTTCTTTATGTATCGCTTTTACAGTTCAGTTTATTGAATTCCAATGTATTGCACTTTAGTTAAATGGCTAAATACTGTTTTAATGGTATGGCTTGGACACGGATAAATCTATGAACGAGTAAAATTGACATACGATGATGGCTTGGAGTAGCCTCGTCATCATCACCGGACTTGCGGGGGAGTGGATGGCTCTCACCCCTAAACGAGTAAAATATAATATCGGTAACAGCATCATTGTAATCAATTACAATCAATGTAACAAATAGGTACGTAATCCAACATTATTTTGTTGGTTTGTTTTAAAAAATAGAATTAAGCAATCTGTTCACAAAGCGCCCATATTTTTATTTTCTAAATCGAAACGTGTTTTCCTTTTAGCCCTAATATTTGCAGGGAAACCTCTGCCCCAACTACTCCCGTTGTAAATCACCAAAGCTATCTAGGTCATACTAAGTTACGTTTTTAAATTAAACTAATTTTACGATTATCTCGCGCGTGCTATTCTAAACATTATTTAGAGATCCGACGATTCGAGCTCTTTACAGCGCTCGTAGTCACGGGCAAGACTATTGAAGAAATCTTCGTGTAGTGCTCGCGCAAATAATAGTCAATTATACTTCGGCTTCGTCCTCGGGATTAGCAAATAACACTTGTAGTACCGCCCAGTAGTTCGCCTTTGTCACACTATATTTGAGGAAGAAAAAAAAATATCTTTGACGTTTGGTCTGTCACTCACCCGCTTCATTCGCTTTTTAGTGTCGCCAACGATCACACGTAGTGTCTTCATTAAAAGTGATTTTTCACAATGCCTTAGCTAAAAAAGTGAGGATAAATACGAAATTAGAATAGAAAGTTCAGCGAGAATGTTATTGTCGGAGTACCTAGATCTAAATCATCGGATAACCGGTCCGGCTCGGAGTCTCAAGGTCAGTCGTATCAACTTAAATGTTAATTTTATCGTTATATTTTAACCTTATTTTCAATTATATGCTGGGTTTACCAATAAACCAATTTTACAAGAGTATTATTGGAAGATTTTCTCTAATTAGTAAGCAAATCGTATTTTAAAATCAAGAATATTAAGCACGCATTCATAATGTTTTAATAAGTAAATGTGAAAACGTCGTGTTAGATATGGTTTTTATCTGTTTTGTGGGTTTGCGTATTTCTCTTTGGAGCTATACTACCCAAAGAGTTAGTTTTGAGTACAAAACTTTGGACTGTCTCTTAGCTAATTATGTACTCGGTTTAAATGATTATAATTATGTAGTACACAACGAGAGGATGTTGTTTACAAAAATGACGACATTTTTATGAAAAGTTCGACGACGTTTTGTAGGGGAAATGTGTTTTATAGGATATTTCCGGGTAAGTAGGTAGTGTTATATTATATACTTACCTGTTAGTTTTTTGCAAACAGTAGGTACTTTGAGCTATTTCTTAGCAAATTATGTACACTGTATTTATTAATTGCATTACACAATGCATTATTAATCCGAGAGGTCTTTGTTTACAAGACTGACTACACACTTATGAAAAGTTTGACGACGTTTTGTGAGGGAAATGTGTTTTTAAGGATATTTCCGGGAAAGTAAGTGGTTTTATATATACTTGCCTGTTTTATGGGTTTGCGTACTTCTCTTTGGAGCTGTACTACCCAACAAGTTAGTTTTTGCGAACAATATTTACTTTGAGCTATTCCTTAGCAAATTATGTACACTGTATTTATTCATTACATTACATAATGCATTATTAATCCGAGAAGTCGTTTTTAACAAAAGTGACATCACACTTAAGAAAAGTTTGACGACGTTTTGTCCGGGATATGTGTTTTTGTGGGTTATTCCGGGTAAGTAAGTCATATTATACATATGTACTTACCTGTAATGTGGGTTTGCGTACTTCTTTTTGGAGCTGTACTACCTAACGAGTTATTATTGCGAACAATACTTTAGGTTATTTCTTAGCTAATATGTACACTGTATTTAATCATTACAATGTGATGTGTTTGTAAAATAAGGGTTTGCGTACTTCTCTTTGGAGCTGTACTACCCATCAAGTTAGTTTTGCGAACAGTACTTTGGGCTGTTTCTTAGCTAATTATGTACACTGTATTCAATCATAATAGTGTGATGTGTATTATAAAGTACGGGTTTGCGTACTTCTCTTTGGAGCTGTACTACCCAGCAAGTTAGTTTTTTTTGCGGACAGTACTTTGGGCTGTTTCTTAACTAATTATGTACACTGTATTTAATAATTACAGTGTGATGTGTGTTATAAAATACGGGTTTGCGTACTTCTCTTTGGAGCTGTACTACCCAACAAGTTAGTTTTTGCGGACAGTACTTTGGGCTGTTTTTTAACTAATTATGTACACTGTACTTATTCATAACAGTGTGATGTGTTTTATAAAATACGGGTTTGCGTACTTCTCTTTGGAGCTGTACTACCCAGCAACTTAATTTTGCGAACAGTACTTTGGTCTGTTTCTTAACTAACAATCATATTCAGAGCATAATAACGCTTGATGGGGTCGCTGCGCCCGAGCCCGAGGCGCACGTCAGCCGCGACGCTGCGTCCTCAGCAGAATGCGAGGCCATGCGCGGCGCGAGCGCGGGTCCAAGGCGCTGCCTTTGACTGACGGCGGCCCTGGCGCTTCCTCCGCCGCCACATCTCACTCCACCACTGCGTTACCTACTGAGGAGGATTGAGAGTCCAACAATGCAATGCTGGACCAGACCAACCTCGAAATATTAGTAGACGATCCAAATGTGTCCATTACCTATTGCGCGGAAATTCATAAAGACCTAGCGGTCAGATTGGAGCATGGAATTTCTAAAGTACTCCAAAAGGATTTTAATGAGAAAAATTTACTGCCTTGTAACTGCAGGCTTATCAATGCCTGTATTAAACGCAGAAATAAAGGCGGCTACCTCCGAAGTTAATACTGAACGCGATAAAAGTATCGAAATTAGGTAAAATCAAATCGCTACTGCCATGTTATCATGTCAAGTCGTGCAATAAATTCTCTCATTACTAAAGCTGATGCAGAACCAGATTTGGTGAAGCTATTGATGGACCCCCTCCGAATAGGACCAGGCCATCGAACTCATCGAGGCCCTCGGAGCATCAGTCGTCGCGCGGCCGGCGCTAGACGAGGTAAAATACAGGCAGATTGCCTTATTTTATGACCAATGGACCCTAATCGCCAACGTCCAACAGTCAATCAGTCCTTTCTTGTAATAAAGGTTATAAAATCCCGTTTACTTGTCCAGTTACACAAACATCTGTCCCAACAAGTAAAAATCTTTCTTATACAGAAAGCTCAACTTGACAGAGGCAATAGATAACGTAATATCTACTGGAGCCATATCCGGGTAACAGCCAATAAAAAGACAGTTTTTTTGTCAAGTATATTTTTAGTGCCCAAGCCAAATGGTAAACACTGTTTCATTTTGGAATAAAAACATTTCATAAATTTATAAAAGCAGATCAATTCAAGATTGAAGATCTACGTACAGCTAAAATTAATTACAAGAATATGCTACATGACTATAGTCGACTTAAAAGACGCTTACTAATTAATAAAAAGTCATCCTGATTCCAGAAAGTATTAATGATTCCAATTTGACCAAAATATATATGAATTTAATGTATAACTATTTGGTTTGGGTACAGCGCCATATATTTTCACTAAGGTAATGAAACCGTGTGAAATGAATGAAGCCCGTTTGTTGCGCTCTGCCGGACTAATATCAACAAATTACTTAAATATTTTTTGGCTAATAGCGAACAATGTTTGTTTAATACAACACAAACCACTTCTATTGGTTTTATAAAAAACAAAGGGAAAAGTCTTAGGACATTAACCAATTCATGCACCTTTTTAGGTTTTCTAGATTCAGAAAATTTCCATGTCACATTGCCTATATATATAATCAATTTCCGATTTATTTATTTTTTTTCCTTTCACAAATTTCATTGAAAGTGAATTGCACTTAAGATTGAATTATTAGTTTCTGTTTGTCCTGCTGTGGAATACAGCTGGCTATTTACAATATTTTATTTTTTGAGCGGATTAAATATATAGGTTTAAAATTATATAACAACTACGATAAATATATTATGAACTTACCTGCTGGAGCCTGGAGGAAAAGTGCAATACAAACCATTTTGTAGGATTAAAGAGGATAAACATGACTTGGAAATTTTCTCGGATGTCTCAAATACGGGGTGGGGGGCTGCCCATGGGAGAGAAACGGCTGGCGGGTTGTGGAGAACTCAAGAGAAAACGCAACATATCAGCTATCTAGAGATTCAAGCTGCCTTTTTCGGGTTAAAAAAGTTTGCCAAAAATTTGACTAACCGCCAAATTTTACTACGCATTGACAACACGACAGCCATGTCTTACGTAAACCGAAGCGTAGGTATTCAGGTTCCGCACCTCACAGATATTCCAAAACTGTTTTGGCAATGGTGTGAATATCGCGGACTTTAAGTTATGGCATGTTACATAAGTTAGTCAGATAACATTACGGCCAACGCAGAATCTAGGCGTGTCGGATATAGAATGGAATTGGCGGATGGGGTATACCAGGAAATAATCTTGAAGTTCGGGGAACCCCAAGTCGGCTTAGTACCTCTGTGGCCTACACAGCCCTGGTAACCACTTTTTAACAGTCTCTTGTTATCTGAAAAAATAATTTTAAAGCTAGTAAACATTCAATTTTATCCTCTAATTCTAGCGATCACGACATACACACCAAGCTTACCCTGGTGGCAGGGCTCTTATGCGGACGGCGTGGTTAAGGAGGAGTGTTCCCCCGTCAGCAATTTATGTTATTTTGGCATCAATATCCAAAAATTCCTATAAACAATATGTAGTTTATTTACGGCGCTGGATACATTTTTTGTGTTGTAAATAATTTAGGAGGTGACAGAGTCAAATGGTTTTTTCAAAAGGATACTTCGGTTTCGACCTCCATTACCTAAGTATCCCATAACATGGGATACGTCCATAGTACTTAATTATGCTAGCCAATTTTACCCAAATGAAACATTAGATATCAAAAAACTTTCGAAACAACTCATAACACTCCTAGCTTTTTTGATAATATTAGTACAAAGAATATTGAGATTTTCTCTACCAAAATAAATATAAAGATTCCTGATTTTAGTATTGCCTTTTTTCGAGAGGCCCGAAATATGCCCGGCAAGAGCTTTACTTGTTTATTTAGAAAGAACAAACCTTATAAGGAAGGATATTGACTCTCTCTTATAATTATAATTATAATTATAATAATAATAATAATTTGTTTATTAGCAAGAAACACGGTTACATAATAAGGTGTTAAACATTAATTCATCGCTTTAAGAAAGCTATTTAAAGCAGTAGGCTTCCAGACCTTAAGTCGGCGGATTAACGAGATGTTGCACGATAGTAGTATCGATGTAGACGTATTCACCGCGCACAGCTCGAGCCACGCTGCCACACCCGCGGCTCATCGCTTAGGCTCAGTCTAGAACAAATTAGACGAACCGCTGGATGGAGCGGCTCCTAGAATACATTCTATCGGTTCTATAATAGAACCACAAGTTATTTAAATGCTGATGAAGACACTTCTTTTACAAGAACGATTGTTAATGGAACCCAATGAATCAAACCAGATGCTTGAATTGTTCCAATAGATTATGCTGATTTATATAATTAGATATAAACACAATATTTCATTATTTTTCTCTCAAAGTCTACAAGTGTTATTTGCTAATCCCGAGGACGAAGCCGAAGTATAATTTATGATTAAACGAACTTACCTGTACGTGAAGTTCTATCATAATTATACGAAGGCTTCGTCCGAAGGGATTAGCAACCCTCCCTCCCTGCGAAAGCTTTCCCCCTTTTTAATGAAATATTTTCAGCTATACTCGTACTCTAAACTTAATGAAGCGGGTGAGTGACAGACCAAACGTCAAAGATATTTTTTTTTCTTCCTCAAATATAGTGTGACAAAGGCGAACTACTGGGCGGTACTACAAGTGTTATTTGCTAATCCCTTCGGACGAAGCCTTCGTATAATTATGATAGAACTTCACGTACAGGTAAGTTCGTTTAATCATAAATACTACGTTACCTCGCCCGCTATTCTAGTGGCCCCACACTGGGCGATAAACGCGAACGTTCAACTTTACGGGCGGACGTCTGACGACTGGCAGATGATACCAGCTGATGCATTAACGAATTCGCCTACTTTAATTGAATCTCGCCTATGTAGGTCACTTCTGATGATAGAGGGGATTATGACCAGTAGATGAGTGGTCTGGAAGACTTTTAGAGATTGATCTGTTTATCTGTCACAAGGAAATATAGGTTAATGCAAGTCTTCATAAGCTGTATGTATATGGATCTGCAAGCGATCGGGAGAATCTTATTGCAAGTCGTCGTAAGTATTCACTCACATACGCAATGTTAAAAAACGAAATCTGACAAATATATTACTAAAAAAACCTGGGCAAAAAGTAATCTCAGTCTAAAAAGTAAAAATTAAGATTTTGTAACTCAAGAGTTAAATAAGTACGAGTACTCGTGATTTACTACTAATCTAGAGCTATGAACAACAAATACACGATATCTGAGACACACACATACAGACAAAATTTAGCCCTAATTTTGTTCATTCAATATATTTACAATATTGGTAGACAATTACGTGCCGACAAAATTGAACTCTAAAATTATTTGGATATTTACTACAGTCAATTGTTATCTACGTATGCGTGTATTACTCGAAGTACAAGCACTTGAAACTGAGTAGCTAGTCGTGTGAGTAATTCCAACTTACTACATCCACAATAACTCTATAACGTTTATTCGCTACAAACACTATTCAATTTTATAACATCATTACGACGGAGTCCGTAAACGAACGCCGATATAATACGAACACAATGTTGCATTTAATTTGCTAGTATTGTTCTATCAGTGTTTTGGCAGCGAATCCCTGGGTAATGCAGTTAACTGAGCGAAGTGCAGTGTTTGCGAGACTTCGAACAATACGGATCTTTGAGCACGGACCAGAAATGCATAACTGGATGGGCCGCGGAACTAGGGTCGCCATTACATTTTGTGTTGACTGACAATTTACTGTGGTGATTTTGTTCTTTAGCTAGATAAATACATCTTTAAGTTTTATAAAAATTAAAATTTGGTTATTCAAGATACAGACTAAGCCGCTCTAAGTTGACTGATTTGACACATGTCAGACTGCCTGCAACACAACAACAACAACGACAACGGTAAAATTGCCGAAGCATATAAGTAACAGTTATTTCCACTTTTTAACCAAGCAAGGTCTAATTATATTTTTTTTTATTTAAAACATTTATTCACATCTGGAAGATTGAATTGAAGTTTCTTATCTAAACATATATTTATTTTTAAAATTCAATACTTATTAAATCCTTCATCCTATTTAAAAAAAATACCTGGTGAGTATTACCCATTACGTCACTATGAAAACGTGTCAAACGGCGTAGCTTTGTAAAAGCGTAATACAGAGTGGAAATTTTAAGTTTTGTTTTTATAATTCAATTATTTTAAGTAATAAAAGACAAATAATTAGATAATTAGGTGCATTTGACATTTTGAAATAACGTCTTATTTTTAAAAGTTGTTCTATATGATTCGCTAAATGTGTGTCTTAACAAGGATAAATGCAAAATATAAAATAAAAAGTGTCAAATCGGTCAACTTAAAACAGCCTAAGCCTGTTTTAAGCCTGTTTGTCTGTTATAAGCCTGTTTTGGAATCCCATGTTACATTCTACTTGGACATCAGATAGCTTATGTCTAATCTTAAGTATTTACTCGATAACGACAACTGTTAAGTCTAAAAAATATTGGTCGGAAAGTAATAAAGTATTTTTAATTTTGTTTTTTTAATAAAATGACCCCGACCGCCTCTGTCCGTCTGTCTGTCTGTACGCGATGAACTCAAAAAAGACTGAACATATTTTCATGCGGTTTTAACCAAACCCGTCGTTTACGTTCCTGTGGAAGGTTTTTAGGGATAGTCTGATGGGCTGATGATGATATCATCAGCCCATATACGTCCCCACTGCTGGAGCACGGGCCTACCCTAAACTAGGGCGATAAGGCTTTAGTCAACCATGCTGGCCCAGTGCGGGTTGATCCTAAGAATATCTTCGTTGGTGATATACGTCTGGGCGCGATTCCTGAAGGGACGGGTGTTCAAATCTAGGTCACAGTGGAGCAATTGATTTTTTCCGTTATTCAAAAGTTCATAAAGGCAAGATAGTATGTTACATCATATTCATCGAATTTATAATCGTATTCAGACTTATCCATATTCTTACTACAAACGAAAACGTCCATTACCACATACAAATGTCTTGTAAATCCTGTTTGTTTGGATGCCATGGCCACCCTTAGGCCCAGGCAAATAGAGAGCGATGCTGGCTACGACTCCCACAATGCCGGGGGCAGTTTTAGTAATTAAAATCCGCCTTTTGGGCTTCGGTTACACCGACTGCCTTCGCATGAGATACAAGCTAGTGAGGGGATGGGCTTTGTCGATGTTATTTGGGAAGCGTTGTGGACACAGCTTATATAAACAAAGGATTTGTTTTTGTAATTTTTGTTTGCGCAGTTTAAAGACGAGTTTGTTTTCTATGTATAGTAGCCAATGTTTAAACATAAGTATTACGATCAAATATTACATACATCATATTTGTGTCTTCGTAAAACAGTGAAATTAGTTTTTTTTTTCAAATACTTTGTTTTCCTATTTTAAATCTTATGGTACACAAATTAAGAATGGATTAGAGTAAAATGACGACCTACCTATGACTTCGTTAATTGGCTAGCTTGGCAATCACAATCCAATGTAATTCGGAACCATTTATCAATTGCTTTATAATTTAACGTTGTTAAGTGTAACGTATACGGTATATTTGGTTTCGATTCATTTTGTTTCCTTAATAACACCAAGCGTGTCTATAAATATCTCCCCATTCACTCGTTTCCGAAATAGAATCAAATTAATCACGTTAAGAGCCGAGGAATCGTAAAATCAAAGAGTCTAATGATGCTGACACCCTGCCTCTAATCTAACGGAGTGCGGTCATGGAACAAATTAAAAGTTATGTTTTACACGTTTTCACTTGACGTTTTAGATTGATGTGTTAACGGGATAACGGATACTGTAACGTTAGTTAGATATTTGATTTGATTTTCTATAAAGTTGCCGTTTAAGTTTCAAATTAAAAAAACAATTTATTATTCCCTTACTCCTTTAACCGTCATATAATTTTTACCTACATTTTATTTGTTTTTTAATATTCTTTCGTATGCCCCATTAAATAAAACACGAAAGAAATTGTGATAACAAGTGATGTCTGTCTGTATGACTGCGAATCAGTCAGATGACAATGACAATTTCTAAAAACTGAAAAATTTTGGCGTCCAATAGCCTCTGAAAGTAGCCTATCTATGTAGTAATTTTTTTATTGGACATAGCCGGCATAGACTTTTTCAGCTGCATTGGACTGGCAGGAAAGCAAAAGACTTCTTAACGAGTATGTGTTGGGCTATATTATTGTACCCATACCCGTATTAGGCTCAAGTTCGCGTTAACAGAGTACGAGAATAGCCTTATTTATATGTCAGTGAATATTCTACGTTAAATTAAGCTCACCGCTCTAGATAAGGAACGTACACACTTGTATATTTCGACTGCACATCCCATGCTCGAACTTTAATATTCATATCCGACCAAGTTGGGGTCAGATAAGATTCCGTGGACTAGAACTAGGTCGTCAGCCCAGGCTATCGGCACGGAGCCAAATCGATTAGAGATGGGGAAAGTAACGATTTTTCGTGAGTCAACTATGTAACTCAGGCGCAGTACTTTGGGTCGGCTTATTGGGTAACTCAAAATTGTTCTATTACCCTAATAAATGTTGTCAGTTCAAAGACAGATTCGCAGTAATGAGGGTGTTGAACGTTGTTGTAAAAACGTATGTCCGGACAGTCCCATTGTGAACAAAACCTCGTGTTTCCTTCACGAATGTAAAGAAATTCTATTTTTCTTTTGTTGTGGTCAACGTGGTCGACTAGAGCCTGATCACCACATTTTAGGGTAAGCACGAATTCATCGATGGGAAAGACTTGAAGATCGTCTGAAGATATTTGTGGTGCAAGCTAGCTCTGAACAATACTTAACTATATTAACTTTAGCAGGCCTTCATGGAGAGTGCGACTGCGGTCTATTGTGCCTTACCATCAGGTGAAGTGAGGTAATCTTGCTAGCCTTTTATATAAAAAAAATTATGGCTTCCGTTATGCGTCTTAATGTCTTAATGTCGGGCGGTAAGTTGCTATGTATTTGCTACTTCTAATAACGCTTGTAGACCCATAAAGACTAATATTTAGTTGACTCAATGAGTAGACATATTGCAGCGTTACCCGTCTCTGGAATCGATCGCTTATGGCGACTGTCGCTTGCCCAACTTGGAACTTGATTAAATTGTAAATTAACCTCTTTTTGCGAACGCACGAACGCAGGTTTAGTTTGTGAGAGCGATTTGTTGTAATATATTGAGTTTGGATCATTGAAATTGGCGGTAGAATTTCTTGAGCTTCTGTTTGATAAACTTTTCTGATAGTATTATCCTTATAATAGTATCAATGATTTCAATAGATGATTGCCTATATACAGCCGATTTTTAATATTTCTGTGACTGAGACATATTTACTAAGTACCAATATGAACAGTGTCTTTATCACCTTATGAACACATCTGTAACTTGCTCTTTTGGATTTTTTCTCCAAAAAAAGTTTTGCCCGTTGTTATTATCTAACTAAAATTGCTTTCGTTTTCACATTATCTGTCACAAATACAGACATATTTAATAACTTTAATGGGTCAAAGTCCCTTTAACGTACTTTACGTACTTTAAGATTTTTTTTTTTTAATGTTCATTAAACTAAAAAAACAAACCAATATCGATGAAGACATCACTAAAATCAGAGCGGCGCAGACAATCCGTCGCCAAACGCCGTGGTGCCCGCAACCTTTACCTATGTTTAATTCATTCTACATTCTGACCCTTTGAAATATTTAATTAAGGGCCAGCCCCTGAAAGATTCCTGGGCTTCCCTGTTGCGGGTAGGTCACTTTTAATCTACTTGTTGCCATTAAATTTAATTGTTTGATTTTCGCAAGCTTCCTTTTAAGTTGTCTGAGGTGAAGTTCGTGATTTGTTTGTGATTTGAGATACTCTTTTCAGATTTACAAAGCGAACTGGACCTACCTATCTATTTGAGTTACCTGGTAGAATAAGTGACTCACAGTATACGGAACCCAAAGTTTAGTTAAATTGTTAATAGATCATGTTTTCTGTCAAACCCTAATATAAACCCCATACCATACCTGGTACCCTTTTGAATATACAATTTTTATCATTCGTAGTGAAAAATAATATTGAGTTATATAGAAATTAGTATCGCACTGCCAAATACTGATAAAACCATCAAATATTTAACACTTTAAGCGAAGGCAAATGTATCAAAATTGATAGTTTTTAAATATGTTCCCAATTAAGCAGCAAATTAACGCAGAAATATGTAACTACCTTTAAGTATTCGTCCGTTAGATATATGAGTGATGATCATCAACCCCAAGTCTCTCTTACGACATGGCTAGTATAAAAAGGTTACAAGAGCTCGAAACGTCGGATCTTTAAATAATGTTTAGAATAAAATTTTTTTCAGGTGGGAGACATTTTGTCGACCGGTTGCTGTTACCACCATCCTCCTCCTTGCGTCGCTTCCTCAATGCTGAGGGTCGTGACCACCATTATGCATCACTTTCTCCTTTATGATGTTTCTCCATCTACTCCTGTCGTCGGCGGTGTGGAGGGCGTTGTGTATTGAGGAGTCGAGTGTGGCGCGGATCTGGTCGGACCAACGTATGGGGCTGCGTCCTCGAGGCCTTTTTCCTTCTATTTTTCCGGTCACTATGAGCTTCTCTAGGTTATCACCGTCTTTCCTAGCAATGTGACCGAAATATTCCAGGATTTTGCGAAGGCATAAAGAAGATAGCCTTGTTCTTATCTTGAGCTGGTGGAGTATGGATACGTTGGTTCGATGTGCTGTCCATGGTATACGCAGCATTTTTCTCCAGCACCACATCTCAAAAGCGTCAATGCGTTTGCGGTCTGCTGCTTTTATGGTCCAAGTCTCAGCGCCATACGAGAAGATCGAAAACACTAGAGTCCGCACCAGATTAACTTTGGTCTTAACGGAGATGTTTCGATCTGTCCAAACTCTGTGCAGCTGAGACATAGCGTTCTTGGCCATGCCAATCCTTCTGCGGATTTCCGTTTCACACGAACCGTTGTTGCTGATGTTGGAGCCCAGGTATACAAAATTGTCCACTATTTCTAGGTTTAGCGCTCCAGTGAGCTCCAACTTCTTAGTCCGGTCAACCACCATGACCTTGGTTTTAGATCGGTTTATGGAGAGCCCCATATCTTCACTAATCCTTTCCATCCTGTCCAATAAAGCACACATTTCTGTCTCGTTGCCTGCGAGAAGTATGGTGTCATCGGCATAGCGCAAATGTTACCACCATACAGTTGCGTAAAACCCGCCAAGTGACTCTGACCTCTCTCGGTCAGGTCGCGTTCCGGGATCAGCACCGATGTTCGTCACACTGTTGTGTGACGAACATCGGTGTTTGTTCCGTGTCTGGGTGTATCATTAAATATATTTAAGTATAATTGTGTATCCACTGTTGATTCTGATATTTACCCGTAACACAATTGCTACTTACCACGGGATCAGATCAATGTATGTGATGTTGTGAGATTTAATTGTGTATGTGTGATTAATAAATGTATTCTTCTTTTTCTTTCTAAATGGGACAAAAAACGAAAAGTACTCAAAGAAAAGCCAGCTAAACGACTTGTGACGCTCCTATTTACTTATAATGGGGAGGGAGAATCAGGGGGTAATCAGTGGAGGTGATTACAAGCTGTCTGAGTTAGATTGACGACGCTTGCAGCTGACGTTAAGGAAAGAGCTTTCGTTTTCGTAGAAAAAAAAGTCGTTTGTCGCTAGTAGACACCAACGACTTGACAGTCAAGGCTACCTCATAGGATACCTATGTTGATTAATGGATCGTACCGGTTCTTATGTTTTTTCGGAAAGGTTAGATCTTCAATCACCGGAAGTTAGGTTAGTTTTTGTGGACATCGGTTATATAGATATGTTAATTCTGTCAACATTCTTCTACGGCAAGAAGATGTTAAAAGAGGGCACTTTCTATTTACCAGTTATTAGGAGTTGGGAAACTAATCGGTATTATTTAACTAATCAAAAGTTATTATTGAACAGAGTGAAAATAAACTTGAATTAACTTAAAGGCATCTCTCATTGACAAGACAGAATATTTTAAGATAAATGAATATTAAAGAAGATTTAAGGTTTTCTATATTATAATTGACAAACAACACATAATTAGGTAAAGGGGCAAACAAATTGGCCGGGTTGACGACTCCTGCCGCTGACAGAGGCAATTTCGCGATTGACAAGAACCGAGAGGAAATGAGAAATGTTTCTTCAAAATTTACCTACTTACTTTGTTTAATAAGATTAAAGTTACATATTTGGATGTCTTTTGTATTTCTTATCCGCCAGTGGCTACTGATTGTCAATATACCTAATTTTTTGCGAGAAATGCGGATCGAAATATACCTCTGTTTGTTACTCGCCTCCACCCTTGTAAGTATGGAAGGTAAAATCAATATAATTTATGTATGTATCTTTACAAAATAATACTTTAGAAATTTTAAATTTTAATTAAAAAAAAAACATAAATATACACGAAAAATTTATATGAACATAAAAATCCATTCATAAACTAAAACTACAATCACAAACTTTCCAACAATGATTTTCAAATCTCTGAAACAAACCACTCCACCATCATATCTGTGGATGTACGCAAGCATGGATACGGCAAATGAGCAGATAATGAGACCAGCGAGCAGATAATCACCCCGGCGAGATCAGGCGACCACGAGCTGGCGTCACGAGATTGACGACGCTTGCCGTTGACAGATGCAATCCCGGCCGCAGAGATGGGGGACATGGAAATTCTTTTTTGGGTTCCTCACAAGGATAAGCGGAACCCTTACGGCTTATGGGATCACTTCGTTGTCCATCTTTCTGTCTGTCAAGACCCCTTATCTTGTCAAAGCGCGGAGTTATTCTGTTTCTTTCCCACAAAATATAATCCATAGAAACAAAGATGTAAGCAGATTAATGTGAAATCATATGACATTAAATAATTTCTTATACTCAATATCTTGCTCCCGTGCCTGTGTCCCTTTAAACTGTATAAAAATCCGTAGTAAATTTTGCGCACAATCTGATCAATCAATTGCGAAATGGGTTTATCTGGCTCATTTTATTTAACTTGAAGAAAATCATGAGAAATACTTCTGAGAAAGTATCCCTTTCCAAATGTAAAACGTATTATCCTAAAAGCGTAGGAAAAACAACTCTACCTCAGCCAATATTTCACGTAGCTATCTAAACATTCACTCAACCTAGTCTCGTTAGAGGGCTGGCCTGCTTATTCGTTCCGCCCTTATCAGAACTTTGCCCTTAGACTGGTCATTGCGGCTGTCGCCAGCAGCCATTTATTTATAAGTTCAATCACGGTATCAAATGGTAAGGTAAACGGAGGGCGGGGCTCCTTATGTATAACGTATAGAAAGGACAGTGAGGAAAGTATTGGTAACTGAAGTTCTTCAGGCGCTCGCAATAGGAGGAGTGGTTGTCATTATGTCGTGTCTGCCTTTTTTAGATTTTGTAAATCTATGTGATGATGAAATGATCATAGGAAATATCCTTTAATCTGCTTTTTATGTCTGCTTATTATTAATACCAGTAATAATGTATCATACACATTATTTGTTTCATCGGATACTATGTATAAGTGTATCGCTATTTGTCGCTACTTGTAGCTCCCTACCTTTTAAACGGATAAACCGATTTGGCTGCAGCTTTTATATATAGCGGCCAAAGATACACCGGAACGCAAGGTGTGGTACCTGTACAATAAATACTATTCACCTTACAAATAAATACGAACTCCTTACCGCCGTTCTTTACTTTACTGTGACCAAGATACGGGGTAAAAATGGCCCACCGTATCGCAAGATATTTAGCCAACTCTAAAATTAGGGTAATCGATCGCGGGTGGGCGGCAAACGAGTGGCAATTTAAAGGGATCCCTGATAACTTTATCGAGCCTTTTTAAGCTGTATGAAATGACGCCTTGATGATGTTATGGCTTTGCATAATTATGCTATCATCCGGGGCTTGAGAAAGCAGGTAAATCATGTTAAGCAGTTGCCGTGATTGGGGAAAAACGGTGGCAGGTAACGCGATTTTGCTACTTTTTGAAGCTGCAAAATGTAGCAAAATAATGGACAATACAAAAAACTATGTGTAAACTGGATTCTTTATTTTTGGTTCATCCTCATCCTATTATTCCTAAAATTATTGATTTATGTTAAATCCTATATATTAAGTCTATTTTCGGAGCTGCAGTTGAGCAGTTGATATTTTTCTCATATTTTCTAATCTATCTTAATTTACGACCCTACAGATATTAACCGCCAAAATATTAACAATTTATATTTTTGCTGATAAAACATTATACAAATCGTCAGATTTGATGAAGTTAATCCAGATGGTATTGTGGTTTACAATTGAATGCTTACTTATAATGTAATTCGATTGCTATAATAGCACCTATTGATCACTTTAACAGTATGTGTGTTTGTTTTATAATGTAATTTTGTATGTGTGATGAATACATGTTTTCTTACTTACTTTCTTATATGTTACCTCAATGTTATGTCCCACATTTAGCCATGTAAGCGCACATTCGGCGTTCGGGCGGCGTTTTTGCGAACACTAACAGCTCATTAATGTCTGTCTTTCGTCCTTAGTCTTTGCTTAATGGCCAGCGTTTTTACGTTTAAACGGCAAAGATACAGACAGACGTAATGTTCGAGGTCTGTGAGACGTGTGTTAATATGGTGATGGAAATTACCTATTTTTTTCTTTTAAGGAGGTTTTTTTTGTCTGTTTTTGCGCGAACTCTACACATTTCAAATAAAACTTGCGTGCCGTGGCTTGCCCGTGACCACGAGCGCTGTAAACAGCTCGAAACGTCGGGTATCTAAATAATATGTTTAGAATAACAATACACGCAAGTTAAATCCGTAAAATTAATTCTTATTTCAAAATAGTTTTTTTTTATTTGATGGAGAATTCTCAAAAACATTTTTTACCAATTGGATCGTATTAGCCAATAGGTATTCAGTAATTTAACATTTATTTTTTTGATGTTAGCATCACAATGAAGCACTAACTACTAAGGTCAAAATCATGGCGTGTATTACCTAATACCAAAGCTTAAAAATACACTGAAAGCATAATTCACTACCGGTCGATTGAAAGCATCATACAACTAGTTTATATTTCTATCGATTCCTTTAAAACGTACACTCAAACGAAGAGATAAATCAATTTTTATCTTTTTTATTGGCCATTTGAAAAAAGAGCTTTTTATTCAATGCTTGCAGCTGAAACACTAAAAAGAATAAAAGCTAGGACGAAATGGCCCACGTACATTTCAATAGACCGGTGCATACAAATAAAAAAAAATGAAATAGTCTCTACGATTCAATTGGAACTTTTTATGTTCGATACAGAAAAATATAGTAGCTGAAAATATGTTTCGAAACTAACTCGTGACAAAAGAATTTATGTATTCTATAAAATATATATAAACCTATACGGTTATTATTTTTTCAGTAAATCTAAACTAGGTTACCGCCCACGACTTCGTCTGTGGCTAGCGAAATCAATCAAAAAGTAGCCTGTCTTTTTTAACATCTTCAAAAAAAGTTTAAGTAAGCTAGTGAAATAAAAAATATATAGGCCGATAAAATACTGTGGTCTATATAATAAAAGAAGTGTACTAATTTAACCGACAAAAATCGATCACCCACTTGTATAATACCGTGGGCAGAACAGTTAAGAGTCAACACTCATATTTTTCGGAACTCATTTGAATCATCAAAGCGTCCAACGCGAGCGTATTTTGTTTTTCCGCCCTCGTGGCCATTTCCGCCTATATTCCTTTGAATCTGTTGATTTAAGTTCTTATTAATATAATGGCTGCCAGTTCTGCGGTTTGATGTAAATCGACGATGGGACGATGTGTCTTTAGCGTTTGACAGTTAAGCTGTGATTATAGTGAGCTAGAATATGGAAGCCTATAGATCTAATAATATAACTCATTAAAGTTCATATCTAATTGGTTTTAAGACGCTCGCCAGAATTAACTACTTCCGGAAAAAAATGTATGAAAATTTATAATCAAGTTTACAGTCACGTTTCCATTATCTAATCTTTTAATTGACACAATAATAATTGCAAAGAATTGCAAAACTAAAACTGTCTTCTAATGTGTGTAACCATGGCAGTTTATAATTGCAATTCCTAATTAAATGTTAATTGCAAACACTTTAACGTGACAGTTACAAATGGTTGATTTATGAGGTAGATAAATTCTAAGCCTATTAAGAACCTTATAGGTTCTTTATTATTGTGATTTTATTATTGTAACAAGTGTTAGGTAAAAATTATGGCTAATAAATACGTAAAAGTTATGGATTAAAAAATATGGCTAATACCTAACTCACATAATAAAGAGTTAACACATGTTAACTCTTTCCAAAATCGCTCTCGCTTACGCTTATTACCGTGATAGCTTCCCAAACGTCACACTTGTGAAACCGCGAATAGGAGGATGATTTGTGATGATGTTTCTTTTGATTAATACTAATGTACCGACGTTCTCATAAAATAGTTACGTGGTGATTTCTGCATTATTTATTTACTCCAGCAAACGAGTCGTGGCAATTTATGTTGTTCATTTCAGTATATTTCGGCAGTAGATATGTATTTTATGACAAAACTAGTTACACACGATAGTATTTTTTGGGGTAAAATACGACTCTGTATATTTCTTTGTTGACCCACTTCTGATTTTTACTAATTGCGTTTCCCAAATAAACTGAAATTTTGCAAAAGTATTTAGTTATGATTTCTGCAATATCTAGGTATTTATCAAAAATATATTTTATGTATAAATCACTGTTTATACTTCATGGTATTTAAATACATATACATTATACACTCATTCTTGTAGAGTCGTTGTCTTCCAAAGTACCATAACTAAGTACTTTATACTTTTTGAAGCATGTGTTGTTACTCCGTTGTATGTACCAATAAATCAATTTTCACGCGTAAGCTACCATGACTATATCCTTTTAAGATCTATGTTTAGTGGTATCTGATCTGATTTACGAATTAGGATAATAATGTATATTTTTAAGTCCACCCGGAAAACCTAATCACACACGCAAAGAAAACTAAATATCAACTTTAAATTAACACATAACATAGTCGTATTCACGAAACGGACAATATAATCAACAATAAAACGGTTTTAATGGCCGCAAAGTTTTAATTCTAGGCCGTAAAACTATTTTGAGTACATCATTGGCTTCTCCTACTATGAAGTTGTCGCATTTCATCCGTGTCTTATTACCGGATGTCTAATTCATGGTATATTTTATTGCTTGCCCGGTATTATTAGAATTCTTGTAGAGGGTTTTGCGAAACACCTGTTTGCTGGTAGTGATACACAGTAATAACTCCTTGGATATCAATTTATGAATTAATTTTCACATAATCTTGACTGGGTCGGACGGAACAGTGGTTGGCGGTGTGGCTGGCAGTAACAAGTGTCGTGGGTTCGATTCCGACTCGGGACAAATATTTGTGTGATGATAATCGGTGTTCTTTCCGTGTATTATTTATATATTTAAGTTTATTTATGTATCCAATGTCGTTTCTGATATCCGTAACACAAGTATTTAAGCTACGTACCGCCGGATCAGATCGATGTATGTGACGTTTTGAAATATGTATTATGATTTATTCATTATTATGAGATAAATGGTATCATAATGTCGTATCGAAGCATACTAAACTACACTATACCACTATACCATCGACGAGCGTGCATGAAGAGGTTGATGAATGTGGATGAAGCGAAAGTTGTGTGCCAGGACCGTAGCACATGGCAGGAAGTGATCTCTGCCTACCCCTCTGGGAAAAAGGCGTGATTTTATGTATGTATGTATGTACCACCATATTAATATGTAAGGACTACCATACGTCTTACCACGTTTAGTTAGTTATATTTTTGAAGACTATATTGTAATGTTACTTTGTTAATCAGCATACAATCAAGATCAGAATGGCTTACTGCGTTTTAAATCCCACAGCAAGATTAGACCCACACAAAAAGTTAAATAAACTCATGAAAATAATTAAAAACAAATGTAATTAGGAGGAAACGTGCCCTCATTCCGAATAAAGTAAAGCCTTTATCTAAGGCCATCGGATGCTTTACGGAACATTTTTAGCGTCCGAAACAAACCTTTCGGATAATAAACCGATAGATAAAAATGTCCGCACAGAAAAGGGTTTTACTCCAATTTTGGGGTCTCCCAAGATAACCCACTGATAACATTAATCAAAGTACATAACTTGGTGGGAGGGCGCTCAATTTTCTGGTCAGTGACCTTTTAATTTTCTAACGTTAAACAACTTTTTCGCTGGGAACTTGACGGCAAATATGACAGCTGTTTGAATAATGGCGGTTGTCACTAATATCTGAAAGTTTGAAATAAATCTTAGAGTTTGGTATAAATATTCGAGGCGAGACAGTGCGATGTTTAAGTAAGTTTTTCTTATCGGCTGATAAATTCTTAATTTTCGTACATTTATACAAATTTTGTACAAAACTTATGGATACGACGGGATATCTATACTAATATTATAAAGCTGAAGAGTTTGTTTGTTTGTTTGAACGCGCTAATCTCAGGAACTACTGGTTCGATTTGAAAAAATCTTTTTGCGTTGTATAGACCATTTATCGAGGAAGGCTTTAGGCTATATAACATCACGCTGCGACCAATAGGAGCAAAGATACAATGGAAAATGTGTAAAAAACGGGGGAAACGCGAACGAAGTCGCTGGCACAGCTAGTACCTAATATTGATTAATATTTATGCAGCTTGATTCTGATCAAACATTAGATCAAATACTGGTAAATTTTAATAATGTTGGTAAATTTTAAAACTGTTAAAGCATTCACGACGCTCAATTATATTTGAGTTACAGTTTCAATTTAAATGATTTCTCACAATTGATGATAATATGATGTGATAATTATACGTCTACTTTGATTCGACTTAAGTTACCCCATGGGTACCGCAAAAAGCACTGTATTTTTACGTCTGCAATAAATAAATAAAATTTACTGATGCATTACACGTCCAATATTTGTATTATGACTTAAAAATTACCATTTTTCCATTGCTTTTCCATCCGACTTAACTGCTTAGTTAAGTCGGAACGGAGACACCAAATGACGAAACTTTTTTTTAATATACTACAAAAATAAACCCCGTATCCCCAGGGATCGCCCAGCTATTCCCTCAGGAGCCCAGTCCACCTGCCAATTTTCTGGTCATTGAGCTTTTAATTCCCTCCCGACCGGCTAAACGATTTTTCAACCTCATGGTAAATATGAGCCGATTGAAATTCTACGCCACACGAACCGCCGTTCAAGTTTGGTAACTTGCTGAATTCCATTCCCTATATACGGGTACTATTTCAAATTTTGTTTAGATTTTCGTTACATGTGAAAGTTTCCGATATAAGCCCCAGTTGGTTTGTTCAAGAGAACATGAGTGGCAAATTCCTGAACTAGAAATCCAGTGGTACAGAAACTTGGAAGTATTTTTATTAGTTTGACTTTGTGACAAGATGGTTCTTTATTGCGCTTGAGTGCATGGAAGTTCTGTGGGTTCTCGTATCGACCTCGTAAGTTGAACGCTCGCAATGCTTGTCGCAAAGGCTATCCTTTCTGTTAAAGTGAGACGATAAGTTTAAGTTTTAGTTGTTTTCATTATGAAACAACTGAAAACCTACACTAATCAGGCCTTTTTTTTTTCTTTTTTTTTAACGCGGAGAATGCTTGATGCACCGTCACCTTGGGCAGGGGTTTACCCAAGGTGGTGTGTGGGACTCCCGGCTGCCGGTGTTTAGATGGAAAGCCGGCAGCTGCTCCTGAGCTAAGGTGCAATGCCCAGGGGTGTACCCACTAAACTCCCCGGCGTACCTCATCGCCTTAGCGGCGTCATGGTTCCTAGCATAGCCCAACTACCACAACGCCGCCAGCACACTAATCAGGCCTTAGTCAACCACGCTGACCAAGTGCGGGTTGGTTGACTACACAACCGAAGAATTTCTTCGTAGGTGTGCAGGGTTCCTCACAATGTTTTCCATCACCGTTGAAGCGTCGAATAATCGTACAAATGAGTTTCAAAATTTTTAAAACACTGTAGTACTTGGCGGGGCTTGAACTGGCGACCTCTCGCATGTCAAGAAACGACCCGAACCACTCTTACACGTGTATCCTCTCGGTATTGAACACTTGGACAGTACTAAGAATATCTCGTAAACACAAGCATTCAATATATTCCGATACTGTTGTTAACCAATGTACACACAGAAACTTGATCGTGCGAAGTTCAAATTGAACAAGATCGTGCAATACACGTACATGCGGGTGTGTTACGGGTCTAATACAGAGCCGGACTGATATCAGTTTACAAGATTAGATAAGTAAAGTTAGAACAAGATTATTCTAAACAAAACACCACCACAATAAATTTTAGTACATGTGTCATTCAGTATGTAGGAAAGTCAGTTGACTTTTTCATCCGTAACTCTGCATTAATTATTGAATACTTAATTTCCCTAGGGGTGAGAGCCATCCGCTCCCCCGCAAGTCCGGTGATGATGACGAGGCTTCTCCAAGCCATCATCAGATGTCAGTTAGGAAAAAAAAAAACTTCATTTCGAGCAGATAAAAGCCTTTTTGTTAAAATATAGTTGTATGTTCCTAAGTTGAATCTGATATTCGCAACACAAGTGCTTAAACCATTTACCACGGAATCGGATAGATATGAAACTGTCTGTTCGTTTACGTTGTTATCCTTTACAAACCTTTACCTAGAAATGGAACTTACAAAGCTTTTCAAAAGCAACTCCCCGTACTTTACTCATCCTTTCTCGTATTATTTATCAAGTAGCTATCAGACGAGGACTATAGTCGTTCTAGTATGGATCAAGAGGTTGGCAGCGTGATATTCGTGTCTTGGCATACGGCTTACTATAGAGGCTTAGTTTCCGCCAATATGAACTTATGGTCGTGTGGTTCGTGCACAAAGAGATTAGGAGCTTAGCTCGGTATACAGTATTCCTGGGCTGTATTAATGTACTTGTGACTTATAATGTCGTTGGATCGGTGAGCTTTGGTAGGCCCAGACAAGTTATCTGATCATAGTATTGTCTATTATTTGCGCGAACTCTATTAGTTTTATTTCAAATGTTATCTGATCATGTTGTTTAAGAAAAGTATAGTGATCAACTTTTAACTCAATTACAAGTTGATGATTGATTCATAATATCATCACATTTGTAATCTCTATTGATTGAGGCACTTAGCTCAAATTAAATTGACTAAGAGTTTTTGGTGGTTAGTTACTATTTAGATTTTTTAATACAGTGGAAAGTCTATAAGGTAAAAAAGTAACATGTACGAGTTTCGTTTACTTCTAATTTTGAGACCGACTAAAAACTTAACAGTAACTGATGTATTAATAAAACTGTGTAGGTACCTAAATATATAGTAAAGATGAAATATGTTCCCGAATTCCCAACGTTGCATCAACTTTATCCATTAGTAGATAAACTCTGCACTTAGATCCTGGAAATTTCCAAGACAAAATCTGCATCCTGTTTCCCTGAAGCGCTGCAGTTCGTACCTACTTCCGTTTCCGGATTTACAAAACTATCTATCGGAAAGTTTTCGTAGTTAAAAGTTTCAAGTGTTGAGGAGTCTCAAGTCTGCTGGAGTAGAGATACAGTTATATGTTTCGGGTTCCCTCGTCTGGGCGTTGGATGTTCAGATTTATAGTATAGATTATTAAAAAGACAAGACTGAAAAATTATTTGAGTTAGAAATTATATTTTAAGTTGACCTAATTGTTCATTCAATAGTCAATCAGATTATCTGAGATGCACCTTCATGACACATCATTTGTCAACCACGACTGGTAATTTTAATAATGATCCGTAAGAGGAACTGCTTAGACGGAATGACGGAACTGTCATCGCAATCACAAATAGAATTCGCTTTCACGACTCACAGCTTTTGTGTTGACATTTATTCTTGACACCCGTCCAAACCTGCCCAACTAATTGCCTCACCTTGCCTAATCTCACCTACTCATACTAATCCTTGTTATTTCTTTTTCAGAGTTCTAAAATGGGTGCCGCGCGTTAAACTGTGAAAAAGACAAGATGGCCGCCGCGTTTGCGCGCCAAATCGAACGTCAACGTCTTAGAGGCGGTGCGGGCGCCGCGCGCGCGTCCAAATTGAAATAGTCATTTGTGATTTAACAGTGACACTGCCGTGTCGTGATGTGATATTGTTTTTAGTGTTGTGTAGTGTTAAGTGATAATGTCTGAGGAGCGGGCGCGGCGGTTGTCGCAGATCTTCGATCCGCTCGCTCGATTCACGGACCACAGTGGGGCGGGGTATTCGGCCAGCACGCCCAACAGCCCTAGGCTGATGCCTAGGCGGTCTAGGGACCCTCCGCCACCTCCCCCTAGGTAAGTCACATCTAACATCCCTATCCTTACTTATAAGTATTATAAATGCGAAAGTAACTCTGTCGGTTACGCCATCACGCATAAAGTACCTACTGAACCGATTTCAAACGAAATTTGGTTATAACTGTACCAAATTTCATTTAAATCGGTCCAGAGCCTGAGAAAGGGCATAGGCTCCTTTTTAACCGACTGCGCTATAAAGCAGTAATGTTTTTCTACGCGGGAGTCGCGGGCGTAAAGCTAGAACAATATGACACCTAAAACCATTTGTTTTGATCCTGTCAGAGAAAACGAACACACTTAACGTTTCTCCACATTTATCAATATATGAATGCTATTGAGGTGAGTCAACAAATAAACATGAATAAATATTACAGAACATCACTACATTGATCTGATTCCGTGGTAAATTGCTTAAGCATTTGTGTTACGGATATTAAAAACACCAGTAGTTTACTTACACATATAAACTTATATGTATGAATATGACACTCGGACACGGTACTATTGTCGATGTTCATAACACAAATATATGTCCCGAGAATCGAACCCCATGACTGTTGTCGCATGCGACAGGGGCATAACTGTCATTGAAATTCACAAATCCATATTGATCTATTAGTGTTCAAGCTTTAAAGTAATGTATTGATTCTGGAGCCATACTTATGCTTGCCCACGTCAGAAACAATTGTGTTCAGAATAATGAATGAAAACGGAGTCAATTTTTATTAATATTTATGATAAAACAATTCATGACGCAAGACACGTATGGCCGCAACGAATCTGCAAAAGCATATACCTAGTTGACGGTTCCTTTGTAACTAATGAGAGTGATACATTAGCATAACTGAACACCAAGATAAACAAAAACATTCGCACAAAAAATCTACAAAATTTAATAAATACGTGTGTATCTGCATTTTATTTATCTTAATACAAGTACATACCTAGATCCCCTAGATGGAACTGTAGTATTCAAAGTAACAACAATTATCCTATTCTGGAACAAATTATATTACTTTACATATTTGAGTTGATAGTATTAAGTAGTTTAAACCAAATCTGTGCCATTCCAATAATAGAGCGTGGGTCGAGTTCGCTTAAATATTGTAATTACCCTAGAACGCATGATTTATCTAAAGTATGTTGCGTCCGACAAAAGACAGATAAATCACCATTAGACTATGACTCATGCATTGATAATAAGGTCAGATAACCATTTGCACGCTTAAAAGGAGTTATGACCGATAAGTAAACAAAAAACCGGGCAATTGTCAGTCGGAATCGGGCACGGAAGGTTCCGTAGTATTTTATTTGTGAGGTTTGATATTATGACAATATATTTCAAGCGCCTACCTGTGGTTTAAATACTTAAGGAAGAAACTATTATGACAACAACAAATAATTTCGGTTTCATCTATGCTTAAGCACTTATTAGATAAATTACGAATTATTACACAACATCTCATACCTACACTGTTCCGATTCCGACTAATATTGAAATTAGGTATGTACCTTTGTCACAGATATTATTTATTTATTTTATTTACTGGCTACCTGTTACGGTTCTTTAGATATAACCTTTTGACAGATTGTCATCGCATTCGGAGAAATGTCCCCGTTTTTATTGTTTCGTTAAAGAACCCTAATAATGCCAAAAATCACACCTAAATGAATACAGATAACTTTCTTTAGAGTAACCGACTTAAATATTCGAAAATGTTTATGTTGTTAAAATCGAAACTTATGTACCTATTGTTTCGTGATGAAATGAAGTTAATAATGTTCATTTAATATTTGATTATGCTTTAGTAGAATAGTTAAATTCAATGGTAGTTTGTTTCAATCGAATTTTCAGTTGGGTTTGTACAATGGTTTATTAAATAGGCTCGATTAATACCAAAGGTACGATAACCTATTTACAGTTAACTGGCTCAACTTAATTACTAATTTATAATTAGTTAGTCTAAATTGCGTACATGTTCACAACCTAATAATGTACCAAGGTTTTGCTTTTTGTTTAAATTTAATGA
Source organism: Maruca vitrata (assembly GCA_039566165.1). Taxonomy (NCBI): domain Eukaryota; kingdom Metazoa; phylum Arthropoda; class Insecta; order Lepidoptera; family Crambidae; genus Maruca; species Maruca vitrata. The sequence goes on from CM076926.1 coordinate 4,165,510, forward strand.
ATATTTATTCATCATTTATTTAAATTAACAGAAACTTAATGAAACGAATAAAAAAACCCTTATGACACTTAGTTGTCTGTTTGTATGTCAATATATTTTTCTTTGGAAGGCATAGACTGTAAGTAAAATCAAATTGCATTTGAACATCTAATGAATATCGGTGGTTTCTAGAAGCTGTTAGAAAGTCAAGGCGATCCAAAGTGTAGCTGTAGAATTCTGAATCTGAAGCCAAATTTCTTCTATTTAGGTATAATCAAATACTGTTTCCAAAAATGTAAAGGAAAACCTTCCAAATCATAACATTTAGGTCAGTCCCATACCCGCTAGTATCTAGTACCCGCACCGATTACAATACAATATTGCTTCCATAATAAATATAGGCCCAATGGTTCAACTCATAAATTGTGCTAGCAAAATAATTATTGCGATTTAATAAAGCTCATAATTAATATTCGGTTAATCCTACAAAAAGCATGGCGTACGATACAACCATACAAATAAGGCTGACTGTAGGCGGTCAGACTGTTAACTGTGAATAGTCGTAAAAGTTTTGGTATATATGGATTTATCTTATATATTTTATTTACATGACACAATTTACATATTACAAAGTATATTACATATATACAACTAACTAAATTAATACATTCTTATAAATAAAAAATATGTCCCAGATCGCTGTCCATAGGCATCGTGCCCAAGAGGCTGGCCGAGTTTCCTCTTTGGATGGCTAGGCTTATCCGCTGACCCAGGAACAAGCCCGCCCTCCGGTCACCTGAAATCTCGATCAGCCGCTTGGCGAGGTCTTGGTAAACACGATGCGCTGCAGGTCCCCACGGGCCCATTGTCTCTACCCCAAACGGCTCAAACATGTAGGAGCTACTAAGACCGACATATTTGCGCCGTTTGAGAGACTCCGCAGCACATGCAGCAGCTCCGGCTTCTAACGAAGTTCCTGGAAGATGCGAAGGGGCCAGAGTGTCGACGCAAGTAGCATCCCACACTAAGGGCCTTCCCGTCTTCCAGGGTCCGTCGGGTCTCTTGCCATCGCTCCGTGTCAGACCATTCGGTTCGAGCACAGCTGGAACCGAAGCGCTAGCAAGGGCCCGACGGATGATGTCGTTAAGTCCGGAGTGCCGGGGTAGTCTCCCGGCGCTTCTGCTGCATGAAAGCCCGTGGTGGCCAAGCGCGTCGACCATTTCACCACATGGGCAGCGATGAGGGACATTGCAGGATGAATTTATTGATCATCTTAATCTATTAGAGGCGTGGAGATAAAAGTGAAATACTTTATGTAGGTGTAATGGCCCAAAAACAGTAATTAGTGGATTTGGTGCGAACTCCTTGTTCTTCTTTGATCTAGTGGTTTAGTAGCAGTTATGGAAGCTAAAATATTATTGATATAAACCGATTTTAGTCTTAAATTGGAAGCATGGATTGGATGTTTGAGATGATGGATATTTTATTTATTGATTTGTGACCTATTCATAACGGAACAGCACCACTGTAGATAATATAAAATAGTTTTCTCATCTGTATAATGCATGATACCTGTTTATTAGTTTCTTGGGTACGGTATATACTTAAAGAATACTTAATCATTGACGTGGAAGGAATCATGATCGCACAAGCGGCATAACTTCAAGTCTTTTCAAAATATCTGCCCGTGCGTAGCGGCTTTAAAGCACAGTTCAGACGAAATATTGTACATTTAAATTAATGAACTGTATAGAATATTTATGGGCAGCCATTGCAGCGAGGCCTGGCGATGCATTTTTGAAGCGAACGTATTCCGCAGTGTTTTACGATTCCGATTTATTATGTTCAGTATGTTGACGGGCAGTTTTTGTATGTGGAACGGAAATGCTGTTATTTAGAGTCGTCGTTGTGCAATTTTAATAAGCTGGATGCGTAATCCTTACTGATATTATAACGCTGTCTGTCTGTATGTCTGATATGCTCTCACGCTTAAATTATTGGACCGATTTTAATTTAATTTGGTACTCAGATAGACTGAAGACAGAGAATAGACTTTGGCTACTTTTTAACCGACTTCCCTTTTAATAAGTAATATTTTGCGCAATAAACTACCTCAAGCGCACTGAAAGATATTATATGCGCTTTGTGTACTAAACAAACATACTACTTAGCTAGATATATTACCTCGTGAGATATACTACGTAAGAAATTTGCTTTCATATAAACGCAATCATTAAATGGGTAGGTAGTTTTTTGTAGTCCATATTCCAGGTGATTTAAGCTGTTAAAAGAACAAGTAGTATTGTATGTATTCGTAGTTACTTTATTAAATTAGCAAGTCTTTGTTAATCCTACTTAATCCTCCGACTAGACTTTATACAGCTGGGGCTAAGTAAGTGATTCACTATCCGGAACCCCAAAGGGTGTGTTGAAACAGGTACTTGTAACGATTTTTACCGAAGGACTTTTTGAATTGTTCACATTATATTGTTAGGGTATGAGGTATGAGGAATTTTGTTCAAATTCTAACCGACTTCAAAAGGAGGAGGTTATTAATTCGTCTGAATGTTGCCACGCACCGGCTTAACGTGCTTTCCGAGGCACAGGCGTTCAACCGTCAACTTCCTAACTCCGGGCTGAATAATTTCATTACATAAAAACTCACACAAATTTTGCAGATATAATATACAACACAGATGATGTCTGATATTTATTTATATATTTACAAAAACGACAGTCATTCGTGTGAACATCGGTAGGTAGGTATCTATCAGTTCCGTGTCTGAGCGAGGTATTTATATAGTATACTAGCTGTGCCAGCGACTTCGTTCGCGTTTCCCCGTTTTTTACACATTTTCCATTGTATCTTTGCTCCTATTGGTCGCAGCGTGATGATGTATAGCCTAAAACCTTCCGTGATAAATGGTCTATACAACGCAAAAAAATTTTTCAAATCGAACCATTAGTTCCTGAGACTGAACGCGCGTTCAAACAAACAAACAAACAAACAAACAAACTCTTCAGCTTTATATAGTATATTCGAGTATTCCACTGTTGTTTCTCATATCCGTAACACAAGTGCTTAAGCAACATACATCGGTGTAACGTATATTATACGATGTTGTGTGATATTTATTTATTTGTCTACAAATAGCCGAGTCTGTAACGATGGTCACACAACACAACTCAAATATTACGCTACTTCAATATTGACGTAATCGCATTTGTTTTCCCGGACGAAATGGAGTTTCTTGGACCGGGAGTCAACGAACGACTTAATAGGATTTTGAGACTAACTGTAGAACATGTATTTGCTCAGTTATTAGTTTGCAGTGATGAGAGTATTGACGTTTCGACTAGAAACGGGGATTGAAACGGATTGAACGGTGTGCGATTGTGAAATGAGCTACGGTTTGAATGGTATTGATTTAATTGGTTTAGTTTGTCGTTAGATTAGTTTTGACATTCATCGGTGGCAATGGCAACTAAGATTAGTTTACTGCATAGGAAATCCTGGCGTTTTAATATACGAGTAAAATATAAACAGATCAGGAAACATGTACTGACAAAACAAATACTTAAAACATGGGTACTAGACTAATAACACATTTAGTATGGAATATATTTTTGTATTTGCATCGTGCGTGCGTGCGTGTGTGTGTGTGTGTGTGTGTGTGTGTGTGTGTGTAAACTTGCCACTAGACGCCTTTTAGAGACATTATGCATTGCTCGAGTAAAACTCTCATTAACCACCCTGTCTTTTTTTATTACATCTCCCTAACATCATTACTTCTTGCAGACCGATCGCCCACTCCTCCCGCTTGGATCCTCTGGAGTACGAGCTGGAGGTGCCGACGGTGAACTGGCAGGAGCGATGCCTGGAACTTCAGCTGGAGCTCCACAGGAGCCGGCACCAGGCCACCAGGGTTCGGGACATGCTGAGAGATAAGGTCAGTGGTAGAGTTAGGGTTGATTATCGCTTAGCAGACAATTTTCAGAGACGTGTTGCGAAAGGTAGCTGGCAGCGTTGTGATAGTTCGGATATACTAGGAACCATGACGCCGCTAAGGCGATGACGTACGCTGCAGAGTTTAGTGGGTACACCTCTGGGTATTGGACCTTAACCCAGGAGAGGGATGCCGGCTTGCCACCTCAATAACTTTTGATTTTATATAATGTGATACTGTCGCTCCTGAGATGTCTCCGTCAATTTTTAATGAAATTTAGTGATAACAGTTTGTCCGTAAACTCCTACGATTTTCGCATCAAGCTTTTAGAGCAGCATTTTAATATAACACTTATGAATTATTATTCTCCCACATAAAATGAATACCGCAAATATTAAACATCTGCAACAAATTTTATACTCATATTGCCATTTCCATAAACAAAATAATATTGTTCTGTTGACATAATCCTTAATCAAGGAGGATTCCGCCCAGCAACAGATCAGTTACATGTTCCAAAGTGCTCTACGTCTCGACATTCCTGAGTCAACAGTCTGAGTTAACTCAAATAACGAAGCTGAGTTAGTCACCTTCGGGGCTTCTAGACAGCAAACTAGCATTTCAAAGGGCCTCTGTCAGCGTGTAGATAATTAATCCCCGATCGTACTGGCTTTGCTTTCGACACTTAAAGTCGAAACTAACAAGCACGAACCACCTTCCACAAACCTTCGTTAGTCTTCGAATAGTTTCAGAACGTATTCGATTCAATCGAGATTCGGATCTCTCGGTTTGTTTATAGATTCGAATTGAATATTATTTGTTTGCGAACAGTGGTGAGAAATTGAGGTTACATTTCGACGGAGCCTGCATTCCCAATTAAGATTAATTAACATAAATTTTAATTTGCACATTTGAAAGCTAAATCCAAATCTATGCGTATATATTTTTGTTGCCTTATAAACAGATAAACGACGATCTTTAACACTTTCCAAATGTTTAGGAATACAGTATTTAAACACAGATTTGAACCAACCGCCTCTCTATCAGAATCTGCCAACAACCGCCATTCACCTGATTAATGCACCAACGTATACATTGTGTATTAATTAATCTTCGCGCGTAATCCTCTTAATCAATACTAATGTAAGTGGTTTTGACGATATAATACCAGTGACAACAGCGGACATACAACTGTCATTGACAATATCTCAAACATAGTGATATATAATATGTTACGTGTTTCACCGTTAATTAACTGTAGTAATCGACTAAATGGGATCTATCCGATCTATCGGTTTATCATTATGAATTGAGGTAATTAACATACGCGTTACCCTAATAAGGTTTTGGCCTTTAATCTCAGAAATTAAATCGTGTCAATGATTACATTAATGTAATTAGGTAATTTAGGTTAATAGTTCGCTATATAGAACTTTGGATATTCATGTAAAAATTTATGATGTGGAAATTAAAATATGATAAGAGGTATATTTTGTGTTACCGAAAATTTCTCTAAGGAACTAACATGTCAGTCATTGAATAAAGTTTGATATATGCTTTAAAGTCCTAGACCAAGCTGGATAGAACAATAACAGTAACTCATGTTGCAAAACTATTCAGCATTCGGGAACTATCCTTATAATACAGGGCTGTGTGCAGTCACCGGCAATGCGAAAACAATGAAAAATGGATCAGCCATCTATCATAAACTCTTTCCGAGGAGAATTCAGCGGCACACAAAAACTTACCGGGCCTGTGAATAATGTCACGCGAAATTAAATCCTGTAGTCTGGGAGATGTGGGGCCAACGTGAAACGATATGAGATGCAGAGCGAGTGTTTGCGTAGTCGAGAAGTCAGTTGTCAGCCATCTTTGAAAGCAATATGGCGTCTGGAGACAGACAGATTTACCTGTGTGTTGCAGTGTATCATATTTGTCGATTAATCAGTGTGATCTCAGTCGCTGTACTATGAACGTTGTACAGCGATTCCGTAGTTATTGTTGAATATTAAATCGGTAATCCAATGAAAACCTCTATTTAGAATTTTTGTTATCTTGCCGCTTAATATAGTTCACAGTACCTAAATACTCAGTGCACAGATGCTGATCTAAGTTCTAGTTTAGTGAGCTAGCGTTAATAATTTCTTAAAAGAAAAACCAAATAATTAACCTAGATAGTATTTTTAACCAAATTAATTTAAGTTTTCTCCATTTTGTGTATTATAATTTACGATAAACGTTCATTCTATCATATTCTATTCTATTCAATGTGAACCCAGGGATTTTCCTTCTTGTTAGATGGCTACAGTATTTGATCCCTATTGATAGATATGTAGCATAGCACAGTCTGTCCCCTAAACTATAAGGGCTATAAAGAACAGATGACGTGCCACACTCCACAACCAACTTTTGGTTTCTGCGAGATGGTCTTCACTTCGGAAGAAGCCATCTTGAGTTGGCGAATCTTTGATAACTGGTTAAGTAGATAGCAAGAAATTGATATAGTGTAATATGAGTAGGTATAGTTGTCCTTTCTCTCTGATGTTCACGCTCTGACAAGAGGTAGCTTACGCTTAGCTTAGTTTTTCAAGTATTAGGTACTTTATTTATTGAAGATTTTTATTCAATTAAAGCACTTCCTGTAATTAGAAAACTGAACTGCACTGGTACCGATAGTCTCGCAGTTCTACACGTTGATTCGTGATCCGTAATTTTACCGTGAAACAGTGCCGAAATATCGGGAACACAATTGATATCCCGAACATTTTCAACTCCTTAAAATGTTACTTATTTTATGAGAATTAGCAAGGGTAAATCCTTCGCTACTCGTTCTATGAAAAGCAATATCATATAAATTAACTCATTTACATGAGAGGATCCAAGTTAGATTAGCTTTACTTCATATAAGCATTGAAATAATAAATTTTGCCACCCCTGACGTTCAACAGAAGTTTCCAAATGGAGTCGTAAGCGATTTCAAAAATTGTCGAAACCGTCCAATCGAGATCCGATCAAAAGTCGGTAAGCAAATTGAGTCTCCCCAGTTGACAGTGGTAACTTGCAACTCGGCCCGCTTACAACCTCTCCGGTTAATTAAAAGTTCCGCTTTTGCCTTCGAATTTACAACTCGAGTTGTCACCAATTTCCGTCCGTTTGATAGCTGAGCGGTGGGATTTGAAGTGCGAAAGCTAGGTTAATGTTAATCGTGGTTTGATTGCGCGGCGTAAATCTACACTTTTTTCCATAAATAAATTGTTATAGTAAAATAAATAAATAAGTATCTGGGACATTTCCACGCACGGTCATCAGAAACCAAACTAAGCAGAGCTTGTACTATGGACTTCACAGACGTCTGGCGTAATGTTAATTATTATTAATAAATTTAAAAAAATATAAAACTAATTTTATGGGTTTAACTCGCGTATAAAGATAATAATTATTTTGAAACCAATAAAAAAAACGTCTATTGTTGAAATAGTAGTTTATCTGGAAATTTTTTGTATTGCAATATCTGCGAACGAGTTTCGTTTGTCAAGATTTATGGGTTGGACACACATAGCTAGATTAACACATGTAAAATATTGCCTATTTTTATTATTTATTATTGGGAAAGAACAAGAATAAATGGGTCGCTTATATTATTGCAATCATTGTTCCATGACATTCATATCTGCAAATTGTATGTCTCATTGTCGTTCAAATTAAAAATAACCTTTATTAACCCTGCTTTTCAATATTTGCTATCAATACTTATCATACTCGCCCCTAAAACCTTTAAGGCTCTATAAACCCAGCATCTCTCATTTTCTTATCAGTCTCTTCTAGGCGACTGGTTTTATGTGACGTCACAAGTCGCAGGACTTATGACGTCACATGCGCACGCCCCATTAAGGCTTAATGCACGCTACTAAATTTGTTTATCACCTGCCACTAAGCCATTTTATCCTCCCTTTATTGAAATATGGCGGGTGATGTGGGGCTATGTATAGTTAGATGTTGTTTATGTACCTTATATACTCATGTTAGGCTTTTAATCCCCTGTGGCATAAAAGCGTTTATTAGAGCAGTACTTCTCTTTCAATAACTATTAAAACGGAATATAAAATAGGGCAAAAATACTTATATGTGAATATAAAAATGCTTCAGTGTTCTTTTTTTTATCTATGTCTATATCTCATCGGTCATGTCGGATTACCGTCTCACCGATCTATGAGACTAAGAGAACAGAGAGTACACTTACTATAATATGTCTGCCGTGGCCGAAATCGGTCGGACGCCTTAAAATTTAGATAGTGTGTGATGAAGTGATGAAGTGGATAGTAAAAGCATAGAAAGTAAACCTTCCAGCTCATGTTTTCCCTCCCTCCTATGATCCCGGGCTCTTCAGGTGGGCGTGAAACGGCATTTAAGCAGGCCTTAAGGGTGAGTGCGACAGGCGCAATATGATCTATTGTCCCTGTCGACCTCATATTTAGATCTCACTACCGCTTACCATCAGGTGGAGTGTGGTCATCTTGTTTGCCTATTATAAAAAAAAAGTACCCTCTGTACAGAAAATTGCTATAGTCAAAAGAAGTAAGATAAGTTGAAAAACTTAAGACATCTTTCCATCTGCAATCTTAGTAGCTCACAGTATGCGCCCGCAAGATATATCGTCGAACTGGCAGCGAACTAGAGACAGCTAACTTATGGCGCGGAATTGTGTTGAGATTCACGGCAGTGATTAACCAAAGAGAATATAATCACTACGTTTTAAGAGTCGGGACTCACGTACTAGCCAATAGAATCAGTTTAGATGGCATTTCAATACCAACATAAAACATTTAAATGTCAAATGGCAGTAGTGCCAATATGACGGTCCAAATAGTGCTACAGTATACCAAAGAGAATAACAGTACGTTTTCATTTAAAAAAAAAAGCTTTAGACGCTTTAAAAAAAAAAAGGATGTATTGTAATATTAATGTATTATAATACAAGGTTGAAAATAATGTGGACACAAAATAAAACACTATGCACACTTTTTTTTTATAATCCGGATTTATTAAACGGTTTATTTAGCTCGCCCCGTACGATCTGATCTGAAATTTGGTACACACTAAACTTGATTCTGGTCTGGTGATTGATTTTCTATGGGCACATATATTAAGTCTTCCTTTCCCACTAACTCACCCACGGTCGGCATCTGAAAATAAGTTAAAAGATTTATCAATGTACTTACGAAACTTTTTTTCCCCTTGGTTTTCACACATTTTTCATTATTTCTTATTAATATAGTTTTTATTTTTCTATGCCCCCAGGCCAGTGTGGTCGGGCCTCATGCAACAAAGTGCTCCCTTAGATTTAATGTGATCTTTACTTATTCTTACAAGTTATCATAACAGTACAACACTAGTACACAATACGAATGAAAATCTATTTTAGCATAATATGTTTGTATTTGGCTTGCTTATCGAGTAATTAATTATCAGAAGGTAAAATGTATTTGATTCTATGCTTACCAGGACTCATCCAAAGGAAATTTTGCCATGAACTTCCTTTTTTCGCAGTCTATACGTTGAGCACGATCTCCACAAATTTCACAAGTTAGAGACCGCTTCTTTGGTGCCATTTTATGCAATTAATGCAATAATACCGGAATCTGCTTATAAAAACACGATTTACTGTAAAAAATTATATTGAAATCTAAGCAAACAAAATGTCGTTCAACATTCATAATAAAATGACAGATCCGACCCAAAGAGAAAATAATCACTCTCCGACCAAAGAGAATATAATCACTATGGATCTGAAAATGAATGAAAGAGAAATCGTACTGAGTGAGCAGGACAGATATATCCGCCATTATTTGCCGCTCAAACTCCATAGTAAACTTTTTTTGTTCGAGCTTTCGCTAGACTGGTGATTAACTGTTACTGGAGCGGCCATTTTGTGGTTTTTTCTTTCTTTTTTTTTAAATTTCGTGACGTTTCTCATTTTCATATAATATTTGAATTTAGAAACTTTTAATCGCATGTTGGCCTTACTTGCAAAAAAAAAAAAGAATTTAGAGTTTTTTGCATCCATAAAGTAGTTAAATATAAATTTAACACTCGTGCTATGGATTTCCTTATGGGATATTAGCTGATAAAGCGCCACCTATATTCTATTTCTATCCTATCCATTATTAATACAAATTTTCACGTTTATTCGTCATTGAGTTAGTAATAAACTATCATTTTTGTGTTTTAAATTGAAGAATCATGATATAGGTGCCTTAATAAATTATAGACCGGTATCTGTCAGCCATGTTATTCTCCTCTCCCAATTCCCACCACAATAATACAAATATATTTATTACACGGGTAAACTTACATCGAACCTATTTGTACACAACAATTTTGACAAGCCATAAAGTATGTAGAGAAAAAAAATAACAACACGTATCCACTTCTTATTCACCCCAGCATCTGGGTATAAGTCAAAGTGACGTCACGCAATATCTGTGCCGAGCGGTCACCCAGCCCAGCGGTGGAGCCCACGATTGATTTATTGGGACCTGCGAATACTCAGCGTGTGATCTGTGACCCTATTGAGATTTGTGTAGAGTAAGCCCGGGCAGAGGGTGCGATTGTAGGTTATTTTTTTGATGTCTTTTTTTTATTACAGATTTAAATTTTTTTTATAGTACCTTTTATTACAATTTTAATCAATAATTCTGATAAAAAGTCTTACATTCACTGAATAAACAATAATTAAGACATTCGCGTTCCATTACAATAAAAACTAATTATTAGAGGTCTACACTCGATAAAACGAATAGCAAATACATAACTCCTTACTGCCCGACGTTTCGAAACGCGTTTTCGAGTGAAGACCCATAATAACAGGTTTACAAAATATATTTTTCCTTAATATATTAGATAGAAGTAGATTTTTTACAAACAGCTTCAAAGTAACAATAAAAGATTCTAATTACAACTAAAAAATCTAATGTAACTGGCATTTGAACTTTTGTCCAGTAAGTTTACTATTTTCCTGAAAGGATTCTTCAGTATGTAAGGAAAAGTAACATCTTTCTCAACCATTTCTAATTTTCATAATCTAATTTTGTAGCTTGGAAAATGTTGTCAGCCAAAACGTTTGATGTCAAGCCAGTACTACGTTTTAATTAAAATAAACAATAATTAATTTTATGAAGCAATTATACTGTTGGTTTGTTAAGTTAAAAACAAATTAATTAGCCACCTTAAATGTTGAATTTGACGATATCTGCGGAAATTAAAAGTTGTTTCTCAAATTATCATAAAAAAAATCCCAAGAAAAGCTTAATTAATATTTGTACATTATGGAGGGAAAGGAAGGAAAGTTATTTTATTCTAAAGAAAATAAGTACAAGACTCATAATAACACGAAATCAAAATCACATTTTAGACAAGAAAAAAGCACCAAGACGGTCAGTTCCTCTTTTCTGCCCCGTGTCATTAAGGCGTGGAACGACCTTCCAGCTCATATTTTCCCTAGCTATGATCCCGGGCTCTTCAGGCGGGAAACGGCATTTAAGCAGGCCTTCAGGGTAAGTGCGACAGGCTCAATATGGTCTATAGTGCCTGTCGACCTCATATGTGCATCTCACAATCGCTTAACATAAGGTGGAGTGAGATCATCTTGTTAGTCTATTATAAAAAATAAAAAATCTATTTAAAAATTTGTAGTAAAGTTTTAATGTTTTTTATTTGTGTTTCTCTACACTAAAGCTACTCTACACAAGATGTACATAGCTTAGACTTGCATAGGGGTGCGATTTGTAAAAGCTGCAACACCGAAGAGGCACTACCTTCTATGCACTTTGCACCTGCAGGCGATGCAGCGAATATAGAGCGTTCTCAGCGGATCGGTATTATGCGGTACTAAAGTGAGGTTATTTTTCTTAGTACAATGGGTGGATAAGGTGCGAAAATTTTTTTACGTAACGTATGTAAATTAAGTTAAGGGTTCCATACCCAAAGGGTCAAAACAGGACCCTACAACTTCGCTGCCTGTCCGTCTGTCCGTCCGTCCGTCCATCCATCCATCCATCCATCCATCCGACCATCCGACCATCCGACCATCCGTCCATCCGTCCATCCGTCCATCCGTCCATCCGTCTGTTCCCAGGCTGTATCTCAACTTTCACAGATGATGTATTTCTAAGAGGGGGTTTCCATACGAAAAACGTTTTTTACTTTATTGGTTCGGTAGCTTTCATGCGCAAGTCCGACTCGCACTTGGCCAATTTTTTCAAACATTCAAGTATGATCTTACATACAGATCTCCTGTATGATTCTTCGACGTAAGTTGGAAAAGTTATAAAAAAAAATTATGCTCACTGCTGCTTTCAACCTCATTGCTGTTTAAAACTATCCCCATTCCATTCAACATTACAGTCTCAATCACCCTATGAAGAACTAATTTGTTCATCCAGGCAATATCCACGTCCGAAGGCTCTACGAATATAAGTATATCTCACTAACAGGTTCAGGCATCGAGGTCCGTAGTCTATTCCATTTGCAATATCTCTATAGAGCGAGATGTGAACGGTTATGGCCCCATACAGAACTGTCCTCTGGGGCTACCATGAGTTTAAAACTTACGCGCTCGATATCGACTACGTAAATATGTCTATGAAAAACATGTACAGCGCCGGCTGGTGGTTACGCGAAGAACTACAATCGGCCATATGAAAAAAACAACTCGATAGGTTTTTAACGTACGTAAGTTTACGATAGCCAACTCATGGTAGGCCCTCTCGTCTATGGATAAAATCGTAACGCGTTATGTAAATGGTTGGATTTGTTTCTGTGATATCATTGCTTTTTGTTACGCTTGGAGTGTGATGCGGTTGGCTGAAAGATGATATGAAACTGCCTTCGGCTCTTCAATGGTTTGGTGTACACCGTAGGTTGTTCTACTAGGGGGTCTTAGGGGAGCTAGTTAAGGAAGGAATGTATGTAGGTACAGTATCAATTTTTTATTGCTTTTTATTTTCTCGAAACAAGCAAATAAGTAAAACTATAAAGAAACCAGAAGAACACTGGATTATTTAATGACTATTACTACTGGAGGTACTGTATTATTAAAATAAAAAATAAAATCTAGACACGCGGTAGCGTGTCAAGCCAAGTTCAAGAAACAGAACTGGCGAGCCGCACCGTGTGTAATATTACACGAACCATTTGGAACCACTTTTGAACCCCTCATAAATCAAAAACTATTTCACATAAACGTATCATTACTTTTTCTAAGATTAATGATTTATATCATTCCCGTATAGAGAGGGATCAAGATAGTGTTTTAAACGATAGCAAGTCGAATGCGACGCTTGCTCGCTGAAATTAATGAATAAAACATGACATACATATCAAGACTAGAAAAATCAGACAAACAAGTAATATTTCCTTTTTACGAGTCCAAATGTTAATTTTGTTTAGACCTCTAGAGGAAAATATCACTTATAAGATTGTATTGTTTTCCAAATAACAAAACGTCGGCTCTTTTACTCTAATATGAAATATCCGAACCTTTATTTTTAAATATATTGCCATGATAAGTACTGTATTTGCAACTTTTTACGTGACCACGTGACCACGACCGCTGTAAAGAGATTTTTATATATATTGTCATGATAAGTACTGTATTTGCAATACCGCTGTAAAGAGCTCGAAACGTCGGATCTCTAAATAATACGAGTATTTTTAGAGTAACAATACACGCGAGTGTAATCCAGAAAATTGGTTTAATTTCAAGTAGAGTATTTATTGATCGCTCTCCGCTCCGCTCATTCACGCGTCACAGCTGGCAGAGTAAGTGGACCGCAGGCTACGCAAATTTATATGCCGTAAGTATACGCATTTAAAACACGGATGGCGAGCGTAAGCGTAGCTCACTGGCACTTTTAGCTCATTTACGGTACACTCACAGTGTATATAGTGCGTTTTCAGAAAGTTTATAATTGATTAAATAATTATATGAGGACAAATATTTCGATTAAACACAATAAAAATAAAATAAATTGAAACATACGAGGCAAAATTACTACAATTACATTGTTTGTAATAGTGGTTGTTATTTGAGGTTTATAAGGATCCCAGATTACAGCCGTTTTGGTAAAAATAATTAGTAAATAAGCTTTTGTGACCTTTATGTTTACATGTAATATTTGTGCTAATTTCAGACTAATTTGTCATTAGTGGGAGAGGTAAAATGACCAGCTTACGCTACTAAGTTGGTCCATTCATCCGATCGAATGCCATCTGATAAATCTGGGTGTAGTAATTTTTTGACAAAATCAAACGTGGCAGTAACAGTAAATAAGTTTTATTTAGTACTATTCATATTCTTACCTACAATTAATGTAAATAGTGAATTTCTCGATAAATTGTTGATTTGAATGATTAATCTGGGTGTAGTAATTTTTTGACAAAATCAAACGTGGCAGTAACAGTAAGTAAGTTTTATTTAGTACTATTCATATTCTGACCTACAATTAATGTAAATAGTGAATTTAACCTTCACTGCTTATAACCAAAAATCTCTAATGCATGCGTTCATAGTTTGCGCAATGGAACTAGGAGTACCCCGACGCTCGCTCGCTCCGCTCCGCTCTGCCCGCTCCGCTCACTTCACTTCGCTTCGCTTCCGCGCGCAGGCGGCGAATGTGCTGACCGCAGGGCATGCAAATTTATACGCGGTGCGGTGAGCGCATACTCTCTTAATTACAGGCGCTTAATGCTTTTTCGATGGCCGGGCGCAGTAATTAGAGCGGCTGATAGTTTATTGATTAAGATGAGTTCAGGTGGGGGTTGCGTTCAACGGGTCGTGGGAAATTCTGAGACTGGTTCGTGGAGAGGTGGTTGGTTTATTACGTTGCGTAAACTAAGCTGATTACTACTCATTTTAGTTTCATTATTTTAAGTAGAAGACTTTTATTTTGGACTAGCTGTGCCCGCGACTTCGTTCGCGTTGACTACAGGATTTTATATACAATTAGTCCCGTTCCCGCGTTGCAAGTAAGTTTTACGTTGATAAAGGTACCTGCATGCCATGCATTTAATCATCTATCTTACGCGGTTTAGATTCGCTACAGAAGACTTGCCAATTTCCTTTACTGAAATTGATTTAGCGAATATATTATAGTTTATTGTGTCTTTTACTTACTTTTTAGTCCAGATTAACTTCACGCTGAAAATTGTAAATATTACTTCTATAACTTTCAGCAGAAGTCATACCCAATCATGACGTTATTGGAGCATTAAGTTTTCAAAAGGAAAATCGGCTATTTTGTAGTATGAGGGCGGCACGTAGTAATCTCAAAGTTCAAGGACAAACTAAGCTCGGTAATTAACTGCGATACAAACGTGCAGTTAGAAGGTCGCAGGTTCTATAACCAATTAACCCGTTAAGAGAAGCACTTTGTAATTTCTATTGCAATTGCGAGAAGTGAAATTACACCGATACAGTCTTCTGGTTGCTCTCGTAATAATTAATTTCTGGTTAGAGTTTGAACAGTCTTCGTTGAATTTACAAAATACAATTGAAACAACGCGGTTACCTCCGATAAAAGATACAATTTCAGAGTACAAATGTATGTGTAAGTGTTAAAACCTTAAAAATATAAGATCATTGTCTCGTGCGATAGTTTGTACTACAATTGATGAAATCTGAATACAACAACTAATTCTGGAATCCAATGTACACGTCTCGCCATACCATCACTCATAAAAATTATGAAAAATATTTCGCATAGTACGAACAGAGTAATAATTCAGCCCCTAACAAGTTGGTATACTTTATCGCATTCCCTGTCAGATCTAACGAAATCAGTGACCACGATACACAATTGTAACATTCCAAAGTTACATTTTAATTTAAGCAATCATTTCGGTGTAACAAATGGGCTTTGTCAAAGTGTGTAATCTAATCGGTGGTTTTATAAAGTAACAGTTAGAAGGATAGAGGTAACATTAATTACAAAAATACCACACCCAGGTGGAATTAGCGTTATCGCTCATGTGTCACCGTTATTTATTACGCCTAAATGTAATTTGGAATAACGTTATTTTTAACTCTTAAACGGTTAGCTTCTTTCGTTGTTTTTTAATTGGGAGTCATTAGTCAAAGATAAACATTTTTTGAGGCTATGTCTACGACCTAGAGTTTACTTACCCTCAGAGAGATAAATTTGATGAATTCATAAATAATTTAGAAAATATTACATAGGTTGATCTTTTAATTTATTTATTATTAAAAACTGTTGACTTATCATTTCTCTGCCGAAAGCTATAAGTGATCGCGTCATACATTCTTTAGAATTCGTTACATCATCTTGAAGTATCAATGATATTTAAAATTGCACCTCTTAGAACTTATACTATGAATTGAAAATATGATATGGACAGAGTATTCTAAAAACCTTGTTTTAATACTTATTAAAAGGATTTTCAAATAGTTAATTATTTGTGGTGGCCTTTAGTTGTCTAAAAGCTTAACTAAATCCGATTAAGGACTTACGCGGAATTACATTCTCACGTGATAATACCGCGTTAGTGTTAAATGTGTAAACTTACTATTGCACCGAACGATTTTTAACCGCTCCTCAAACTCCTAACTTTTACGACCTAACTTCTAAAACTTTTATTAGAACACGGTATTGTATGGAACATGAAAATGTTTTTCGAACATTTCCATACATAACAGTATACCGTGGAACATCGAGTCTCGCGTCACAGCTGATTTATAGCCGACAACGAAGAATAAAACTTAGTTTAACAATAATTAGTATTCAAGGGCTGAAGCCACCCGGAATATTAAGGCATGGCATGTTAGAAATTCGTGCGAGCCTACAAGCGAGACATACGGGTGTGGTGTTTGATGAACAAAGAGTTAGATGATCAGTGGTTCTTTATACTGTCTCATTGATTGATTTATTGAAGAAAAAAAAGCATAATAAACACAATCGTCTCCTAGCTAGAGTAGGAATTGTACAACGTATAGCATGCTTATTTAAACAGTTTTAGCAGTAATCAAATGGGATAGGTTAAAAATATATTTCGACCACATAGCATAATCGTTTAATTTTTTAAGAGTTATGTTAATTCAATTCCTTGCTGCAGATTCAGGTACATAAGTCACATTAACAAAACTCTTAATATTTAATCTCCTATCTTTTTTTTATTAAATCATTAAACCATGCGATTGTCGGGTAAATTACATTACAGACGCATATTGTTAATGTCGAAAAGAGTTGCAAGTGATAATTTATTCCCATTGAGTTGTCCGAACCACCCGGCGCCATGTCGCGTGCCGCAGAACGCATGATCCTACATGATAACGCGACATAACGCGACACGACGCGACACGGCGCGACATCGCGCCATGACTGACTTAACAAATTGCGCTTTAATTTTTGATAACTTTACAATGGGTAATGTTTCGTGGATGTTGTCACGAACCGTCGGGTTTCCTGTGAGACTGGAATTATTATAAAGGTGTCAACAATTTTTAGGCCAAAATTGTGAAAAATGTAAGATAAGTAGACATTTTTAACCGATACCTTTTACGATGGCAAATACCAGTGATGATTGCTTGAGAAAGATTATTGCTATGCCGACCACTGCGCTTTAATACTAGTAGATATCTTATAGAGCCAACTGTGTAAGACACATTATAGTACATTCACAAATTAAAATTGTGCACTTTCTGTTCCGTCCTCTTCATATTTGAGTAATGAGGCATTACGATATTACGAATTTGACCGACGAGAGATCAGGCTCAGGATTAACAGCTCAACGTGCTTGCCGAGTGAAGAATATTTGTTAATAAATAACAAATTGCGACAAAAACGCTACCAAACAATCGCATCGTACAAAGGGCACATTTATTTTTCACCCTGTAACCTTTATGAAAAATAATTTATAATTTTACCTCTGACATAAATTTCCAGTTTTATTTAGCTGCAAGCAGTTTTGGGCGTAAAAGAGGCTAATTTAAACCACGACTTGCTTTGATCTCTTAATTAGAGCGATTTTGTTTCGTTTCATAATGTTCCACACGCCATTTTTATGGAACATCAAATGAAATGTTACAAAATTAATGTTTGCGTAATTAACTTTTAATTAAAGTGCTTGTTAAAACAGTTTCTGTAACTAGATTGGAATTTAGCTTAGAAATATAAAATGAATGCTTTGTTTTCAAATAGAAACACGTAGACCTTACAAAATTTGCCAAACCATTTAACCTTAAAATATAAACCTTTTGGACGCATTAGCGTCTATTTGAGCAATTATTTTTTTGCAGAACAACGTTTTTTTTGTGTATTATCTCATGTCATAAAAAGAGGCGGTTTTGTCAATGACGTCATGATTATTGGACCTTTTTAATAACCTACATAAAATGTTATTTAAAAACTGAGCGTGGGACAAAAATGGAAAAACGGCAAAAAACGGTTTACAGGTCGCGAGATTACAGATTTCCATTAGGTCGTCCCGTTTTGGAAATTAAAAAAAAACAGCCGTCACGAGCCAGGTTTCCCTTCATCAAACGTAAGCCAGCCGGGCCTGATTGAATTACCATTAAACTTTTGGGGCTGACAAATTTATTGCTATGAGAACTTCGCGCTAGCCCACCTCGTAAAGAGCAAGTTTAACCTGCCAGTTAGGTTTTTATTATATCGGCGAAGTCAGTATTTTATGGATTCAATTTGCACGGCACCTCGGTGCAATGGGTGATGGTCGATTTTATTTTTGACGGTTTTATCTGATGTTCGATACGGATGTGTAATTAAGTACGACTGTGATGATTTGTAATTTAATTTTACTGTACTTTTTTTCGTTAAAATATTATTGTGAAGTAAAACATATTGATGCAGTTTTCTTGTCCCAACATTATCGTATCGTCAATAATAATTCAGATTTGCGATCTTATTGAATGATTTTGATAGCTAATAGTATTACTGTAGTAGATACTAATAGAACTTGTATGGAACATGATTGTATGGAATAGCTTTAAACATGGCAAGACTTAAAAGTAAGTTTTGTTTCTTAAAACTAGAGAAATTTTGAAAATGATTGAAACAGCTGAAGCAAGCGACCATAAAAAGCGAAACGGCGGCCACAAAACAGAGCAAATAAACCTTAAAAATCTTAAAATGGCGTTCAAAATTCAACGGAACGTTCCCCTCAAAACAGAGTTGGGGAAAAACAATTGAAGACAGCAGTAAATCCATGCCTTGATATGAAAATAATATCACGTCTTGATGGTTAAAGAATTTAAGGTGCCCCCCCAAACTGCAATAGCATCATTCCGCTCCTCACTGCGCTCGTGTCGGAATTTTTAATTCAATTATGATAGCTATCTTGTTTAATGACCGTCCTCTTATAGCGACGACGCGTTTTTTATTCCCTCCTTCCCCTATCGGTATCTTTTCCTTTTTGTAAAGATAAAAACTCGGTCAAGTGCCGGGAAAGAGGAGTTTTGTGTGCAAGTTGCTTTTTTTTTGCATATTTTTTTTTTTTTGCGCGTGCCATTTGAATTGTGAAAGGTGATGACGTCGTATGAATGTTTGTCGAACAATTGTCGAGTTTTTCAAAAGAAAAAGATTTCGAGTTAGAAATATCCAATCAAAAACATAAATGTGAAATGAGAGCCAAGTTCAATATTATGATAATTGCCTTGGTTGTTGACTTCAGCGACAAAAGAAGTGAGATCTAAATGGGTGCCAAGTTCAATGGTCAACCCTGAAATTTATTTATAAGTAACACTATAACATACCTATCATATCTTTTTATAACATAAGATAATGTATGGTGGTAGCCTATTACAGCGCTCGGCCTCAGAGGAGGTGGAGAGGTGGAAGGCCACCGTAAGGCGCTTGGAGGCCAGGGTAGCCGAACTGGAGACAAGAGCGCCTCCTCCAACATATCTGCCTACCCCGCCCAGGGAAACGGCCAGGTCAGTCCAGAGGTTGTCCTCTCCGATCTTTCTGTCCGAAGACACGACTGCCAGAAGTCCCCCCGAGAAGTCTAACCTCTCGGAGTTGGAGACTCTCATCCGCAAGGTAATGCGTGAGGAGAGAGTCGAAATCATGAGGCAAAGTAGAGACTTCACCCGGACGTGTATTGCGGGGCTGGAGGACCGTCTCCTCCCAGCCAAACGCCTGCGACCGCCGCTTGCGGCTGACCCTAACGAAGAGAGGGAGGCTGTGGAAGAGATTTTTAAGGCCCCTGACCCCCCACAGCCACAGAAGGTCACAAGGAGGAACACTCGAGCCAGAAGCACTACTCCTGCATCGGCTTCTAGCGTTGCCCCACCTGCTTCTCAACTCCCCACGACGCAGATACACAGGCAAGCGGCAGAGGACCCGCTCCTGCTCTCGATGACTCCGGCAAGGAGCGAGGAGTGGTCGGAAGTGGTAAGGCGCAAGGGAAGGAAAAAGAAAGCGAACTCTGCTTCCCCCAACTCGGACATACCTAAGGAAGCCCAAGCAAAGCCTTCAGCTGGAGACGCTGCGCCTAGTACTTCAAAGAAGAGGAAACGCCAAGGGCGACGAAAGAATAAGAAGAAGGGTCTGTCTCCCCCTAAAACCGCCGCAGTTGTTATTAAACTAACGGCAGAGGCACAAATAGAGGGGGAGACCTACGAATCGGTTCTCCGCACGGCGCGCAGGTCGATGAACCTCGAGGAGATGGGTGTCGGACCTGCCAGAGTTAGGCAGACCCAAACAGGTGCGAGGAAATTTGAGTTCCCGGGCGCGGACGGTGCTCAGAAAGCCGACCGCTTTGCTGAAAATATAAGGGCAGCAATAGCCAATCTGGCGGTGGTCACCCGGCCACAAAAAATGGTTCAACTCATCATCTCGGACCTAGATGATTCAGTCTCTAGGTCCGAAATCGTGGAGAAGTTCTGCACCATCGGGGGCTGCTCTCCGGATTCCATCAGGGCCGGAGAAATACGAGTTGGTCGAGGGGGAGTAGGCACCGTCCGCTTGCAGTGTCCCATGACAGCGGCTAAAGCTGTCATCGACAGGGGGAGACTTCTTGTAGGTTTCAGCTCGGCGGCGGTCAGGGTGCTTGAAGAGCAGCCCCTACGCTGCTTCAGATGCTACGCGGTTGGCCACACCAGGGAGCGCTGCCCGTCCAATGTCTCCCGCGAGGATCTCTGTCTCCGTTGCGGACAGTCGGGGCATAAAGTTGTCGGCTGCAAAAGCAGGCCCCATTGCGCTATATGCGCAGAAAGCGGCCGCCCTTCTGACCACTCAATGGGAGGTCAGAAGTGTAACCCCCCAAAGCGCAAAGGGAAAGATAGGCCCACGACCCGGCCTGTCGCCCCTCCTGCACCGGAGGCTCCTGTCGGGGCTGAAACGGTCGCAGGAATGGAAATAGACTCTGCAACACCGCCCACTAATGACTAGTCAGCAAGTCACCATCCTGCAATGTAACATCAACCATTGCCGCTCAGCCCAAGACATGATGTCGCAGGCGATGGCGGAGTGGTTGATCAGTGTTGCAGTCGTCGCAGAGCCATACTTCGTCGCTCCGCACTGGCTTGGCGACCGCGACCATCTGGTCGCCATAGTGTCGCGACCCTCTTCTGGTTCCCCGCCTCTCTCACTTTTAGAGAGAGGCACGGGATACGTGGCCGCCGTATGGGGCGACATTACCATCATTGGTGTCTATTTCCCCCCAAGTCGTCCTTTGAGCGATTTTGAGGCGCTGTTGGACTCCCTCGCGTCGGTCATTCGCAGGTTAGGCAGTCGACCAGCCTTCCTCATCGGCGACTTTAACGCCAAGTCGGTGGCCTGGGGCAATCCCGCCGACAAGTGCAATATGCGCGGGAGAGTCCTGTCGGAATGGGCAACGTCGTCTGGCCTTTCAGTTCTAAACCGCGGCACTGTCCAAACGTGCGTGCGGCACGTAGGAGGGTCTGTGGTGGACGTGTCATTCGCGACCCCAGCCCTTGCCGCACGCGTGTCAAATTGGAGGGTCGACTTGGGGGAGACGCTTTCAGATCACCGATACATCCGGTGGGAGGTCCTCCCCCAAATTTCTCACGCCGCACCGGCCTCAGTCCAGCGTTTCCCTCGTTGGGCCCTATCGCGGTTGGATCGCGGAATCGCAAAGGAAGCCGCCTTTGTCCAAGGGTGGTTTGCTCCCCCGGTGGACGGTGTGGATGTCGACGTGTCGGCCTTGCGACTTCGTGAGGCGCTCACCGAGGTGTGTGACTCGTCCATGCCTCGGGCACGTCGACCGACTCCACGCCGCGCCGTCTACTGGTGGTCGAGCGAGCTGGGTGCCCTACGCGCGGCTTCCTTTACGGCCCGCCGGGCGTACCAGCGGTACCGCCGCCGCAGTTGGAGGGACCCTGGAGAGGAGGTCCGACTACACGAGGCCTACCGAGAGGCGCAGAGCGCCCTCAAGACGGCCATATGTGAGGCTAAAGACGCCGCACGCGCGGAGATGCTTGAGAGTCTCAATGACGATCCATGGGGGAGACCGTACAGGGCTGCGCGAAACCAGCTGCGCCCAATCGGTCCCCCAGTCACTGAGACTCTCCAACCATCGCTGCTGGAAGAGGTGGTTCGGGGTCTCTTTCCACCTGTAGACCCCGACTTTGCGCCGCCACGGATGGCCTCTCACGACTGAGGATGTCCCGGAGTTGGAGACCGTAACGCCGCTCACTCCAGAGGAGTTTGAGTCGGCCGTCCTCCCTCTCCGGGCGAAGAAGACCGCCCCAGGTCCGGACGGTGTCCCCGCCCGCGTCGTGGCTCTGGCGTGCTCTGAGCTGGAGCAGTCTTTCCGGGGCCTCTTTGATCAGTGTCTCACGGTCGGGAGGTTCCCGGAAGTTTGGAAACAGGGGCTTCTGTGCCTTCTGAGGAAAGAGGGCCGCCCCTCACAGTCACCTTCCGCGTACCGGCCGATTGTCCTCTTGGACGAGGCCGGTAAACTTTTCGAGCGTGTCCTTGCGGCGCGCTTGAACGAACATCTGCGGAGCGTGGGGCCGGACCTCTCGGAGGACCAGTTCGGATTCAGGACAGGACGGTCTACCATCGATGCCCTGTCCCGACTGAAGAGCCTCGTTCTAGGCACGACGGAGAGCGGGGGTGGAGTGATGGCGGTGTCTTTTGACATCGCCAACGCTTTCAACTCCATCCCCCACTCAGCAATCATGGCGGGTCTATGCTACCACAGGGTCCCGCACCATCTAAAGGCCCTGTTGGCAAGCTACCTCTCCAACAGGAGGATCCTCTACGTCGACAGGTCGGGCGCAATCAGCAGTCGAATTGTGGAGTCCGGTGTTCCGCAGGGTTCGGTCCTGGGACCCCTCCTGTGGAACATCGGGTTCAATTGGGTGTTGCGCGGTCGTCGACTCCCGGGCATGGGCGTAATCTGTTACGCCGATGACACACTCGTCACGGCCCGGGGGAAGACTTTCGAGGAGGCGGCGCGAAGAGCGACGGACGCAAGCGCTCTGATGGCTCAGCGCATCAGTTCTTTGGGTCTGCGTTTGGCGCTGGAGAAAACCGAGGCCGTCTATTTTCATAGGCCTCGGAAGGGACCTCCCCCCAACTCGTACATCTTAGTTGGGGGAGTCCGGGTGGCGATTCAGCGCCAAATGAGGTATCTGGGGCTGATCCTGGATGCGCGGTGGCAGTTTGTACCACACTTTAGTGGGCTGTCGCCGCGCCTCCTTAAGGCGGCGGATTCGCTGGGGTGGCTTCTCCCAAATCTGGGGGGGCCCAGGGCCAGATGCCGGCAACTCTACGCCGGCATACTCCGGAGTATAGCCCTCTACGGAGCTCCTATCTGGGCGGACTCTCTCCAAATTAGGACGAATTCCGCCCTACTCCGTAGGCCCCAGCGAGCCATAGCGTGTCGGGTGGCGCGTGCCTATCGCACCGTGGGTTTTGCGGCGGCCTGCGCCTTGGCAGGCACGCCGCCTTGGGAGCTGGAAGCGCAGCTGCAGGCGACCAGCTATGAGTGGCTGCAGGAGCAGCGGGAGCTGGGTCTGCGACCGGCTTTAAGTGAGCGTGGGGAATTTGTCCGTGGAGCTCGAGAGGTCTTGGTGGCGGCGTGGGCCGATAGGCTAGCTGAGGAAGAGGCAGGGCGTCGCCTGCTGGATGCGCTCGGGCCAGTGCTCAACAGCTGGCTCGAGCGGACGGGCGGTTTCTTGTCGTTCCGTCTGGTGCAGGTGCTGACCGGGCACGGTTGCTTCGGCCAGTATCTGCACCGAATCCAGCGGGAGGACTCGCCCATGTGCCGCGAGTGCGGTGCACAGGAGGACACGGCGGACCACACTCTTTTTCAGTGTCCGTCGTGGTTCGAGGAGAGGTCGGCCCTAACATCTGTGGCCGGCCCGGTAACCTCCCTCCCCCAACTTCTCCGGGGGATGGTGGAGGATGTCGATGTGTGGGCGGCAGCCGCCTCCTTCTGCGAGTCCGTCATGACTCAAAAGGAGGCGGCGGAGAGGGAGCGTGAAAACGACCCCACCACGCCACCACAGCGCAGAAGGAGACCGGGGCGCAGAAGGCGCGAATATACGCGCCACATGCCGCAGTCCAACGATGGCCGGCCGGCGGTAAGTGTGGGGACACTCCCGTCGGCATTGCACCAACGGCCGTCGTCGTTGAGGGACGGGAGCGACCTTGCGTACCGGGTCGCCCCGTCACCCCCCTTCAGGGAGGTTTGAGGGAGCCCGTGGAGGCTGTCCGCCGGTGGTGTTGTGAATGAAGGCTATGCCAGGTACCACGGCACCACCAATAGGCGATGAGGTATGCCGCGGAGTTTAGTGGGTACACCCCTGGGCATTGCACCTCAGCCCAGGAGCAGCTGTCGGTCTCTTCCATCTCAGTACCGGCAGCCGGGAGTCCCACACACCACCTTGGGTAAACCCCTGCCCAAGGTGAAGGTGCATCAAGCATTCTCCGCGATAAAAAAAAAAAAAAAAAAAAAATGGTGGTAGCTTATGAAGGTCTGTCTTGGCTAGTTTTCATATATGAATTATAGCCGCCGCAAGTTCTAAGCCTACAAGTATTTGTCGGTTTTTATTTTATAATTTCGAAAATTTGGATTGTTGGTAGAAACTAGCGAGCGAACATCATAATACGTTGGTAGGTTTATAGAAACTAGCCAAGACAGACCTTCATATGCTACCACCATACATTATCTTATGTTATAAAAAGATATGATAGGTATGTTATAGTGTTACTTATAAATAAATTTCAGGGTTGACCATTGAACTTGGCACCCATTTAGATCTCACTTCTTTTGTCGCTGAAGTCAACAACCAAGGCAATTATCATAATATTGAACTTGGCTCTCATTTCACATTTATGTTTTTGATTGGATATCATTACTTTTTGTAGAAAAGTATATATCATCGTAACGCCCAATTTTATACTATTGATGGGCGCTAAATATAAAAATAATAATTAATCCCAGTTAATAAAGTAGGTACCTACCCTAAGTAATAAATATGAAAACCGACTATAAGTACCTACTATTAATTGTAAATGAGTAAGTATACCTAAATATATACTTAGTGCTCTGCCTTCCCCGGTATATAGGCGTGATTAGGCACTAATTAGGTATTTATGTTAAGCGTTCATAATAGAACCTAACCTAATTATTAAAAAATTGCCAATTTTTTATTTATTCCTTTGTATTCATGTAATTACCTATCTGCATACCAAATTTTAACTCTCTAGGTCATTTGGAACTGGGTTATAATTTTGATCTGTCAGTCAGTCAATGATAAAAATGAGGATTTTGGACATTAATATCTAAATAACTGTTTGAGATAAGCTTATGAAATTTAGAACACATATTTATCTCGCAAGTCACAATATATGAGCCAAATTTGATACGTTTATGTGAAATAGTTTTTGATTTATGAGGGGTTCAAAAGTGGTTCCAAATGGTTCGTGTAATATTACACACGGTGCGGCTCGCCAGTTCTGTTTCTTGAACTTGGCTTGACACGCTACCGCGTGTCTAGATACATTTGTATGGCTTCTAAGTATACTTACATACGTATAACCGACAGTGTCTTCAATCACGTTTCGAAGAAGAAATATTAAATTTTGTATAGCATCTAAAAGTATTGATGCATATTGCCGACAAAATTTTCCATTACCTTTGGGTTTTTAACACTTCCGTGAAACACTGAAAAAATTTGGTTTGTCATAAGGAGTGGAAAGTTACGAACTGTCATGGTTACACACATTAGAAAACTGAAAATGTCCGGGATATTTACCATGTTGTTCCAGGATATTTTCAATTTATAAAGTAGTGGAAAGATTGATCATGTCGTGATTTGTCTGTCTGTATTGGGGCTTGATAGTCCTCGATCCATTGCTGGTATACCTGTTTGATAAGATAATTATTTCCGACGATTACCACTGACAGTTGAGGGGTTATATTTAATCGCTTAATTTATTTATTATGGGTACAAGAGCCATTACGTTTTGTAGATTATTTTTGATGGTGTTTTGAATAGAACTTGGCTCCCGATCTAAAGCTGTGAGCTCCAAGTATTTCTTGAGGTCGCTGATCGTATGTTAGCAGAATAGTTATCATCACTGATAATATGATTGAATATTGATAGATGACTATCACAGTTATGCGATAGGTTATTAGGTCATCATCATCATCGCGAGCTAAATTACGCGGCGTTTTAGTTGGTTGGCCCTCTTGAGCAATACCTATCCATCTTTTCGTCCTTATAGTCTACCTCGGATAGTATCCTAAAAAAAAGATCAAATAGCTGTATTTATAATTGTGCCTGGTGGTTCCATCTCCAGCTCACCGCCCTGTATCCTAAAGTAACTCTGTCTGTTACGCAATCACACATAGAGTACTGAACCGATTTAAATGACATTTGGAACAGATACAGTCCTAAGAAAGGTCAAAGGCTAGGCTTTTAACCGGCTGCGCTATAAAGAAGTAATGTTTTACCCGTTGAACGTCTCTAAGCGGGCGCAGTCGCGGGCGGAAAGCTAGTTCCTAATATAATTAGTTTGCCTTGGTCGACACTTAAAATATCATTCAGCGCACTACTCACAATACAACTCGAAGAGCTAAAGTTACAGCGAACTGTAAAAGGCAGCTTGCGTCATAAAAGCCAAAGGAAATTTAATTTTCATAACTTTTAGAACATGCTCCACGCTACGAACGCTAACAGGATTTTATTGTGCCCTCATGTCTCGTGAAATATGCAAATATATTTAGCCAATATGACGAAAATGGCTATTTTGAGGAAGGTATTTGAGTTTTTGGAAACTGACGATAAAATCAGAACCATTACTAGAATATCGTATATTCTACTAGTAGTGCTTCCTCCATATTCGTAACTTCTTTTGACTTTTTAGAAAGAAATAGACCATAGTTTCGGATTTAATTATACGATGAGTTGTGATTGTTACCAACGCCAACTTCCATAGATGTAATGCGTATAAAGCTAAACACTTGAAGTTATGGTAACAACACCGAAAAAATCGATATCCGATAGATAGAGAACTAGAAACAGGCTGCAGTTTTTATTAAAATTCAGATAAATGTTTAATTACTTTAATACCAGAGAAGTTTTTCATTCAATAAATTTACAGTTCTGCAAAGAAATATAATTTAAGAAATATTAATAAGTCGATATCACAGTCCTGCTCTGCTTCAAAATACTTATATTTCGATCAGAATCCTTTCCGCTGAGGCTGCTAACCTAAGTTGAATAACTTGCAGTATTAGAAATTCGCTGAGCCGTGGAAGTTATTGAAGTATGACTTTGTTGCCCTCTCGGTCGGCCAGCTATTACGAACAGCGCGCTACCACAGTAACTGTTAGCACAGTATGGAAATGTAAGGAAATTCCCTACGGATTACCGGACAGATCACAAGAAGAAGGAATGGAATAAGAATTCTATTCTTATTGGTCAACAAGTTTATCCTTATTAGCTCATCGCTAATAAACATTTGTATAGCTATGATTTTTCATGAGAAATCCTCTGTAAAAAGATTTTATAAATTTGAATCTTGCTTTTCCATATCAATATTTGTATTTGGCATTATTATGGTGCTCTGTTAAAATGAAGCTCTAATATCATAATAAGTATGAAGACGTTCAACAAAACCGTGTTCAAGTTTCTCTGGTCTTTACAGCAGGCCTTCAGGATGCGGTTGACCTTTTTTATAACTGACGATGATGGAGTAGCCTCGTCATAATCTACATCCCCACATCCTACTACAGTCCTCTGGTTGGGATGTGCCGTACATATAATCATCTGGCAAGGTGTAGCACGGACGTTGTCGTTGATATCTTTGACAGGGAGGGATGAGGATTCCTCCACGTCTTTCTGATAAATCAGAATTTTGATAATAATTTATATACTATTAGTTGAATAAATAAATGGATATGTATGTAATGTGTTTACTAAGGATTACTGTCTAGGCTATGCTCATTTGTTACATCTATCCAATAAGTGTCATGACAGTTATCTGTTTGTGTACCATAATAAATAAATAAATAAATCAACTGGTGGCTGGTGGCTCGGACTAAGAGGTTCAGCTCTTCATTTCTGCCCCGTGCCATTAAGGCATGGAATGCCCTTCCAGCTCATGTTTTCCCTCCCTCCTATGATCCCGGGCTCTTCAGGCGGGGCGTGAAACGGCATTTAAGCAGGCCTTCAGGGTGAATGCGACAGGCGCAATATGATCTATTGTGCCTGTCGACCTCATATTTGGATCTCGCTGCCGCTTGCCATCGGGCGGAGTGTGGTCATCTTGTTTGCCTATTATAATAAAACTGTGGGAGAGCGGATGGCTTTCTCCCTTTAAGCGACCGCTTACCACCAGGTGAAGTAAGGTCATCCTGTAAATGTGTTCCCTATAACCAGCCCTTATTGTAGTGATCAGATTACTTCAAAGTGTCCTCACTGTTCCCAAGCTCACTGTGCCTCCTTGGAGCTCATCCGAGCGTGTGTTACGACTAAATGATTTTTCTTTCCGTTAGACGCAGTATTTTACTTAGTTTATTAAGTATAATGTCGAACAAGGACCCTGGTACGGGGAAAAATAATATTATCCTCCACAAGTATTGGTTACAAGCTGTACTTAAGCTGATCATAAAGTAAGGATGGGTTTGTTTTAAGGGGTTTTCATTGGTATTTAGTTGCTTTTGATATGTAATGTACTTATACCTACTTATGGAAACATGAAGTGACATTTGATATACAAAACATATTCGGAAACTTTTGTAATAGAAAGTAGCAGTAGTCTATGCAACCGTAACCTACTAGAACATTAGTAGTCGTTTTCTATATGCAATAATATATTTAGGCCAACAAACGGATATACTAATTATAGTTCCATATTATGGAACGCAAGTTCCATGATCCCTTTAGGCAGGGCGTGAAACGGCATCTAAGCAGGCCTTCAGCAATCATCAAGGGTATCATTGTGCCTGTCGACCTCATTTGTGGATCTTACGACCGCTTACCATCAGAAGGAGTAAGGTCATCCTTAGGGGTGAGAGCCATCCGCTCCCCCGCAAGTCCGGTGATGATGACGAACGAGGCTACTCCAAGCTATCATCGTATGTCAATTAGGAAAAAAAAGTAAGGTCATCCTAAAAGTCGTCCTATAAAAAAAAATCTACCTCAGTGTCAAAAAAGCTCATGGGACTCCGCTTTATTATTGGTTAAGCTCAATGTTGTATACATTGAGCGTAAGTATGTTTGTTGATCGCTGCCTTTGAGGTGTTCATCATAGTGCGTAATTATTTTCGGCCAAATGTACAGCGACTCACAGCGACTCCTTTGATTCGACTAAATTAACACGCGCCATACTTAACTATGCACGTGCTGACGAGAGGCCGACATGACTGATAAGGGTGCATGCTTTTAAAGTAAAAATTTATCAAAAATATAGCGTCGATTTGAAACGTGATCATTCGATGTGAGTGAGGAACACATTATGTTCCTTATTTTAAGGAAATAGTTTTGATTATAAGGCCTTCCTTTACTATCTTACACGAATACACTTTATTGATTCGTACGTTTAACTGTTCGTTCAGTATTATTCAGTAGAAAATTTTAAGTTTTTGTATAAAGTTTGTGTACATTCGAAGTTGCTTTCATTTTAGAACTTTCGGTAAATATTGCTTGGAATAAAAAGTTTGGTTTTTTCACAGGATCTTCGCTCTTACCTTTAATCCCTAAAATCTAATCTAGCTCTGTAGTGTAGGCATACATACATACAGACAGACGCGGGAAGCGACTTTGCTTTATACTACTAGTGATGGTGTTTTAAGCGCACCCTAACCATCCGAACGTGCATTTTTAAGAAGATTACACACTACCTACGGATGAAATTGTAAAGCCCTACCGAGGTGCGGGCCCGCCCTCAACGTAACGTCAAATTGTTATTACGTCACGCCGAAGCGCCGAGTTCCACTGCTAATTGGAACTGCTGGAATTCCATTTGGAATTCGTCGTCGAATGTCGCAAATCGCGGAAGCGCGTTCTCATTTTCGGTAGCTGTACGCAGGTGAAGTGTTTTGGTGGCAAGAGGTAGGCATAATATAGCAGGAAGTAACAGATTAACTTGTAGGCATGGACTAGCAAAAGGAGCAGTAGACAGGTTTTGTAGGATCAATGCCCAGGAGTGGGAAGATGCGTTTAAAAAAACATTGACAATAGAACTATTATTTTCTATAAAAAATATGAAAACGTAATAGAAGTACTATTACTAGTAAGAAAGGAATGACTGGAATAATTGGATTGACAAAAATAATAATTATTTTTCCTCTTGTGAGTTTACGGTAAGGCATTGACTGACAATGAAATCGTCAAACTACTATGAATTAAGCGTTAATACACAAAATTTGGAAAACTACGATATATCTACGTGACGAAGATGAAAATGCTTTATACCTATTTGTCCAACGTTCCTAAAACACCGTACCGACGCGAATACTTCGTGCAACTTAGCCCAAACGTCAGTCGGAACTTAGGGCGGGTGCACACAGTCGAAGTTGTTACGCCGAAACTCTGTGGCGTTTGCCTTTCTATTGGATTCCGGTGGACGGAGACTGCCCGGAGCGGGATCAGAAGGGATTCCACACTGGGATGTTTAGTTTGTAATGTAACCTTGATTGTATTGCTTGTAATGAAAATAAAAAATTAAATCTACTTGGTGAATAAATTCACAATTATTTAATTAAATTTCATAATTTTTTTCATTTCATTTCATTTCAATGTAACAGATTTAATTAGGAAAGCGCAGTAGTGAGTCATCCTTACTTATATTGAAAAAAAAAAACTACTCAACTGAATTTAAAAAACATGATCGTATTCCCGGACATTTGCAGTTTTCTTATTAAAATGTCGGTTGGGATGTGTATCACAATACATGGTTTGACGGACTTGTTAAAAAAGTTTTGAAGCCTTAGCCAGGTCTGTCGTGCATGTTATAAATTTTAATCGGTTCTGGTGGTTAAGTTCCGAAATCATGTGGACCCTTTTGTACAAAAGCCTGGCTACGGGTTAATATCGAAGCCTCTCAGTGAAGAACGTGCTGTCTCGCTGTGTTGTGAAGGCGTTGCATTAAATACGTTAGCTTTGTTTGCTGTAGTGCATTGTTTACTAGCAAGTATCCGCTGTCGTACTCAAAACGGTGTGGTTATAGCGGAAAAGATGGAACAATTTCTCCATTATTAATTGATTGATTTTCCACATTGATACATGGACAAATTTAAATAAACTGATTCTGAAATTATCTGAAGGTTTTATCTTATGCATTACTAGTGACCGGCCGGCTTCGCTTCGGGTATTTTATACATAAACAATATCGAAATCTGTTGCGTCGTCTTAAATATTTAAGCATACATACAGACGCTGGAAGCGACTTTGCTTTATGCTATGTAGTGATGTATTGCAAAATAATAACAAGTTGTAACAAGGTTATTTTTTTAATCGAAATAAAAGGTTTTTTTTTTAAATAATTGTCATTTTTATATTAGGTTCTTTATTGTAATGAAAAAACATTAGCACATTAAGTGTATAGGGAACATCCTTTTGAAAAAAAAAAATGTTACGCAAGTAAGTACTTATTTTGTAAAGAAAGATGTTAAATAAAGTGTAAACAGGCTTGTAGAAATGAATGGTTTCAACGAAAAAAAAAATGCATAAAAAAAAACTGATTTTATATACGCCCTACCTAAAGGCGGGACTACACACGACAAAATTGTAACACGATTCGGTGTGGTGTTAGGTTCAAATTGAATTCCGTTGAACGTAAACCGGCCGAAATGACGTTACACAAGACGCACATGCAGCCTCGTTCAGCGTTTATTTATATTATATTCACAAACTTGGGGGCTTGTGAATCCTTACTAATATTATAAATGCGAAAGTAACTCTGTCTGTCTGTCTGTCTGTCTGTCTGTCTGTCTGTCTGTCTGTTACGCTTTCACGCAAAAAGTACTGAACCGATTTAAACGAAATTTGGTACAGATATAGTCCAGAGCCTAGAAACGGTTATAGGCTACTTTTTAACCGACTGCGCTATAAAGAAGTAATGTTTTAGGCGTTAAACATCTCTACGCGGACGAAGTCGTCACAGCCACTAGACGGATCGAGATGAAATTTAGCATGCAGGTAGATGTTATGACGTAGGCATCCGTTAGGACAGGATTTCCCGAAATTCCCACGGGAACGGGAAATAACGGGAAAATCCTTTTGTATGAAAAATACTAACCGCATAAGTTAGACGCTTGAAATTTGACATGGAGGTACCTTAATAAATTAAAAGCTTAGTTGCAACAGGATATTGTAAAATTCCCACGGGAACGGGAGTAATAGGAAAAAAACTTTTGTATGAAAAAATCTAAACCGCGATATGGATAGACGATTGAGATTTGGCATGCAGGTACCCTAATGAACGTAAAGCTTACCTCCAACGCGATATTACAAAATTCCCATGGGAACGGGAGTTATTGGGAAATAACTTCTGTATGTAAAATCCCTTACGGGGTTGAAATATATTATATAGAGATAGAGATATACCCGAAGCGAAGCGAGGGCGGGTCGCTAGTATAATATAAAATGGTGAAGTACTAGAATGTATAGCTATGAGGCTTTCATACTTGCATGTATGTATGTATTTTTGCTACGATCCTTAATTTTTTGGTGATTTGGGTTATTTATTAACATTTTTTAAGGGTGAAATACATTGACTCACCCGCAAGTCCGGTAATGAAGACAGGGCCAAGACTAGCCATCATCGTATTCATTTCGTTTGAAACATCAATATTTTAATAAAATTATTTAATTCAATTTAATTTTTTTACTTAGTTTTTCTTTCAATTTGCAGCTCAAAAGAAAGTGCGACAGGCTCAATATGATCTATTGTGCCTGTCGACCTCATATTTGGATCTCACTACCGCTTACCATCAGGTGGAGTGAGGTTATCTTGTTAGCCTATTATAAAAAAAAACGCAGTATAAAATGTGTTTTAAATCGTTTAGTTAAACAGAACAGACCGTTTTACAGGATCAAAACCACATAATCGCGAAAACCGCGCATTATCTCTGAAACGACAAACATAATCGCATGCACTTCTTGTGTTCTATTTCTTTGTGTGCGTTTTGTGTCTTGTGTATGTATCTATGTGTCATTGTTACCTCAAGTCGTGGTCAATAAAAGTTTTTTCTTCTTCTTTCTTCTTCACTTCATTAATAAGGTTGCATTCACGCAAACGTGCAACAAGCATCCAATATCGAAGCAAGAGGTAAACGCTCAACCTCAAATTGAATCTCGTAGAACGTTCGACGCATAAACTACAAACCCTGAGGGTAGGCAGAGATAGCGGGCTGTGTGCCGTAATGAGCTGTGCGATCGAATCAACGCCTGCTCGGAATACTATTTGAAAAAAAAAAGAGCATCGAAATCGAGCATATTCGAATCATTGGAATCTTTACTCCGGCTTCACATGAAAAACAGAACAGCGTCATCAAATTCGAATTATTGGAATCTTTACTCCGACTTCAACCGAGAAACAAAAGAGCATCGTCAAGCTTTTTGTTTTTAACAGTTATAGAACGTTTTTAAATTAATGGATTACTAATGCGAGTGCTGTGAAAAACAAAAGGCGAGAGAAATAGGTTTTTGAAATTAAAATTTAAAAGAAATCATCAACTAAAAGTTCTGTGAACACAAAACAAAAGACTGTCAACGATTAGTTAATGGTTACAAAAAACTTAATTAATTCGTTGCAAGTTCTTTCAAGAAGTGAAAAAATGTAAGTGCTAAAATAATTACTATACTTTTTCAGTATCTTACAATGAGCTAAAGTTATGTTACAGTCACCACTATAATTTGCTCTTGCATAGCTGATTAGATCGACTGTCATGATGACTTCTCATGACTTCTCATCAGTTCGCTCATGAACCTTAATTAGTCTCTAAATCTAACAAACCTCGAATCAAACCGTAGGACATGGTTTGAGTCGAGGTTACTTTAGTCCTACGTTAGACCTAATATCAAGGCAAACTCATCCTCAAATTGAATCCCGCGCGTACACCACGTAAACTATCCTCCAAGGGGATGTGGTTATGCAAACATACGCCTGTATTGGCTCGGTAATGAGCCCGCGATCCCGCATGGTGGCGCCACCTGTCCCTTATAACTATTCGCGATGTCTTGGAGCAGAGGTTGGACTTGGAATTGTATCGGTTAGCAGAAATGGTGTTTTCATAGACATGTATTCGTGGTGGGAATTTTTATTTACTTATTATGTGGTAGAGACCGAGGTTATTTCTTGTGCTGTTTTTTGTATGGGATAGGCTTTGCAAGTAGATTTAGCCAGTCTGATTTTAGTAGTAGAAATTTTGGCTAACTTTTACCTTTAATACTGAATTTGAAGTTTATTTGAATCACTTTTTGAGAGTAACAGTAACAACTATTTATTTATTTATTTATTTATTTATTTGGTTCACCGGTAATTGTTACACTAGTAAATGAATGTATACAGTATTTCTTAACTTATTGCTAAGTGTACAATAATTGGTCGGTAAACACCGCATGCAGATAGGAATAATATTTTTTAACTATTTGATATATTTTTTAAGAACACAGTTCAACTTATTTTTACAAAATTATTTTACATCTAGTTGGTGTAGTTGCCATTTCAGTTTATGAATAGAAGTGCAAAACAAATCTATTTGCCTGCTATATTTATTGTGTAGCTTGCAAAGTCTGGGGACAGGAGAGTTACAACCTAGTACAGTTTTACGGAAGGGAGGATATAGGAGGTTAATCGGTAGTCTGGGATATTTGGTGGGAGCCCTGAGTTTAAATTTTGATAAGAGATCAGAACAATTAATATGCCCATTCAAAATTTTCGACAAAAACAGTAAATCCACAACATTTCGCCTGCTCTCTAATGATTTAATATTAAAGTAATTGAGACGTGCATCATATCCCCTAATTCTTTTGGCAGCGCTAACGGAGTATGCCATGTGATATAAGAAGCGTTTTTGGACACGTTCTATTCGAAGACTATGAACAGCGTAATGAGGACGCCACACAACACAACAGTATTCTAGTAAACTACGAACTAATGAGTTAAACAAAAATATCTTGGTATTATTATTACGGAAAGACTTGGTGTTTCTCATAATGAAGCCCTTGGAATTGTATCGGTTAGCAGAAATGGTGGTTTCATAGACATGTATTCGTGGTGGGAATTTTTATTTACTTATTATGTGGTAGAGACTCAGGGTATTTCTTGTGCTTTTTTTTTTGTATGGGATGGGCTTTGCATGTATCGATCTAGCAAGTCTGGTGATTTTAGTAGTAGAATTTTTGGCTAACTTTTACCTTTAATACTGAATTTGAAGTTTATTTGAATCACTTTTTGAGAGTAACAGTAACAACTATTTTATATTATTAATATATTAATATTTATAAAATTTGTCACTGTTTTTTTATCCAAATAAAGATAAAAAATGTGATTTCAATATATAGTTGAGACGAAAGTACTGCACAGAAAGTATAAAATTGAGCGCTGTGCTTTCACACATTTGAAAATAAAACTAATTTTAATAAAAAACTAATAAACAAATAAAAATTTCTGTAACTTACTCTCAATTAAAAAATTGCAAAGTATTTGCTGTGTTCTGTATTTCTCTCTTTGCATTTTCATGTCATTAATATAATTAATTTCACGTTGTGTATACGTATTAATTAGTGGCATGAAAATGCAAAGTCCCAAGACATTATAATCTACATTCACATTGACATTCATCCACAACAGAGCAATCAACTTCCGCCCTCTCAACATCGAGTCATTAATCCTCCCTTTGTCAATTTCAATTTTCAAAATCGAAATGTCGTATTCAAATTCGCCATTTGCGTTCCATCACGCGCCCTGATCTACATATCTATACATATATATGCTAAGCCCTTCCTTCCCCGATAGTTGTCCGCTATTTAATCGTTTGTATGTGACTGCGCATATATTAGGCTGTCGTGAGTGTGAATGTGGCTTTATGAGTCACGTCATCGACTTTTATTTGATACTTATTCAGTATTGTATGGTACTCTTACTGGTAAAGACTTAAAAAACATTAATTTGGTGTTTGCATATGAATATTGTGTTTTCATTGTAAGAAACGTTGAATAACGTGG
Organism: Maruca vitrata; assembly: GCA_039566165.1. NCBI lineage: Eukaryota > Metazoa > Arthropoda > Insecta > Lepidoptera > Crambidae > Maruca > Maruca vitrata. The sequence goes on from CM076926.1 coordinate 4,202,125, forward strand.
TTCGTGGGCGATTATTATGGTGATTTAATTTACTCATATTTGTGTTCAAAACCTACGATGTATGATTATTCGACGCTTTAACGATGAAGAAAAAACATCGCGAGGAAACCTGCACACATATGAACAAATTCTAAGGTTGTGTAGTCGATCAAGTCTTGGCCAGCGTGGTCTACTAAGGCCTTATCCCCCTAGTTTAGGGTAGGCCCTGTAGGGACGTAAACGGGCTGATGATGATGTGTTCAATAGAGTCGCTACGGTTATTTTCTGCTATTTTCATTATAACTATAGCTTTAGTATCCAAAAATTAATATTTTATTCATTTAATTTTATTATCTTGGCGTTCAATCGTACATGTGATGATTTGAATACGCATACAAATTCAACTAAAATATACAAGACATGTAATACGCCTACTGCCCGTAAAATAACTCAAAGGTGTCCTTTCATAGGACTCATTCATTGCCCTCATATGACCCTCATTTCGTACGGAATAAGGTTCAACATATTTTACTTTCGGGTCATCCAGTGATCCTTAGATAAGCGAGAAAAAATTAGCCACCCCACGTTTGAATTCAAGCCTTCCTCTTTTAGTGTAAGGTACAAAATCGTTTGAAACAATATCCCGAAACAGTGACAAGACGGGAAATTCTCGACGGAAGGAATTCGAAGTTTTCAAAGATTAATTAAATTAAAAAAACGTTTTCCTTCAGGTTTTTAACGGGTCGTAATTGACATGACAAAAACAGATCGCGGTTGTAATGGGGAACGATTTTGTACTAATTAGAATTTGGTGTTTTGTGACGAGGCGAACGGCAAAGGGGCTCTTAGGAGTTATAATCCATTTGTGGTTCTCTCTTCTTATTTTTTTGTAATACCTTCTTTGTGGTGATATTTGAAAACTGCATTTATTCGGGATATTTACCGAGTTTCCGATATTTCGGCATTGTTGCAAACGTACTCAGGGGTCAGCCTTTAAATTTAAATGCATGTGTTGGTGGTAATATTGCCAAGAAGATAAAGTTTGTATCCCTAATAGTGTTTTAGATAGAATGTAAATGGTAATCGGTGAATAAGCACTAGGCGCCTACATACAATATAATGTATAAATTGATAAATACTTACGCAGACGTGGAAAAAGCACACAATTTTCTCAATACATTTGTCCCGGGTGAGTATCGAACCTGAGCCTCTTGTCTCTTAAAGCCCAAAGAACTACTGGACTTTTCTAAAGGAATTGCCCGCAAGATAAACGTGTTTTTTGTTACCCATAAATCTTCTACCATTAGATTTTCCAGGATGCAAAAATGCATATTAAAGTCAAATAGCATGCAACCCTCGGAGAATGTGCACGCCCAGACACGTAGAATTCAATAAGGAAAGGATTATCTTCTTAATACTACGTACACAACCGTTTTTATATCTACAAAGTTTTCTGTGCGAACGACTTTAAACTTTATTCTGTCGAACCTGACGTACAAAATGGCTTGACCGGTTTTCATTGTTATTAAAATCAATATCCTAGGGAATTATGTTCCTGTGTGCTCTCCCATATTTAAACTTGCGTTCTTGTTTGAAAGAATTAATTTTGAGCGCGTACACGTATATTGGCTATTTGTAATTAAAAAGTTAAATTGGACGATGGATTGGCCGGTGGTATCATAATTGGATATTTCACTGTGAAATCATTTGGGACACTTTATCAGCAGCGAAATCTTGATTGCTTCATTGAGTTCTTGTAATGAGCTATGATATTGTAATTGTAATTGAATAATCCACTGATCTGGTTCCAAAGTTAAATTTCTAGTACTTTATAAGTTGTAACACTTATTGCGATTATCCACAATTGATACGAGTATGACTACATTCTTGAAAATAATTATGAACAGGCAGGACCCAGACGGTAATGTTACACGATTGCTATCACATGAATGATATGTAAAGTGTAAGTATGGATACATTTTTAAATGATTGAATAACTACGTATGTGGCGATTTGCGGAATGAAGAGACCGTCATTAAGCGTTTATGCTACAGTTTGCGAACGAGATATAGACAGGAGAAGCTTAAGTTGAACCTTCTAGTGTCTCCGTTGCTTATGGCTTAAAGAAAAGATTCAAACCTCGTTTATTATAATTTTGGCTTGCTTTTGTAACTTAAGCTTAATTACAGTTGTGATGATGACTTAATTTTTTTTTCTAACTGACTTACGACGATGGCCTGGTTAGTTGGTGATGAGTAGCCTTGTCATCATCATCGGACTTGTCGATGAGCAGAAGGCTCTCACCCCTAAGATGATGACCTCCGCCAGTATCATTGTGAGAGACTGGTGCCTTTTTTTTTTGACGCGCGTTCGAGATGGGGTTTTCTCCCAGTGGTGTGTCGGACTCCCCGGCGACTGGCGCGAAGATGGTAAATGCCAATCGCTGCTCCTGGGCTGAGTGCAATGCCCAGGGGGTTTACCGACTAAAACACCGCGATGTACCATCGCCTTGGCGACGTCATGGTTCCTAGCATAGCCCAACTACCACGATGCAGGTTTTTTTTTTATAATAAGCTAACAAGATGACCTCACTCCACCTGATGGAAAGCGGTAGTGAGATCCAAATATGAGGTCGACAGTCACAATAGACCATATTGAGCCTGTCGCACTCACCCTGAAAGCCCGCTAGGGTTTAGAAAAATCTGTATTCGAGGTCACTAGTGCCCTCCCGCAGATTATACAGTGAATAGAATAACGGAAAATTAGTCGTTACTCATTTGACGTAAATGACGGCCAAATTATAAAGCAAACCCTGCCAGATGAAAAGTGAATTCGGAAAATACCTTACGTTCAAATCCAACCCCCAACCACCCGTTTCAAAGTAAAACAAGCTATAATCACCCCACAAAGAGGTTGTACATAAAAGATTAAGCTCTGGGAGGCTTTCGTGAAGGTACTGAAATAAAAGCGAATGCATTACATTTGTTCTCTCACTTGTGAGGTGCTGTGGTGTGAGAAGAGGCCTGAGGGCTCGCTGTGAACTTGTGAGTACCTACTTACAAAAACATCTTCACGTACGCCTTGCTCTATTTAATGTAGAGCTTGGTAGGCATGGTTTGTGACATTAGTAGAGAATAGGAAAATAACTTTCATGTCTACTTGAAATAATATGTAATTAAAATAATACGCTTTGAATTAAATTCAAATAGTATGTATATTTATTTCTGAAATTGCTATTTATGGTTGAAGTTATTTTGTCAATAATTCTTAAAATGGACTCTTGCAATGCATTCTTTTTAAATTTTTATGTGCATTTTTTACCAAAAAGAAGCTCATTATACGCTTTTACTTTGTCCACATTCTACTGCAGTGCTAGTATAGTAATCAAAGGATTTTAAAAAATAGCACTGTAACTTCCGAATAAGCTTAACTTCCTTCCAATCATTCACCCTGCCAGACATAGATCTGAGTGTCATACATCACTCCCAATACGCCAGTGCATTTAGTAGATATTGCAGTGGGACGCATCGATAAGTTATTGCGAGGGTCAGGCTAATAGGCCCATACCTCACCTGCGGCTCTGTATATCGTCTGAAACTTTCGATTGGCGTCCTGTATTGTCCTGTAGCGTTGCTTTCTTACTCCGAATCTAACTGCATCGTTGGTCTAGTGGTGCATCATCATCATCAGCCCATATACGTTCCCATTACTGGGGCACGGGCCTTCCCTAAACTAGGACGATAAGGCCTTAGTCAACCACGCTGACCAAGTGCGGGTTGATTGACTACACAACCTAAGAATTTCTTCGTAGGAGTGCTGGTTTTCTTACGATGTTTTCCTTTACCGTTAAAACGTCGAATAATCGTACATACGAATTTTAAAATTTTAATAACACAGTGATACGTGGCGCGGCTTGAAGTGGCGACCTCTCGCTTGGCAAGCAACGACCTTAACCACTCGGCCATCGACGCTTTTGCGTGTGCTGCTAGTGGTGCGTAAAGACCGAATGGTCCTGTGTTGGTATTGTTGGTAGTCCCCAAATTTGTGTAGTTTTGCATAAATATATTCGGCCCGGAGTCAGGAAGTTGGCGGTTGCGCTAGCCCGTATCTCGGGCACGTTAGGCCTGCGGTCTGCCTTTATAACAGTGTAGATTATTAAAAAAAAATACAATAAATTTGTTTACTATGATACCGTTATCAGTATGTTACAAAGGCTAAATTTAGTACGTAGTTAGTTTTGTCCATGCACACTGTCACAACCTACAATAGATTGCTTTTAATACCTTACCTAAGCCTTCTTAATACACTATCATTGCTCCTTAAGATCTTATCTCTTTAACGTAGTTTTATGGCACAAATAACTACCGCATCTTACACTAAGTAGCCGTTAAACTAAAACATGCAATTTCCATATAGCAGCGGTTGAAGTGCGCTTCTTCAAACACTTCAATCTCAATAAAGGTGAAGTGCATTAGAGCGAGCCATCACCGTTTAACGCGCTCTCCCGACCTAGGATAGGGGCTAGAGAACAATCTGATTACGACATTTCCTTTTTTGTAATGTTGAAACCTTTTTTTTTGATCGCTTGCGTAGTCTTCCTTTGACAACAGCTTCTCTGTTTATTCAGTATTCTGGTAATTGCTTATTAAAATGCTATTATGTAAATAATATAAGAAAATTATATTTTTTATTTTAATAAATATGTCATTATCTCTTTTTATAACAATTTTTTTTTATACTGTAACTCGTTGGTACGATGTGGTTATTGTAGATAATAAGAAAGATTTTCTTGTTCCTAACTCTTAGTTGAATATAAAATTTGTTTCTTTAAACCATAAGGTACTCTCCCTTATTATTATGCATTTTTAACCGACTTAAAAAAAGAGCAGGTTCTCAATTCGTCTGTATTTATAATATATATATTTTTTTTTTACAAAGAGAAGATATTTGAGGGGATATTTATTAAGTTTAATTTTAGAATTAACTTAATATCGAAGGCTACTGTCCCTCTTACTATACACTAGCGTAAATAAAACGGTGGCAAGTATGCACTTGTGATAGTATTTACTGTCTACGGCTGAACCTTTTAGGGCTTCGTTTGCAAGAATTAATGCGTTAAGAGGTGTTTGAAGGTTCAAGGGGAAGGTTTTGCAGCTAGCCACTGGACTGATATGCGGTTTTCATAGATTCTGTGTCTTGACCTGTTTGTTTATCAATCGAAGGGTATCTGATTGTTCGTTTATAAGAATTAGTTAGGTAGTTCCGAATTTTATTAATGTAATGTAGTCATAATTTTTTTGATAGACATAAGCTAGCTTACGCATAAGTTAGCTTAGCTGATGTAGGGGTCAAGACTGCGAAGTTGAAGTGGCAGTGGGCAGGGCATGTGTGCAGGATGAAAGACGACAGATGGGCCAAAATCGTTACACAATGGGTACCGGAAGACGGCTTTCGCCGAAGAGGAAGGCCCAAGAAAAGATGGTGTGACGATTTGGTCCAGCTATCAAGGAATTGGCAAGCCCAAGCCTTGAATAGAGAGCTGTGGACAAGTTTGGAGGAGACCTTTGCCCAGCAATGGGATGAAAAGGGTTAATAAAAAAAATAAAAAAGAAGCTAGCTTACCGCCCGCGACTCTGCCCAAGTGAAGTCACATTATTGCGAAAAAAAGCAATCATATCCCTTACAGCTAAGTTACTAAAAGTGTCTATTAAAAAGTCTAGTTACATAATATAATTGATTTTGTCAAATGTTGCTTGCTCTTTATACCTACCTGACTAGAATTTTTGGCCTTTTCTTTGGGAAACAACAAATACATGTGTAATGATATTAATAAAAAAAAATGTGTAAATGATTATATTTCATCCTTATGTTGTATGTTACCTACCTACCTATCTACAAAGACTAATTTTCCAAAAAGCACCGCCATTCTACTCTACAGCTTATCTCAAATTATTCACGGATACTCCACCCAAAAATTGATAACCCCCATTTATACCCGGTAATGCACCCCTGTTTACAAAGCAACTGCACTCAATCTAAAAACAATATAGCTAAAGTATTCATGACAAATCGCTGTATAACGAAGACGAATAACCGCATAACCACCCTGTATCTTTTGCTTGGGGGAATCTGGGTGGGGTAACAATGTAAGCGTTTAGGGAACAAGATGATATGAAGCGTATCCTATGCACTTTAAATACTTAAAAGTTGACTCCAAGGTCACGTGATATAGTGACCTTTGAGTATAACTGATTATAAACAAAAAAAAAACCGCCTTCAAAAACCCGACTCACTAAAAATTACAAAATAATATAATACGAACATTAATCTGGGTATGAATTTGATATGTTGTTGAAGGCGGTGCCGTTTATATTTCATGCAGTTTTCCTCAAAAATTTAATTCCTTCAACAACATATCAAATTCATACCCAGATTAATGTTCGTATTATATTATTTTGTAATTTTTAGTGAGTCGGGTTTTTGAAGGCGGTTTTTAGGGTTCCGTAGCCAAAATGGCAAAAACGGAACCCTTATAGTTTCGTCATGTCCGTCTGTCCGTCTGTCCGTCTGTCCGTCTGTCCGTCTGTCACAGCCGATTTACTCGGAAACTATAAGTACTACAGTGATGAAATTTGATGGGAATATGTGTTGTATGAACCGCTACAAAAATATGACACTAAATAGTAAAAAAAAGAATTGGGGGTGGGGCCCCCCATACATGTAACTGAGGGATGAAATTTTTTTTTTCGATGTACATACCCGTGTGGGGTATCAATGGAAAGGTCTTTTAAAATGATATAAAGTTTTCTAAAAAACATTTTTCTTAAAGTGAACGGTTTTTGAGATATCAGCTCTCAAAGTCGTAAAAAGTATGTCCCCCCCCCCTCTATTTTTATAACTACGGGGTATAAAATTCTAAAAAAAATAGAGGTGATGCATGCTAATTAACTCTTTCAACGATTTTTGGTTTGATCAAAGTATCTCGTATAGTTTTTGAGATAGGTTGATTTTTATTATATTTGCTGCTACGGAACCCTTTGTGCGCGAGCCCGACTCGCACTTGGCCGGTTTTTTTTTTTGTTTACAATTTTTTTTCATCCTTTTTAGTGTTACATTTTTTTACACCCTATTAGTTCAGCTCACCTATAATTCTGCTGATATTATAACTAGTAGTATCAATATGTACACAGATTTGAAAGAATTATCCCTTTACTCCCAACTATTAAGGAGTTGACCTTCCATAATCAGCTCAGCATCATAACATTATGATTGCCAGAAGCAAATGCCAATATAACTTCAGAAAATATGTAAAACGCGGTACATGTGCCTATAAAATTTGAGGGTTGCCCTCGATTACTCCTGGATCCCATCATCAGATCCTAGACTGGTCAACCTAATAGTTTAGCTCACCTGTAATGCTACTGATATTATAACTAGTTAGTCTCAATATGTATACAGTATTGAAATAATTATTCTTTTACTCATAACTACTAAGGAGTTGACCTTCCATCATCAGCTCAGCAGCATAAGATTATGATTGCCAGAAGCAAATGCCAATATGACTTCAGATAATATGCAAAACGCGGTACATGTCCCTATAAAATTTGAAGGTTGCCCTCGATTTCTCCAGGATCCCATTATCAGATCCGAGACTGGTGAAAATGGGACCACCTCGGAAGTGAACTCTATCCAACCAAAAAAAAAAAAAAATATTATACATACAGACGAATTGAGAACCTCCTCCTTTTTTTGAAGTCGGTTAAAAATAGGATTTTGTTACGGATATAAGCATTAATAGTAGTATTAAAATACTAATCACAATGAGAAACACAACTAGGCTTACACATTGCAATGAAAATAAAATGAGTTTTGAAGTATAGTACCATAGTACGAGTAAAGTGATAACACTTTACTTTGGTACTGTACTTATAGTTAGGTATACAACTGTCTATTTCTTATCTTTGTACTGAGCCACGAACGCAAGGACTTTCATCAACGGATGCTACTCAAACTAATTGAGATAAAATTAGAACATTGTTAACAAAATGATAAAAAAATTGTAAACAATTTATAAAACAGAGCACATAATATACCTCCTTGTGGCACTCCCCAAAATGGCGAGTGCTGTGGGGTGCGTAACTACATAACACCGTTTAGATTGATGGCTGATGCAATTTGCGGCCGACTCGGATTTATCGGCCGATAAAGCTTGCCGGCGTGTTTTGATAATGTGCAGCCGGTGGACGTTATTATGTCACCCCCCTGTCCCCCCCCCCCCCCACTGTGCCCTACCTGAAAATATAAGGGCAAACAAACCTAGTTAGCTCGTCTGTTGCGATTTTTAGACCGGAACTGGAGAAGGTAAAGGGATAAGCTGTATAGTCTGTACCACTAATTGAAAATGCTTTTACTTTAGCAAATAATAATGAACATTGGCAACAACACATATCAGACAGAACAATCTGATGAATATAGATAGTAGTATTCGATTTAAAACTAAATATAGTCCAATCCTCAGTAGACTTAAAGAAACTCTTGACCCTTTCAGTGGTCTAAAATCAGCATTTAACACTTTACATTTTCAATTGTCTATATCAGTTTACTAATACCTAAATATGATACAAACGTTATCTCATATAAAAGTAACGATAACAGTCAAGTCTTAAAATGTCAACTTTCCTATGTTCTGGTTACCGCTACGCTGTAAAACTGTTCAACGCGTCCTATATCCGTGCACCGTATCCGCGTCTACGTTTAATAACTTAACACAGTCGTGGGGAACGCAAACTAAAAATACACACGTCGCCTTTAATCTCCGCACGGTAATGGAGTACAAACTGCCAAATCTGCCGACCATCAATAAAGGCGGGCTCATTACTTTATTGGGGTGCACGTGCAGCGATGCATCCGTCAAAGTCTGCAGCGGGGAGCGACGCGACCCGTTTTACCGCAATTTGCAGTCGCCTCTGTGGCTTGGGCGTTGTGTCATGAGCGGCGGCGAGCAATTTATTTAATTGCGCTTTCCAGTTTTCATATTTTAAGCTGATTTGATCATTTCATGTTGATTGAGGATATACAGCTGTGACTTTAAAGAGACAAAAATGTAGTGAAGATTATAAGAATTCGACTGAAGAGAATGAAGAAAATTAAATACTTCTTATCAACAGTTTAGCAAATAGTTTTTAAACTTGTATAACTGTTCAATGTTCATACTGTAAGTACTACTATTTAAAATTTTCGTTTTAGATTTTATTGGTGCCCTAAGTATTTCAAATTCAAACAAAAAAAACAAATTTGTTACTTTACCAACCCAAATTATACATCATTTGTGCATTTAAAAGTTCGTAATATAAATAATAAATACGTATTAAAATCTGTGTCCAATTTTTAAAACTGGTCCTAGTTGAACAATGGCTTTGGTAAGTATCACGCTATATGATATAAAATCATATATTACATCCGCGTACGTCCACAACTTGCGTCCCAGCCTGGGGGACACTACGCTCTCTCCCCAAGGAGTAGTGGCAACTCAGTGCAAGGTACACTGGTGATTTGTCTCTTTTCCCTTACTAACGATTAGGAAATTGTCCTGCGGTCGCAGGTAATGCGGGGTGACGGCGCTTCTCGTTACGTTACTACCCGGATGAAAGGAGGGTGGATTAAAAGAATAAGAAGATGCGAGCTTCGAAAGCTTTTGCGGTTTCGAAGAGGCAATTTTGGGGAATTAGAAGCCACTCGAGCGATTAGGTTATTGGAAGAGGATGTACAGGAAGGAAGAACATGCAAAATCATATTTAATTGATGAAGCATTATGCAAGTGGGCGTCTACGTACAAATAACATATCTTTGATTGAACATGTTTTTTTCATGATTTCTATTTTTTTATGTCTATAACGCCTAGAATGTTCTTAGTTTCACCTTTAAAAATTACACTGTCTTGAACGTAAATGAGCATTGAGCATCGTACAGGTGAATAGTCGTGATGATTAGTTGTCTTCTAATTTGAGCTTTTAGCTCAAATTCCTCTGTTACATTTTATTCCCATTGACTTCATTGATGTCTGTACATAATTTACATCGCAAGTATATCCGAGTCTCCAAACCGTACCATGCTTAGGTAAAGCACCCGAATTTTTACAAATTGAGATGTATGCGTTGCACCTCGGATTCAGGGGTGGGTAAACGTGGATTTATGGCAGGTACCGATTGAAAAATAATCGGATGGTCCACTGACGATTGCAGGGTGCAGGTGTAAATCAAGTCTCAACTCATGGGGGCTTTTGACGGATCGCTGAGGTACAACGATTTTATGGGGTGCATGAGCTATGTGGCAATTTAAAACACATGAGCCATTACTCAAGTTTTTATTGCATTATATTAGCTGAACTTAGCGTTATTGTCATTAGTCTATACTTAATTATTTGCGGACCAATTAGCATAAGACTAAGCCCTTTAGAATATGGCGCGTAATTAAATCTCATACATCTTGTACGGCATCTAAAAGTGCTACAGCTTGCTTGAGCTTTGCAATATCCACACAACAAAATTCACATATCGCTTTCTTCACCTATTGAAACGTCAACTAATATACAAATACTAGCTTTCTGCCTGCAACTCCATTCGCCTATCTCGTAAAACATTATACTCTTATGACAAAGTCGGTTAAGGGGAGTAATATGTTCTTTCATAGTCTCTGGAATCTCTGATTCCAAATTTGATTACAACAATCGGTTTAGTAAATTGGGTGTGAAATGTCTACAGATAGACATACATACGTTCGCATTGAGTGAGGATATAAAGTCATTCAAATATTTAACTATCCTTTTCACACATGCTTGCATCCACAATCTTCCCTCCGAACAATAATAGCGGTACACAACGCGGTGTAAACTTCCCATTTTCAGTTCAATTACACTGCACACGTTGCAATACGTCTAGCCGACGCAATCTCTCAGGTGAGACTGTACTTCTGCAATACGTACAAATCACTTGTCACTCCGGTACTTATGCGTCGCTGAAACACGTATACTCGGCTGCAGATACTTCTGCTGAATGTAGTAATAATGTTTATTTGAAACTAGCTGTGCTTCCACGTGGTAAAGATACTTTGGTCAGCTTTTTTGAATATACCCGCGGATACAAAACACGTCCAGCAAATTCGACGTGATAAGCTTGATAGGTGTACATCATTAAACCTACTGATTTGCTGTTTAACATGCAATGCTATTTAAAATGCATTAATTTGTTGCCTGACAACATAACATACTTGTCAACTATTGATCCTTTGTCAATAATCCAGAATCAGTAATAACACACCCAAACACGGAACAAACATTGATGTTCGTCCCACAAAATATATTATTCGGAAATCGAACCCCCGACTTTTGGAATCATACATGCCAGGGATTACATACTAACCATTGTTCCAACTAGCCAAAATGTACTGTACTGTGTCCTCTAAGTTATCATCAACTTGCGATCCTTCGATCGGAAATATTTTTTGTAAACATAACGCTCATCAAACTGCAATTCCAGATGCCTAGACATCTGACGGCGACTGTACCCAGAACACTCGTAGCGTGGTAGTCAACTAATGGACGATAAAACAAATTGCCAGCATTATACATCATGGGGACAGGATATATAGCGGCTAGAAGTAACTCCACCATTACTTGGGACGGAGAAAAATCATTTGTTACTCCCGCCGGCTGAGTTTAACAATATTGCTGTTTAATTTTATAGCGCTATAACTTAATGGTTGGACCTAGGAATAAGAGTAACGATCCGGATAGACGGTATCGATGATAAATTTATATTTGTAACAAAATAAGGTTTAGGAATAAAACATATGATTTGTATAAATAAGTCCTAGTTGCAATTAACCATTGTAATATCAGACTCATCAATTTGAACAGCGGTAAAGATTAAAGTCTTTAAAGGATTGAAGTCCAATCAGATTAATATATCTTTTGCATCATTGTCTGTGTTGTTGTCTCATAGTACTAGACCCTCAGATAGTAAATCACTTAGCTTGATCTGTTTATTTATTTATTTTAAATACAAAAAACGTTTATAGCAATGGCGTACGTAGGCACTAGCCAATATCTTCCAAGAACAAAGTACTTTCTAAAGTAGTGTGTAATTTATTGACCACTGTCCAGAGATATCGTGCTCTGGAAAGTGAAAAGGGAAGGAGACTGGAGAAATCATCCATATCCTTGAATCTGCAATTCGAGACAATTTGGTACTGTTGAATCAATTAATTTGCTGGCTACACAGCCAATAAATATAGATATTGTATGTGCTGTATGTTACGTTAAGTAAAATTGAAAAAAAATATAAAAATATCTCCCATTTATAACACACAGAGAGGGAGGGTACACTTATAGTGTTAACCAATTTGCATTTTTTTTCTTTTTATAACGATTACATACCAATTCGTCATGCTTACCACAATCGCGATGACTGTTAATGTCTTAAATACTATTTATTAAACGCAAAACCTATCTATACTAATATTATAATGCTGAAGAGTTTGTTTGAACGCGCTAATCTCAGAAACTACTGATTCGCCGAGGAAGGCTATATAAAATCACGCTGCGACAATAGGAGCGAAGAAACAGAAGGAAATGTATAAAAAGCGGTAGAAAACGCGGATGAAGTCGCTGACACAGCTAGTCATCAATAGTCCTCTCACTGATTTCCCTCCGTCGTCATCGTTCACTGTCTCTCTCATCGCGCCCAGTCATCGCGCCAGGCCATGCATCACTCCGACTCAATGATTCGTGCTTGATATACAACTGCACCTGCACCCCTGTCTCCGTTTGATGCATTATGTCTGTATGCACTTCCTGACGACTATTTGGCAATGAAAATGGTAAAGAGAAAGAGGAAATATTTATTGAGAGCTTTTGTTATACATAATATAACTATCGCAATAATTGTGGTGAAGTTTGTGAAGAGCTCAACTCCAGATAGGCTTATAACAGTGTAGATGACGTAAACTTTAGACACAACAAACCTAAATATATAAATAACACAACCAGTCACGGAACATACATCGATGTTCACCACAAAAATATTTGACCCGAGTGGGAATCGAACTCTTGACTCTTGGAACCGTCAGCCTAATTGATGTTAAAAAGGGGAAAAGATTTTCAAGTATTGACAATATAAATACTCGCTGAAAACATAGCTCTCCTTCTGGTGTACGCACTAATAAATCGTAGGTACACTAAATAAATAAGTAGTAGATTAGTGATTCAAGAGTTGATTCTACCGAGAAGACACCGGCAAGAAATTCGATAGTTGGGAATTGAGCGGGAACATTTGCATCCAACAGATGTTTCGTAGAACCTTGCGATTGAACGCAACGTTAATATTACACCTCAAAGATATTATCAAGTGTTCGTTTCAGGCGGGACGTGTAGCGAGTTATAGGGGTGTCTCTACTAGGTATATTGCCATAAATATTATTGTTGCAATTAGATATCACTGCATAGTATAAAAAAAAATCGCTTCCCGCGTCTGTCTGTCCCTATGTAAGCTTAAAACTGTTTTGATGCAGTTTTTAATAGATAGAGGGAATAATGAGGAAGGTTTTAATGTATAATATACCGAAGCGAAGCAAGTGCGGGTCACTAGTTGCACTACTAATGATCCCCTCTAATATAGCACTATATATTGCAGTAACATTTATGATTATAATATAACAAGCAACAATTCACGAAACTGGTTAAATAGAAACATTTTATTTACACTGTAAAAATTCTTCAGGCCAATGATTAATGTCTGGACAGAAATTCAAATCGAATCAAATTACATCATTTATTTGCTTACTAAGTGTACATTATACATAGGCGGTATATAAATAAGGCACTTCCAAGATTTTGTAACACTAAACATTGTATTCAAAATAATTCATATTCGTAAAAATTAATGGCTGTTTTAAAGCTCTGGCAAAGTAACCAAATAAGTGGTAGGTAACTAGAAATAATATTAATACGTAATTTATTGACCTTACTCACGTATATGATTTTGACCATAATTATTTCGAGACTCATAATATTTGAATTGTACTCACATGATAACACTACCAGTTTTAACTAAAATGTACAGCTTTAATATTCTCTTACGAATATCTTTGAGTGGTAGCCCTGCGGTCTGCGGGAGCCTTTCCCATACGATCCCGACAAATTGCATTTACGTCACTCGCTATCTCACTGATTTCTCAGCGGGGAACATTATTAGGGAATCTTACAAGTAAAATCAAAAGTTTTGCTTTATTATTTTCTGATTTTTTTGGGATTTAATTATTTCTAGTATGATTTAATGTAATGTTCATGATTTAGAAATGTCATTTATCTGTTGAGAACTACTCCTAAACGTCTAAACTCTACTGTACTTTATTTGTATCGTATACCTAAAATATTGTTTACTAGCGACCCGCCCTCGCTTCGCTTCGGGGATATCTCTTTCTCTATGTAATATATTTTAACCCCGTAAGAGAAATCTATTATTTTTTTATCTAAAAAAAGCTTATGACACTCAGGGATAGTGTAGCTTCCCAACAGTGAAAGATTTATTCAAATCGGTGCAGTAGTTTCGGAGCCTATTCGAAACAAACAAAAAATAAAACCTTTCCTCTTTATAATATTATTATATTACATATTACATTGACTCCCTCGTACCCCAGTGACGCTTACATGGAGCCTACATCGCATGCTGGCTAGCTGAGCGCGGTGGCGGCAACCACGCGACTTTTTTCTAAAACTTGCATTTTTAAACTCGTGATATCTTCCGAATTAAATGTCCGAATTGAATAATTCAAAAAGTTATTAAAAGGTATTGAAGCCGTCTTGAATAAAAAGTAACTTATTTTTTTAAGGATTAATACCAAGGTACAAATAAAGAGCCCTTTCAAGCGGCGGCATATAAATTAAATGTTTAGAATAAAAAACCGCTTGCTGTGACATAACTATAATATTTAGACATATGCTGTCGCGACACTTTTTGTAGATAATGATGAGTTCTGCAAAGTCTTAGTAAATGGTTTTGTTCTATCTTCAATAGTTTTCGCAGCGCACGCGACGTAAGGATTTTTTCAGGGTATTTTTTACACCTTGGGTTACATTATTGGAGTTTTAGTAAGGATCCCTATTTTTTTTAAAAATATAATATAGCCTATGTTACTTCTGAATAATGCAGCTTTCTAATGGTGAAAAAATTGTTGCAATCGGTCCAGTAGTTTTTGAGTTTATTCATTACAAACATACAAAAATACAAAAATACAAATCTTTCCTCTTTATAATATTAGTATAGATAGTATAGATTAGTATAGATATAGATTCATAAGTATCAGATATCTTCATTCGCATTGATCTGATTATAAGATTAATAAAACAGCATATTGACTTATGATGCCTTAAACTCAATGTTGCACATTAAGCCACGATAAGACTGCAGCGAATACATAAATTCCATAAAATCTACTCCACTCTATTAACTTCGTAATCCAAGGTCAACATAAAGACTTTTAGTTCACTATTTTATACATTTTTGGTCCTTACTCTTTTCACTGGCATATTAGTCACTCTAAGCATACAATGGAGAAAGACGTCTGACCAATTGGTCCCTATATATTTCAGACTAAAGCATTCAGTTCTCAACAATACACTAGAAACTCTTACAAATGTCGTGAGGGCCTTATTAATTTCAATCTAAATGAAACGCTATTCATCTGGGCAAGGAGTTAGAATGAAATTCATTCAATATTCATCGCGAGACGACGCGGGCGTACGAGGAGGTCCTTTGAAAGTGCAATAAAGTGCAATCACACGTCCTTCAAGCATTGAAGGTGTTTTATAACAGCTGGTTGCGGAGTGCGAAAGGTAGATGTGGCATCGGGTTTGAGAGAACACATACCATCGACCGTAACCGTCTTAATAAACCGTATAATTTTGTCAGTAATTTTTCGCTCTTAACATAATTATGGTCACTCATTAAAATGTGTGGCTTTTTAACCGACTTCAAAAAGGAGCAGGTTATCAATTCGTCTGAATGTTGCTTTGTGTATGCATGTTACGCGATAGCTTCGTAGATTGTTGACCGATTTAATAATTTTTTTTACTGAAACATCTGAGTTATTAATATCGCAATATCAATTCATTGATTTGTGGCGGTTTTTTAAAACATTAATTGTTGTAAGTAGTCTTGTTAAGACTTTGATAGTTAGGTACTAATTAAACATCTCATCGTGTACATATGCCTCATATAGATATTGTACGGTGCCAATTCAAATTGTATTACGTCTTGTGAAAAAACCGGTTAATTATACGCGAGATAATTTCAAATAAAGTCCTAACTTTTAGTTGATTCAGAAGTATTTGTGCATAGCTTATAGTCATCAGTAGGAAAATGTAAAAATGTATTGTATGTAGGTATTATTTAACAAAGAGCCGCATCCAAATTTATTTGCACTCTCAAACTTTCGTGCGAAATTCTTTTGCCATCGCCTCGCTTTTGGCATGGTAATGCGAAGATGCACTAAAGGATTGCACGCGAGATTGCAACTCAAATTTGATAGTAACTTTTGTGATATACGAACGTGAATTTTGTCAACAATATTGATTTACTGTTCATTTATATTAGCTAGTATTTTCATTTTTAAACATTCATTGAAATTATATTGACTGGCTCGGTGAAACAGTGGTTAGTGACCCAGGTTTACTACCAAAGGTTCCAAGAGTCGTGGGTTCGATTCCCACTCGGGACAAATACTTGTGAGACGAACATCGGTGTTTGTTCCGTGTCTGGATGTTTTATTAAATTTATTTAAGTATATTTGTGTATCCATTGTTGATTCTGATACCCGTAACACAAGTGCTTAAGCTTCATACCACGGGATCAGATCAATGTATGTGATATTGTAAAAATATTTATTTATTTATTATATGTATTTATTTATTATATTGCCACCCTTTACTCCGTCCGTGTAATCGTTTATCGTTTAAAACATTACTCCTTTATAGTGCAATCGGATATCCCGTGTCCGTTCTTCAGCTCTAGATACAATATTCGCTAGTTTTCGCTTAAAATCGCAACTGACGGAGTTACTTTCACATTATACAGGGTGTCCCAAAAAGTAGTGTCAAGCGGAAGTCCTGAGATAGAACACTTCGTGGGGCATCCGAAACACCCCCATGTATGTTCCGCGATTTTTTATAGTTTTCGAGTTATGATTGTTTTTCTAAAATTTTGAGAACAACTGACCTAATCGACTAAAAATATTGTAGAGAAAAAAGTATTTGACTTTTTTGAGTAATTCTTTTTGCAAATCAATTTTCATGAGTTTTTCTTTAATACCTAAAATATTTGTCTCCATAACTTATATGGAAATTATCAAAATTATGGTACAAACTGAAAAGTTACGTTCTGTAAATATTGTCTTACAATTTGAACGTTAAATTTAAAATATTAGGAGGTAGCTGCATGGCTCCTAAGTAACTTTAAAAACTGCGCCAGACTCTCAGCTTTCATAATCATTAATAAAAACTGGTACTTAATGGGCTACTTTTGCTGATATCGGACTTCAAAGACAAAGAGGTGGAAAAATCATAAAATTAGCCATTTGATGAACAAGTATTATTTGGACATTTTATTATTTCGAAAGTTAGTCAGTTTATTAACAAACCTAAAATTAATACAGGAGCACTCAGATGCAAACATTTAGATTATTTTTTTTTGTTTAATTTAAGTTTCATTGCGCTAACTCTGTTTACACATGCAATACGTATACCTTTGTTACGACGAACTAGACGAATTATGCTTTCTTTACGGACTTTAATAAACGTTTACTCATAAACTTTTTACAATAAATAATCAAAAACAATAACTTTTTTTTTTCAATAAAGTTCCCATTTTTAAACTTAATTAATTTTTTGAGTATCACAAATTAAACTTTCAAGTAGTTATTTCTTAGCATTTCTGGTATAATTTTGATTGTTAACAATCTTATTAACTTAAGAAATAATAAAATGTCCAAATAATATTTCGTAATCAAGTGGCAAATTTTATGATTTTTCCACCTCTCTGTCTTTGAAGTCCGATTTCAGCAAAAGTAGCCCATTAAGTACCAGTTTTTATTAATGATTATGAAAGCTTTGAGAGAATGATTAAGAGTCTGGCGCAGTTTTTAAAGATACTTAGGAGCCATGCAGCTACCTCCTAATATTTTAAATTTAACGTTGAAATTGTAAGACATTATTTACAGAACGTAACTTTTCAGTTTGTACCATAATTTTGATGATTTTCATATAAGTTATGGAGACAAATATTTTAGGCATTAAAGAAAAACTCGAGAAAATTGATTTGCAAAAAGAATTACTCAAAAAAATCTAATACTTTTTTCTCTACAATATTTTTAGTCGATTAGGTCAGTTGTTCTCAGAAATTTTAGAAAAAAAGTCATAACTCGAAAACTATAAAAAATCGCGGAACATACATGGGAGTGTTTCGGATGCCCCACGAAATGTTCTATCTCAGGACTTCCGCTTGACACTACTTTTTGGGACACCCTGTATAATTACTAAAGTGTAATGTGTCAGACCGAAATCGACCATTGCGGCCGTTCCCTTACTATCATAGTTCAGTTAGATGGCAATCCGACATAACCGATAAGAGATCAGGCGCCGGACCACCGGTTTAACGTACTTTCTGAGACACGGGCGAGCATTCGCCAACTTACTGTCTCAAGGATAACTAATTTCTTAACAAAAATTCTTACCCAAATTAGTGCCCTGCTTCGGACTCAAATCAAGGATCTCTAGGCCTTTACGCACTACCTACCAACGAGGCAGTTATTAACGGAGAAAAAAGAAATATTAAACAATACTCATAGTTAAATTTTACCGTCCAGCGCTGATTATTATATAATCGCAGACCGACTTAGTCTACTAACACTATCAAGCAATCCTCACAGAACAATAGTTTTGTTACCAAGATTAATAGTATGAGTTTGTCCCGGCTGCCGGCTGATGCATTTAGATGCAATGTGGATGTAAACTTTACAGGCTTTGTGACCGCGCTTGAACTTTAAGTTATTCAATTAAGCGGAATGTTGAATAACAAACTGGATTACAGGATACATTTCGAGGATATGTAGTTTCCAGACAAAGGTGAATTAAACTTGTGTATAATGTTATTTGTTTGTTGATTGACTCGGTGGACTGGTCGGTGGAACAGTGTTTATTGACCCCAGGTTCACTACCTATGGCTCCAAGAGTCGTGGGTCTGATTCCCATCCAGGACAAATATTGGTGTGACGAACATTGGTGTTTGATCGGTGTCTGAGTGTGTCATTAACGTCCGACCGATTTCGGCCGCGGTCAATCTTAGTTGAGATCGCCTACTGTATAAGACATGTTATAGTACACATGTGCTAATAAATAAATCATTAGGACATCGAAATTGGGGGTTCGCACTTAATCATACAAGTGCACACTTTGTTCACTTATACTTAGTGCAGGATCTCCGACTTTGCATACTGACACTAAATATTAGTCTTTATGGGTCTACACGCGTTATTAGGAGTAGCAAATTACATAGCTACTTACTGCCCGACATTACGACTGGGTTACACCAATCGTGGTCACTGTTAACTTTTCATTTTTTGCGTCACATCGTTCCTATTAAAGAAGGGTACTTTTAGATAAGAATAAAGGGCCATGCAGCGACGGTCCAAACGACGAGAGACGACAAAGCAAAGATTATTATAATACTGAATCTATCGCATCCCGTTGCTAGCCCGCCATAGCATATTGAACGCAAACACCATTAGGGCATGTTGTCTTCGGGATTCTTCGGCACGCCACACTCATGCCATTTTTGTGGGCTATTTGCGAGACTATGGGTCAAAGATGAGGATAGATCATGCAAAACAATTAAATAGACATACGATTTGCTAAGCACATACATACAAATAACAGTGGTGGTAACATTTAAAAAATGAGTACACACATAAAATTTTAGCAGGTAATAGAAATATCTTGATGATATTGTGGTATTATCAGAGAATTATTTTATTTATTCTTATTTCTGAATTCATTTTGGAACTTTAAAAGCCGAGCATAACTTTAGACGCCAAACAAACAAATCTTCATCGCCTTAATATTTGTCCTGAATGTTTGGCTTATCCAACTTCTGGCTTTACAAAAAAATCCGCCATTCAATTTCTAATTACTCCAAATTTTTCACTGAAACGGCCAATAAACAATCTTATTAATCACCAAACAGGGCGAAGTGACTTAAATCTTCGGAAAAAGAAATACAGCCGCCACTTCCGAAGGGTGGAAGTAATTAAACGACTTTCAAGCCGAATGGGGAGAGAATTGAGCGATCAAACTCGTAATACGCACTTACGCAAAATCTTAACACTAAATTGAGTTAACCCTCTAGCGATCCGTCAAGAGGAACAACATACTGGGAAGTTTTGGAGTTATTGGCGCTAAGTTTAACTCGGCACGGAAGGGTTGATTATAGCACCCTGAGGAGTTGAGATTTAGACTCTGCATCGAATCGTTCCGTGAATTTTCGTAATTTGAACGCTATTAATTGCAATCGAGTGTTTTGTGAGCTGTTTAATTGGCTTTTACAAACGTATCGACTTATTTGGTATTCACAATTAAGTTACTTTTCTTATGACTTCTCAACACGTATTGGACAGCGTGCATTCGCGGCCCGGACCAAAGGGTTTAGTTTTTTTTTCAGCCCTATATCATTTTGATTGGCTATTGTGCCTGTCGACTTCAAATATGGACCTGACGGCCGCCTAATATGAAGTGGTGTTAGGAAAGATTTTAGACTTTCGCGTTCCATTACAATAGATATTTTTCTTTATGGGTCTACACGCGTTAATAGGAGTAGCAAATTACATAGCTACTTACTGCCCGACGTTTCGACTGGGTTACACCAATCGTGGTCGCTCGCGACCACGATTGGTGTTAGGATATAAAAAAACGGTATTTTTCTATTTTAAAAAAAATACTATATTTATTCACGTCAAAAAAAATGTTTACAATTTTGGGATATTTTTTTCTTACTTCCACCATCCACTGAACAATCCCTTGCCCAATCCATACAACTTGCATGACGAGAAGTTATTAAAAAGTCCCCTATGCACCGGCCAGTTTTATATTAATTTAAGGCCAAGTAAGAAAGTTTTTTTTTATTTAACATTACAGGTGAAACCGTCCAAACAGCTCTATTGTCCCATGCCGTGAGGTAGCGCCGTAACCTGCCATAGGCCGTTACGAAAACGCAAATATCGATTAAATTTAGTTTCCCGCTTACTTACAAATTACAACGGCGGTTCATTAATTATTTTATAATTTACATAACGTTAACATCATTGATTCGGGTACCGCCAACGTCAAAATTTCTTTTAACTCTGAATACAAAAATTCGGCCAGTGACATGTGTATTTTACAAGTACCAATAAAAGGGGAACCCCGGGTATTTAACTAAAAGTCTCAAAGTTAATTAAGGGTTTTGGTGAATTCAACGAAGATTTAATATGCAAAACAAAATTCAAGGTAAATAGCTTTACAATTTTTGATTTATATATTATTAATTTCCAGTTTTGTTTTCGTACAAAGCCATATAAATGTTTATTGCCTGAACCGTCCAAATTTAATAGCAATAACATTTTAATAGTCCTTAAAAGTGTCCCTTCCATTTGCTCTAAAACATAGCTTTTTGTCAAAAACCTGTAATAGAATGTCCACAATTCATTCCGTGATTGTATGAAGTCATGCGACCACATATGTGCACTATGGTTTTGATAAAGCCTTTCCAAATGTATAAATATCGTTGGGAACGTACCAGCTGAATACATACACTCGTACATTTTCTTCGGTAAAATCCCTGCTGAAATATCGGCCCATATTTATATTCGTGTATTTAATGACATTATTTTCTGCAAAAACACAGGACATGTTACGTGAAAGAGAAGCTTTATAATTAAAGCAATATTTAAAAAGATAACATCATATATTGGTTCAAATTATACAGTCGCGCATTATATTAAAAATATCTTAAAAACTGATATTCTGATTTTCTTTCGAATGATATAATGATTGATTTAGAAAATTAAATTTGGCATCGAGCACTGAAATTGGTGTGTATATTTTCTATACAAAATTTTGCAGGTAACAAAAACACGAAGAACTGACTAGGTGAGAGCCATCCGCTCCCCCGCATTTCTTTTGATGATGACGAGGCTACATAGAAAAAAAACATTCGCTCCCCCGCATGTCCGGCGATGATGACGAGGCTACTGCAAACCATTCTAGTATGTCATTTAGGAAAAACGAAAGACTGAACCACCGCATTGCTTCTCACTGCGCAGTGCAGTGTTATAACACATTATAATCGTCAAAAAGACAAACGCAACCCAAAACTACTCTCCCAGCGTAGTAAAAATGTCAATTATGAAAACCGCTCGACATTTATCGCACATCTGTGTCTGCCAAATAAGGCTAAGCGTGCGAGGCCTCATTGCCAAACATTGTGCCACAGAATTATGAGCTGAAACAATTTCGCAGTGAGCTATGTACCCGCCCGGTTGGATCGTAAAACCAAATTGACAATTTAAATTTAATCCACTTTCGTCGTGTGACGACCTATGTGCACTATTACACAGTTATTCCATTACGAGCCTGTTTTATTGCGGGATTGTGGGGTGTTTAAAGAACGTTCGGCGCCTTTGGGGCTTTGTTTTCTTAAGTTGTTTATGAAATATACTTTTTATCGCGAGCACCCTGCACATGTAGGCTACAATATGTAGGCTCTCAGTAGCGGTAGCCTATAGAGCTTAAAATTTGCATCTTAGATATCTATAATAAATTGCTCCGTAATCGCAGTTCCATTATATGTGCAAATGTAGGAATTTTGTGCTGATAGTAAATATATCAATCAATTATTATGAAATTATACAAACTTTATATTTTCTTGTAAATTAAGTATCATACACACACTTGCCTTGGCCGTTCTATTCTGTACATGACAATTTTAACCGATTTTGCATATTTCTTATTGCGTTTTATTTTTTGTTTCAGGTAAGTGACGACACATTGTGCCCGAAAATCGAATTGTGAGTGCTTACTAACTTTATCACGTCAAGACGATAAGTTTGGGTTTACCATCAGAAATTCTTGCTATAAACTTTACTAATTAATCGTAGAAAGTAAACTAATAACAGATATTGTGTGTGTAGCGTGTATGTATCATAGTACACAATACAAAATATCCCCGTTTATCCCAGTTACTATCCAAGGTACGTATCATAGTACACAATACACAGTATACCCGTTTATCCCAGTTACTATCCAAGGTACGAGTATACCTTGTAACTAAGACAAGAGAAGTTTGCATAGATTTAGCATAAACATTGCAGCTCAGCGCAGCCATTCGCAAAGCGCTCACCGCTTCAAAATGTTCAATCATTACCGACCACCATGCTCAGAGGCACTCCAGTTTTATCTACCGTATGTTATCTTGAGACTTCGTTTTACGGTTCGCCGGTAGAGGGCGGTAGCGAGATTTTAAGCTACGTATTCATTAGTTCAGTTTATAGCGTCAGGGTGTTATGCTCGGTGTGAACTCGGCTTTATACTATCTGGCCGTTAAATAATCGTAAATGTATGATTGATGTTATGGATGGATAGGGTTTGACGCATCGCTAAAGCTTTATGGCTCTGGACTACGGTGATAACGTAAGCTACTTCGAATACTATAAGTATCTGGTACTTTAAATGAAAAATAAAATTAACTGAAAGATATAACGATAAAGACGGATTTTTTTTAAACTTTATATTAATCGAAAGCTCTGGAGTGATAGTTTATAAAATGTAATTATGTAATCATCAGATTAGTAGTTTTGTAATAAAATTGGGTTTTCAATTAACATTATTTAATTGATTCTGTAGACATTACAGAATTAATTAAATAATGTTAATTGATAGACGGATAAATAAAGCTAGAATTGCCGACGTTTCATGATAATATGATTTACAGTTAATGACTAAGCTATGTGGAAGACTATCAATCGGAATATGGAAACAGAAAACAAAAACAATAGAAATATTTTCGAAGGCTCCCTCCTCGCTGACTCGGCACTATTCAGAACGTTTCACATTTCTGTCTGTCCGTCCTAGCGTCCGCGTCCCCACAGTGGTAAGACCATAACGTAAATAACATAACACTCCCACAATCAGATAGGAGGGACTGGCTTAGAAGTCGTCCGCGGTTGGATGACAGCGGAAACCAATAGCATTTAATGAAAAAAAATATATTTTAAAACAATAAATTAAAAACGTAGTGTCAACCTAGAAAATACTGAAACTCATCTCTTTCGTAGTTGCACCTTTAATATTTGTTCTAAATATTAGCCTTTATGGGTCTACACGCAATATTAGGAGTAGCAATTACATGCTACTTACTGCCCGACGTTTCGACTGGGTTACACCAATCATGGACCACAGCGGTTGTGAATTTCTAAATCCACAGTCACACTGCTTTAATATTTGTTGTCTTGCTAGTTAGCCTCATGGACTTATTACGAAATTTTACTGTGGACAGACACTATAAATATTGTGATACTGTGTTTAGTGTGTTACTAATAGTTATCTATTAATAAATATTGTGATAACTTAAATATCTTCATTATCCAATACACTCGTAACTTAGACGCCGTTTTCAAAATAAAAAAAGAATTCAAAGATCTAATAGTTCAAACTAAATAAATACTGTACTATTACTACGTACTATCCGTCAAAGATTCCTTCCTTTTCAATTTAACAAGCATATTCCTAGTTTCCCTACAGAGTCATCTCAAACACTGATTGCTCTACCAATTAGTGGTCGGACACCATTCAACTGCCAACAGCCATTTTCACAGTGATTGCAAAAAGAAGAATTAATTCGCAACGAAAGCTCCGCATAATTATCTGATTCGGACTTCGAAAGCTGCAGTTTCTAGAATTCGTTTACATTACTGTTCAGTGATATGAAAACTTGAACTCGGTTTGAAGTTTTGTCAGAAGCTTTGAATTGTTCAGTAACAATCTATAAGTTACCTGAATGGTTGAGCAAATTGATATTTCATAATGGTATTGGAAAATTGAAGATAACAGGACGGTGTAAGAGTATTTTTAGACATTAGTTAGATAGTAACAGAGCCCACGACCAAAATTTTTGTCTCATAGCAATACGGCCAAAACCGCATCAAATCGATAGATAAGATTATTCTGAACTCGAAAATACCAATATCAGACATTTTCCGCGTAGCGTTTGATCTGACCGAATTTTCAAAATTGTCAAAGAATTTTACCGAACTGCATCATAGCAATATGTCTGATTTGCAGACTGTAGTTAAATGATGATTCTGAGATACCGGAAACATATTTTTCAGACGTTAGTGGTGTAGCGCAAACCCGTAAAATCACTTAAAAAGATTAAAAATGAGACAAAAAAAATGTCTCATAGCAATACGTCTGAAAATCTTTTTTATTAGTAAATTTTGGTTATTTGATGCGAACAAAACAATTTTCAGACGGAAATGTGGACGCATAAAATATTGAGACCGTTTTGAAAATGTTAACAAATTTTACCGATCGGTATCATAGCAATATGTCTGAAAATTGCTAGACATGATAGAATAAGTTGTCCACATGTGCAAAAAATTTATATCAGACAAATGAAGTGTAGCATCTTCTCTATCAGACAACTTTTCGATACTCAGATATCATTTAAGAATCGTATTGAGGTATCTTGAATGAAACCAATGAATAATAGTAAGAAAGGGGCAGGGGCGTAACAAGCGATGAGGCTGTTGAAATTAAATACTGATTGATTTGATAGTTTTGGTTTTATTTAAAGCACACTTGTTATTTTCGTTTTAGCATATACTCCATATGCTACACTTAAAGTGTCTGAAAACAGGTTTTTGGTAATCAAGGCAGCAAAACGAAAAGTTAAAAAAAAAATTATCCGTATTGCTATGATACAGGTCGGCTAAATTTGTTGACATTTTCAAAAATGCGCTCAGGCTATGTGCTACGCACAAAATGTCTGAAAACAAACTTTTTCGTAATACAATTATAAAATCTATGTACATTATCACTATCAGACGTATTGCTATAATACCGACTGCCTTTTTTTTTTTGACACAGCAGAAATGGCCTCCCACGCAGTTGCTACACTTTCGACCGTTACCATATACCTAGTCGGGTTCAGAATCATACAATCTAATGATTTTATAGGGTTTTTGCCGTATTGCTATGAGACATGGTTTTGGTCGTGGGCTCTGTTACTAAGAGTAATTAAAACCGACTCTACCTATCTTAGCATTTTATTAATGTTTATTATTAGTTTCAATGTAAAGAAAATAAACTATTTATTTATTTACAATTATTTTATTAGTTAGACTAGTTTTTTTTAATGTTAGCATTTTATTAATGTTTATTATTAGTTTCAATGTAAAGAAAATAAACTATTTATTTATTTACAATTATTTTATTAGTTAGACTAGTTTTTTTTAATGAGTAGTAGTACACATTTTAACGTTATTTGAATATTGGGTAAAAATATGGATATCGCTGAATAATAACTAAATCGATTCTGAATATTCTCCGCTATCAGATTATTTTTAAATGAAATTGTACGATATCCAAATTGGGTGAAATAACTTCATGTTTCTATTAAAATATCAAAAGTCAAATCAATCAATGCTGAAAATGTTATATGTAGTCCAAACAAATACTCTACTTAAATAATCTAACTCCTGCATGTGATATTGGTTTAGGACCATTGGAAGGACTCTTCAAACAATATGGATGATTTGAGTTGAAAGGTAAACATACAGATCTCATCATAGAGAAGGGATACGTTGTAAATGCAAATATCATTAACGTTACGACTGATAGGGTTATAGAATAAACATACATACCTACCTCATGTATTTTAGCCTTATCAGGCCATGTAACTTTAACCTCTTTAAACTAATATAACTTCTCTCTGTTCTCTTATATCTAGGTGCAAAAGTAAGTATAATTAGATTTGTGACTAATAAGTCTACATCACATGATAGTAACATATTTGACTTATACTTACCCGATTAAAACTTGTGTAAAGAGCTGAAAGACACACTTTTATATAACAGTGCGGATATTTGCCGCAGGAATATCTGAAATACATATTGAAGGAAATATAGTGGAAATTGATAAACTGGATACTAAGAAACTAAATACAAAATAATTTTACAGTTGAAACCCGCGTGTAATAAGATTTGAAACAAAATCAATTAGAGATCGGACGTTTAGAGCTCTATCTAGAGCTAGTGGGATACTCCTGATATATTTCATATGTGTATTGTTTGCGCAAATAATAGTGAATACTTTTGATATATATACATATAGTAAAAATGTTCGGAAGTTTTTTACATTGTACATGGATGATAAATGACAAAAAAAATATTATAGGTTTAGCCTTTATTTGTTTGTTTATCTGGTTGTCTGTGTGTCTGTGCACGCCAATGTCAGTACGGCGATTCCAATCTAGATGTTGTGTTCAATAATATATGTTGTGGTAAGCCCCACTTAAATTTTACGTTTGTTTCGTGTCAAGAGTTTTGCTAATTTAAACAATCACGTCGGACTTGCTGGGCGTTCGTAGTCAAGGGTATTTTAAAAATGGAAAAATGATGAAAATGGTGCCTGAAGTCTCTTTTCCACGCGGACGAAATCGTTGGCACAGTTCGTAAAGACAAAATTACATTAAACAAAACAGTAGTCTCTCCCAGTGAAGCCCCATCCGAAGGCATTAGGGGTCCGTTGGTAAGAAAATCTTTATTAATAGAGGTAGACGACAGGACACAAGTGCAAGGATTTCGGAAGACGGAGCGAGGCCGCGATCAAACAGAGGGTTCGCAGTTCCTGGAAATCATCTGTGACAACACGGTAGTTAGTCGGAAATATTATCGAGAATGAACAATTTAATAAAAAAAAACTCTTAACTTAGCGGAGTCAAAGAAGACATCAAAAAGTAAAATTCGTATGTCCTTACTAGTATTATAATTGCGAAACTCTGTTTAACTATGTCTGTCGAGCTTTTACGCCAAAACTACTAAACCGATTTAAATAAAGAATGAAGGAAGACATAGGATACTTTTAAACCAATTTCGCTATGATAGAGTAATGTTTCCGTCAGTCCACGGGATGGAGTCGCGGGCGAAAAGCTCTACTAAAAATTAAGTACATAATTTTTCTGATTATATAAATAATTAGCCATTTTACACTATCGTCTTACTAACCTTGTTTCCAAGCCAATTTCAAAGTAAATAGAGCTTTATTTTAACCCATTGGAGTAATGGACTGCCGGCCTAAAGCAACCGAGTAAAAAGCTTATCGCAGTAAGACTTTGGGGCAAGGAAAGGCAGATGGAATGAGTAGTTCCACAGGATTATGGCGTGAAATATCCTCTCATGATCTACCTTCGAGAGTTCTTCCTGATTCATGACGGCTGGAAACGTTTTTGCTGTCCTTAAGTGGCGGTCTTTGTCATTGGGTCTTTTTGACCCCCGTTGCTTGAAGAGGGTCTTAACTTTGACTCTTTGTTTGTGATTGTAACAGCGTTGGTCTTACACTTAACATTATTACTCCAAAATTGGTTCATAAATCCTAGTTTTTTAAACTGTCATGGTTACACACATTAGAAAACTGTAACTGTCCGGGATATTTACCCGCTTGCAACAATGCCGAAATATCGGGAGTTCATTAAAACAAAACAACATGGTAAATATCCCGGACAGTTACAGTTTTCTAAATCCTAGGTTCTTTTGTCAGCTGCTAAGTTGAACCTGCTTTTTCCGCCTCAATTTGAATTTTCCATTATGTAGCGTTATCTCTCTTTTTCTTAGTCGTTCACTCTTGGCAGAGTGGTCGTGATTATGGTCTTTCAGTGCTGACCGCAGCCTTCGCGATTGCTCTCCACCGGTCTCTGTGTGTGGCACTGCGTGTGCACTCTGTGATGGAGGAACCAGTCGTAGCGTTATCTAACTTACCACCTTTACTTAGACTTGGCACTAAAGGCATGTCTAACCTCACTTATCATTCTCAATTTAAAGGTACACAGACTACACAGTGTGCCGGTACACAGAAATGGCGACCCAAAAACTGTTTAATTATTATGAAAGTTGTGCACAGCTGTCTGTGGCAAGTTGTTCAAATGACAAACCGTAGTCAGTCACACTCGTGCGTGTGAGTTCACTATAAATTCGGTGGAAAAATTTGTTCTAGCGACAGTGGTTCGTAACTTATGCCGGGAGAAATGTTCTATGTTTTCGGTTTACTTTTTTTGTCACTTTTGAATTTGGACAGCTGATTTTTCATTTAGTGACAAGTATATTTGTGGGGAATACTGAAATGTAACTCCGAAGTACATACATGTTTGATTTGAAGTACGGTAAAAGAAAATTAGATTTTAAAGAATGGAAGGTGTTTTTTTTATTGAACCGATGGTATCCCACTCCTGGAAAGTTCTCGTCCAAACCTATCCACTTCTCTTTATTCAATGCCAAGACGTGCCAGTTCTTTAAAATCTGGACCAGGACTTCACACCACCTTCTCGGGCCTTCTCTTCTTCTGGAAAGTATATTATATACACATTTATCTGTGGATTTAAAATTCAAATACCAGTTAGTACAGATACAATTCAGTATTTACAAGACAATTTTATCCTAAGCATGACTGAATACATTTAGTTAGTCGATGATATTTTAACATTAAAATACCTTTACCTTCATATGTTGATCCATTAAAACTTTAAATGAATACCTGTCTGGATTCCCTACGAGAAACCGTTTTCATAGAAAATTCTACGAATGGCAAACAAATTTTGAAGTTGTAAACTAAAAATCACATAACTTTTCAACGACATGCGATTGTGAACATGTACCATTGGATACACACATTAAAAGGTAAGCGAAGCTTTTTCAGGGACTTAGTAGGTATAAGCTTTTACGATGTAAAGTTCAACTCGGCTGTTGTTCGAAGCGGATTGCTTTCTAACGCTATTTGATGTTCAAGTTTGTTGGACTTAGAGAAAGCATTTCTTAGGGAATACTGTACAAGTTAGGGATAGAACTATTGAAGTAAGTAAACAATTTGCGTAATGTAATTTCTTTCTTTCATTTATTATTTATTGCTTTACATTGACCTAATTGAGTAAATTAAAAAAGAGAAAACCGGAATCTGTAAGAGCGTAGTATGACTTTGCCAAATGTAAAAGTAAATAAAGGTAGATTTTAGTAAATTATTCATTCAGAACTTCAAGGCAAGTCTGTCTTTAAAGAAGAAAATATTTATGGGGAACGAAGCTATTGGCGTTTCTGATCGGATCGAATCTGGCTCTATTATTATTAAAATCAATAGCAAATCATGTATAATTAAATATGTAAGTAAAATATTCTGCAAAACTCCTTAATTGCATACTAACAAGTTAATTAATAAACATATTTCGTTATTTTTACACCGTTTTTCTTATTGAAACCTCGCAAGTAATAAAGTAGGTACATAATTAAACTAACAGGTGTATAATCAATTTTCGGTTAACTCAATAAGCTCCCAGCTCGAACATCAGAGGGTGGAGTGAAATCGAACCCTGGCCCTATTAGCATAATGAGGCTGGACGCTATAAAAACTCGATCGTTCGCCTTCAGAGAGATAGTGTCAAAATGTGACACTGTGCGCTCAAATAAATCGTACAAATTTCGATCTTGAGTAAGTACAGTTTTAAAAGTATATTAAAATGATCATATTGAACTTAATATTTTTGGAAATAAATGTTTTTTTTAATATGAGTATATAAATTATTACATCGAAGTAGGCATTAGTTTGCAGGTTATTATGAAGTTTAAATGCACTACTGAACTTATGCATAAATTATTTTTTCCCTGATAAGGTACTTAAACGTAAAATGCTCAATATATTAACATTATCTTCAGTACAATGCTATTCAAAGAATGGAAAATCTGAAAGTGAAAAGTATATTATTCGACATGGGATGTACTATCGGCAACGCTGGCGGTCGACCACCTATAAGGTGAAAATCGCTTGGCGCTTACGCGTCTGTCAGAACAAGCCCCGCCCAAATTGTGGTCATCAAGGAGTTGGCAATAATTTTTTGGTAGATATTTGAGGCATGCTGAAAACTTGTCCTGCAATTTTCCCCTATTATATCCCAACACAAACCCGCAGACCTGGTTGCAGTACCTACTGGGGCTAAACCAAACCCCCAATTTTTTTTATTTAAAAAATATATTTTATTTTCCAAAAAATATAATGTGTTAGTTCACCTGACAGGTAGAAGTTCCATCAATATAATTTGTCTTAGTGAGTCTTATTTTTTAGTTATAAATAAAAAGATAAAAAATATTTTTAGGGGTTTGCTTTAGCCCCGCTATTCACCAGCCAGGTCAGCAGTTTCGTGCTGGGATATAAAATTCTTGCTAGTTCTTATACTAATGGAACGTTTTTGCTTGGATTTTGACAAATATTCTTTGAGTGCTCTTCTATTGGCCAGTGGGCGGGCTAATGGCGTTTAAAGAAATCTGTTTGAAAAGTGTACTACCGCCAAAATTCCCTGATGTACTTATTAGACATGACAGACTGAAAAACCTGATCAACTACCGAAATTATTTCAGGCTAAGAACTAATTTATTGAAAACTAGCGGCCGCCTGCGACTTCGTCCGCATTCAATAGTAGCAGCAATGGTTTATTAAAATAGCCTTTAATATACCTTGTAAAATAAGCTATTTATTAGTGTCATTGAAATTGGTTCAGCCGTTTCGGAGATTAGCGCAATCAGACAGACAGACAAAACATTTTAAATTGCTCTGTTGTTATTGGTACCTGATATATTATGTAGATTCATACCCATTAAGTCAAAAACGTTATTTTAATACCATTACAAACAGACCTTTAATTTTACTTAATTGTATAGATTTTCTCAAAGTAAGAAAACAAAACGTCCACCTAGACGTATAAAAACCGCACTTACAAGACTCTTTACTTTAAACAGTATAATATTTAATTTTTAATATATTCGCAGAGAAACCTTTTGAAAGTAAATTTGCTTTTCATGAGCTTTTTTAATAAGCTTCAACAGCGCTTCATAGTAGATGTTTCAATTTTCACAGAATTTAATATTATAATTTGAAAGATCAAACGAAACTGTGAGTGAAAAATGTGTTACCGAAAGATTTGTTTAAAAAGCAAATGAATATAGTTTCATGTGTTTACTTACCGTCTGTATGTATGTGGAATATTTATTTAGTACCGGAGTGAGCAAATTAATATCTTCTTCTGTAATAAAAAAAGGAGTCACTGAATTTAAAATTGTTAAGTGCTTGAGACGTTACCCTCACACCAGCCCAGCAGCTATGTATTGAAGCCGTCGTATTTTTCCCGTATATGACCTGTTAAGCTACAGGTGGTGCCATCTACTATAAGTGATACACACTAATAGCCGTAGACATTTCATCACAGAAATGTAAACTACTGAAATCGATGACTGAGTGGCAATCGATGTAAATTAAATTTTTTTAAGTGCTAAAGCTGTTTTTTTTAATTGCACTAGTTGTTCTAACATTTAGAAAAACGGAAAAAATTAAACGGCCCAGGGACTCGAACACCCGTCCTTCTAGGAATCGCGCCCAGACGCGCCTTTTTCCCAGAGGGGTAAGCAGAGATCACTTCTGCGAATCTTGCACACCACTTTCGCTTCTAAAGAGATTGAAGGATGTGGACTTCAATCTCTTTATACTGCTCGTCATTACGGGTACTTTTGATTTGACCTTTCTTCAAAAACGACGTGCCTAAACAAATAAATCCTAAGTTATCTCCAAGGGCATACTTATACTTTGCCTTGATAAAAAAAAACGTGAAAACGGACCATCCCGATGATCCTCTGGTAATAATTACGACGTAACTTCAAATAACAAAGACATCTAGAGTTTTTCGATACATCGACTTGTACTCAAGAGGGCCGAACACTAATTGAAGGATATTCGGATGTTTCTAGAAGCAATTCCTTAGGTACAAGTGTACTTACGAAAACTCGTCTTCAAGTAGGTATGTTTTTGTAGAGAAATGAATTCGTCTAAGTAATTCGGGGCGTATTTTATTCGGCGACATTCTGGAATATTCACTGTAAATTCTTTGTGCGAATATCTTTTATACTTCGCGATTCGTGTTATGAGAAAATATCTTAGCAACGTCGGTTTATTTTGGTCTTAATTCGTGGACATATTTATTTGAAGGACATACCATATCGTGAAGTTGGCAACTACTCTGTAGTATTGGTAATTCTTTCCCGTAGCATACTGCCCCAGATTCTCTATTTTTCAAAAGTCAGACATTTCGCGTTTTATATTTTATAGCCACAATAGTTGAAAACATTAGTTGCTTGTAGTGAAGTCGGTTAAAAAGTTAACTGAGTCCTTCCTCAGTCTCTAGATAATCTATGTACCAAATTTAATTTAAATCGGTTCGGTAATGGTTAGGTTAAAGGTCGGCAGACCTACTGGCTACATTCGCATCTATAATATTAGTAAGTAGATGTGAGTAAGCACATTTACAATTACGCGCGTCAAGTCTAAAATTGGCAAATTTTACTTTAAAAGTACACATACTTGGGGTATTTTCGGGTACACCCAGATATAGTATCCAAAAAAATTGTAGTCTCACCTTTCGGGCCACCCTGAAAACAAGCTAGACACGTAAGATTAACCACACCAATTTTGCACATATACAATTCTACACACTCACAAGAAAAATAACTAAAAAGAACACTGATATTTCGCTTAAGCACTAGCCCCTAACTAAAACTATTTCCGCCCGCCCAGCTAACACCAAACCGATGAAATAAACTGATTGTGTTGAAAGAATTCCAATATTCCGGCTCATTCGCTAAGGCTTCATTAACAGTTCCTTAAGGCACCGTATTACATCCACAACGAAGCCACCACCCTTAATACTTACGTTGTCTGGATAAAGGAGATTAACTCTTGTTATTATTATTCCTTGTATGGGAAAATTCATTTTCTTATATCCTATCTATTAGTCTTTTGATGGAAGCTTGAGGGAACCTTTTCGCTATGATTACTATGGTTTGTTAATAGAATTTAGGGGTAAGAATGCTGCTTAATACACCCATTATGGTCTTTATTGTTATTCCATCGCGCGTTTGCTACTTCCCCTGTCTGTTATGCCAGAAATCGTGGGTTTGTTAAAGATAGCTAGTTCTAGTGTGGGTGTAATTATGTGTCCATTAAAGTTTGGATGTATTTTCTAATTTATTAAAAATACTGTCAGTAAATGTTAGGCTGTACCTTGCCTGACATTTATTTATCTAAAAACAACGAGTTGTTCAGATTAAACTATTGTATTAGGCATATGATTGTAAATATATATTATCCAGACACCCACCATTTTGAGACCTTTACAAAGTTCTTGATCGTAGTACTACATGAACCTCATAACATACAAATACCTGTTACCAAGTTCCTTCAAAGTAGTTCTAAGTCATCTCTGCTAGATGCATAGCTACGGTTCTGTAAAACTGAACAGGAGGAAACCCGTAAACGTTCCCGCGTCCCGTAAGAGTCTCGGGGCGGCCGTAACAGTAAACTCTCCCTAGGGCACGGCGAGATTTAAGGAGATAGGTATTACTGCGTGTCGAGTGCTCCTGCTTACTTATTTATCTACTGCCCGGTTTATTGAACAAGTGCTAGTTGAAAATGTTTAGTTTAAGCGTTGGGCGGACATCCGCAAATGGTTATGTGGGTAGACTTAGCAACCTCGTCGTCTGACTGAACTATGCGAGTGTAGAGAGATAGTTTATAATTGTGTATGCTAACACTCGTGCACTATAATTATGTCGTGAGAAGTTGTTTATTTTCCATGAGATCTACTTCTTATTATTGCAATCTTTCTTATAATAGTTTATATTGAGTAAGGACAATATATTATACACCAATCTACGAAAGTAAGGTAACAGCAAGTGTTTGTGCACAAACGTGTGCAGTCCAACAGTTCTAGCATATTGTCGAGGTGGCTTATTGTACGGAGGACCATAAGTCCATGTTAATACCACGTCTGGTAATTGCTATCGATCCAAGGATCCGACCTGCGCAATATAAGAGGTAATTTATCTCAGAAAGAAAGAATTCAATTATATTTGTATTTATTCACCAAATGATTTATTATAATTCATCATAATCATCATCATGATATAGATACCTTTAACTAGAGCGATCAGGCCTTAGGTAACCACGCTGTCCAAGTGCGGGTTGGTCGAATACACGACCTTGGAATTTCTACATGGGTGTGCAGGTTTCATCACGATGTTTTCCTTCATCGTTCAATTCAATTCCATAGATACTTTTCGAAGTGCCAAATAGTTATACCAATAATTTTGAATCCCCTACTTAAAACACCGATTCAGCCATTAACCTGAAAATTCAATTATCGGATTCTCACAAAACAAACGTTATCCCCGAACTGAGGCAGCGAAGATCTCTAAATTGGCATATTCGCCGCTAGTTCCCAATCGGAAATCTATATTAATAGTTGAATCGGAATCCTGTAACTAACTCGTCCAAACTACCTTGAGCTCCGGCCACTTGACCAACGCTACCATTAGCTACTACCTCCTAGCGCCTCTAACTACCTGCAGAGACCAAGCCTCAGTGGTCGATGGTCTTATGCCTGACGATGCATTTGGCAGATTATTGTCCACGACAAAATTTAGCGGGAAAATCTCGAGTGGGGAGAAGTTAATTTACGAATAAATGGTTCTGCAGCGGGGCCAAGCTTAAGTTAATACTTTTTATGAGGTAGGGTCGTTTGTGGTAGTATGGCATCATGTAGAATCATGTAAGACATAGATATAAGGATATACCTACTTACTACTACAGTAGAAGTACTGTAGTTATAGTGCTATTATCAGCAAACCTTGCCAACTATATAATCAGCTCTTTAGAAGTGCTAATATTTAGTATTCTTAACAAAATTCTTAGTAGCAACATAGGTATTTAAGTACGGTAATTAATATGATTTGTCTCCAACCGCCATTTTTCTTAGCTAGTACATTAATCGTACTTTTTAATGCCCTAGCAATGCTGGTAAAGTTTGTGGTTAAGCTTTCTAACCGACCAACGTCTTTTAAGTTGGCTGCTTGGACTTTCGACTATTTTTCTTTGCTTTCAAACATTTCAGACTTGGGAAAGTCCTCAAACTTCACAATAAACCGTTGTAGTGTTCTTTTTTTCTTTACGGCCATTTCGTAAATACTTACTCGACTTTATTTTTAAAATGCTACCTTGGAAAGTTTATTTTGAAACTCTTTGTTTGAAATTTGTTCAGAAAATATAAACAAGTTTTCCAGGATTGAAGTCCTGAATTATTTAAATCGCCTTATAAATTAATCTGTTCCGACAACGGCCACTTTCAAAATTGTTAGCGACTGCCATTTCAATAATGACTAAATACAAACAACTTAAGTCCCCTGAACAGAAGTACGACACAACTTTCAATTTGATTTACTTGTCTCCATTGCAGACCTGTTACGTAATTACGGACCTTAGCTCTTGGTAATAAGATGAAGAACCGGTTACGGGCAGAACAATGCCTCCACTTCATCCTAATGTCCTGTAACATTATTTGTGTAAGACCTTAGTCTGTCCCAAGATTTTGTTACTAACCTCTATTCGTTGACCGGCGTATGTTGACCTTCCCTGCCGCTCTATATGCTCAGAGTTTTATTCGGCAGCGGGGGCTAGTGATGGGTCGAGAGGGATCAAAGATGACGGGTGATAATGTACGATGGTGTGTCCCTCAGGGACATTTAACACGGAATTCGGGTCTTAACGCTTAGCCCAAGTAATAACGGGCGCATTGTTGGTACGTACTTAGGCTGGCAATGCTTCAACTAAGCCTGTAAGATGTGCCGCGGGCTGATTTGGTTTAGTGGTTTTGGTCCGCTAATTCTATTTGTGCTTGATTTAGGATGGCGCGATTAGAGGAACGAAACGTTTTAGCACAGGTTTCGTGATTGTTTTGTTGACAGTCTCTTTCCCAGCTTTTTTTTGTTACTTTTGGTTATTTACTATTTAAAAAAAAAACATTGATAAGTACACTTTATTGCACATGAAAAACCAAATTACAGAGTTGATGTAATAATAAAAAGTACAATTTATTCCATCTTATCGCTATTAGTTTTTCTACGAGTATTAGTATTAGATAATCCACGAGACGAGAAAATATATCTAATACAATAACAAACAATTTTATTCCATGTTTTACCTAGTTATATTACCTAAGTAAGACTCCAGACGGCTAATAGCGTATTGCCATGACAACAGACTCGATGTCGAGACTTCGCTTCAAGTTAAAGTACTGAGAGGGTTTCGATTACAATTTCTTACTTATACGTATTTATTTTGAAAGGAAATGTAATGTAACTAAAATATAGAAATGTACATGATGCAAAAATGTTAATATTTAATATTAGATTTCGAAAAAAATTTGCTGTATGTTACTATTAACGAATGTTACATAATATGACCCGCCCTAGCTTCGCTTTGGGTAATTTCTTAGCGGATGCCTACGTCATAACATCTACCTGCATGCCAAATTCTAGCCCGATCCATTCAGTGGTTTGGGCTGTGCGTTGATAGATCACTATGTCAGTCAGTAACCTTTGAATTATAATATATTTAGATTTCAAAAATACATTTACTTTTATTTCCTGACTCTTACCATTGCAGATATATGAAGCCGTCACTACACGAAAGTCTATTGTTTATCCGTATCCGTTGAATCGACAAAGCCTTATTCGCTTACAAGGCATTAGCAAAAATGCGGCGGAATAATCCGCAGACAATCGCGAGACAATAAGCATTATTGTCGCTTGTGCAAGCCGATTAGAACGGTATGCCTATTGTATTGTATTCAACTTTAATAATGCACACAATTATAAACCTTACTACTGCTAGGTATGGATGATATTCAATATGCTTGTATTGTAATAGGTATATTACGTATTTTTTGTGTAGTATTTGTGTACGTCAATGAGCGCCTGACCCGCCCCAACCGCCAGCTGTTCCAGCGCGCGCGCGAGGCGTGTCGCAGCGCCCAGTGGCGGTACTGCTGGACGAGGCGAGGCCGCATTTACGTGCGGAGAGCCGATTCCATGCAAGTCTTCCAGCTACGTACCCCGGAAGATGTTACACGAGTGATTTGTCCAGTGAAGTCGTGACTAAATGTAATAATTTTGTTGTCCAAATACACTAAATTTAAATGTTATGTATATTTGCCTAACTTATATCTATTTGCATATCCACATGGCCACAAAAGAGTTTTTATAATTAAAGCTAATTTCTTACTTACTACACTTTATGTTATCTACATATACACATATTTCGTATTATGGACAACTGATAATTATTTTGTGTCTTTTAAATCAACCAGCTATCCTATTTTGGTGTACTGCATAAATGAAAAAAATATTTATCCGTTTATATTTATTAACTTATTAAGCCTGAATAATGACTCCTAAGGCCAAATATTTAAAACTTGCTCTGTATAATGCTGGCTCTCTAGGAACTGGACATGATGATTTCATTGTCGCTATGAGTCGTTTCAGTCCTGACATAATAGCCATAAATGAGACATGGCTTGCCGCTGGTCAAGAGGCACGTGCACCAACTGTTCCTGGTTACAAATTGACAAATGCACCACGTCCGCGACGTATACGCGGTGGTAGAGGCGGTGGTGTGGCGTTTTATGTCAGACGGGATCTACGCGTAAGGTTCTTAAAACATCCTGCTGCGGATATAGAGCAGTTGTGGTTATATGTACAGCTGTGTGGACTTACTGTGGCCATTGGAACAGCATATAGACCTCCATGGCTTGATTCTGATGTTTTTTTTGACGCTCTTACTGAATCAGTGACTTTTTTCTCAAAATATGACTATGTGGTGCTTATGGGAGATTTTAACATCAATATGCTCAACAACACGGATAACAAAGTTTCCAAAATGTGCCAGTTTCTCAGTTACTTGGCTCTTGAGCAAGTGGTTAGGGAACCAACACACCGTTCTGTTAATGCTGATACATTAATAGATCTGGTATGCACTAACTGCAAGGTATCTGATATCACCGTATATAGCGTTTCTGGTTCATTGGGCCACTCCATGATAAATTTTACTCTTCCGCTCAGAAAACCCAAAATATTACCTAAGTTGAAAACATACCGATCACTCATGAATATAGACCTGGTAAGATTCAACCAGGATCTGTTGAAACTTAACTGGGAAACAGTGTCTCTGTGTGTGACACAGTTGAGAAAATGGTAGACTGTTTCAGTGCTTTCACTAATTATCTTTTAGACCTGCATGCACCGCTGATTACTAAGAAAATCAAACCGAATCGCTCATTGCCGTGGGTAACAGATATTATCAAGTACATGATGGATCTGCGTAATGAAGCCCATGATAGATTTAGAAGCACGAAGTCAGACATACATAAGAAATATTATAAGGAACTCAAAGCCTTAGTTAACACCAGTATTTTTTATGAGAAACGTGCCTATTATGATCACTACATTAATAAAAATGTAAATACTGATGGCAAACAATTTTGGCGAAATATCAAGAAAAAATTGTTGCAGGCTCCACATGATTCTGAGACTCTTCCAGATTGTTTTAGCGACGCCAATGCTATCAATGACCATTTCCTAAAGGTTCCTGGACCTGAAGACGTTCCCATCTCACAACTCGAATTCTTCAAGGATCATTGTTTTGAAATTGTTACCCCTCCTTTCAAATTATATCCCGTCAATGAGTCTGAAGTATTTAAATGCATTGAATCGATTACATCAAACGCAACTGGTAGTGATGGTATTAGTAGGGACATGGTTTTGCTCACTCTCCCGCATACTATCACTGTTATTACGCATATCGTGAACAAATCCATTGTGTCTGGTATCTTTCCCCCGCAGTGGAAGAATGCATTAGTAACTCCTTTGCCTAAGACTGATCAACCCAAAGACTTGAAGGACCTCAGACCTATTAGCATTCTCCCGTTTCTCTCTAAAATACTAGAAAAAGTCGTCTTTGCGCAATTAATGCAATATGTCGAAAGAAACAAAATCCTCCCATCTCATCAGTCTGGTTTCCGAAAGGGTAGAAGTACAACCACAGCTCTTCTTGACGTGACTGATAATATACTTGCGGATCAAGATGCAGGGAGAGGCACTTTGTTGGCGCTTTTGGATTTTTCGCGAGCATTTGACAGCCTTAACATACCTCTACTTCTTGCTAAGATGAACTTCTATAAATTCGATCCGCATACAATCGCATGGTTTTCTAGCTATCTGAAGGATCGCCATCAGTCAGTTAGGCTTCAAAGAGAAGACGGTTCTTTTACTATTTCCGAACCAAAACTGGTTGGACGCGGTGTCCCACAGGGTTCAATATTAGGTCCACTTCTTTTCATCATCTACAGCGCAGATCTTCCTCAATCATTTGCACATTGTAGATATCACTGCTACGCAGATGATGTGCAATTATATATATCCGGTAAACCAGCCAAGATACATGAGGCTGCGCGTAAACTAAACGATGACTTGGACGCCATTTCTTCTTGGTCATCAAATAATGCTCTCACACTCAATGCGTCTAAGTCTAAATTCATGATACTGGGAACCAAAAAGCAATTGGACATCATAAACCGGGGTATACCCACAATCAAGATTTCGGGCGCGGTCTTGGATAATGTCACTGAAGCCAGAAATTTGGGTATTAACTTCGACAGCAACCTACGTTTCGAGAACCATATACTAAATCTAGTCCGAAGTTGCTTTTATCGTTTGAAGGTTCTTTACAAATTTCGCAATTTATTGTCAGAGAAATCTCGAATTACGTTATGCGAGTCTCTGGTACTTTCACGCTTGAATTACGGTGATTTGGTCTATGGACCTCGTCTGTTATGCAAAACTAAACGCATGATCCAGCGTGTGCAGAATGCGTGTTGTCGCTTTGCTTCAATATACCTCCTAGATCGCATATTTCACCCGTTTTGAGCGGCGCGTCCATTTTGAACATGGAATTTCGCAGACGGTTACACATGGCTGTCCTTATGTTTGATCTGACATCTCTAAAGAACCCTGAATATCTCCATAAAAAATTGAAGTTCTCCAACTTCCATGATCGATATGGACCCGGTGTGCCTAGGTCGTTGAGAGTTCCGTTAGCAATGCATGTTCATAGGACTGTAGGTTTTACGGGAAGCTTCCGCTACCAGGCCACCAAATGTTGGAACAATGTACCCCTCCATTGCGAGCAACTCGTTCTAAATATTCTTTCAAAAATATTTTTTTGATAGATTTGCAAAAGACTGAAGTCAAACAAAATCGCGTTGGTGGTGGTGGTAGTAGCAGGTGAGTGGAAGGATTGAGCTTTGTAGCTTTATTTTAATTATGCTTTAAATATTACTAATATTATTTCTACTATGTATATACATATGTATTAGTTACAGTAATGTCAAATTAAAAATTTACGTTGAGCTTTAATAGCATTAAAAACAACACATAAAAATACTGTAATGTGGTTTGTTTACACTTTATTAATTATAAGTAGCCCAGTTTCATGTATCATCTTCTATTTTATTATTTTAGTTATAAGTACATTAATTACAAAATTGCTGTGTATCCTTTCGGAATATTAAAAATCGGATATTTTAACTCATAGAGCGTTCTACACGCTTGTGCTCTCGGGCGGTAGCTGAAAATCAGCTGTTTGCTATTGCTGTTACGCTTTAGCAAAATATCGCTGAGCTATCGCCTTTTCACATTGTTGTGACACAAATATTCCAAAAAAATTATAAATCCTGTGTTTTAATTTTGCAATGTACCTACATTTTTGTCACTGTATACTATGTAAATTTCACATGTATTAATTTTAGCCTCTTCAATTGTAATTTTATTTATTGTACCTTTTCTTTTATGTAATTTTAATTTTCTCGCCGTTGTTTTTATTTGTGTTTGTGTCAACTTTAATGTGAATAAATGTCTTATCTATCTATCTATCTACAATATACGTCAGCATTGTTATGTGTCCATCAATACAAATTACGAGTGTTGCATGTCCTTTGTGTCA
This sequence comes from Maruca vitrata, assembly GCA_039566165.1. Taxonomy (NCBI): domain Eukaryota; kingdom Metazoa; phylum Arthropoda; class Insecta; order Lepidoptera; family Crambidae; genus Maruca; species Maruca vitrata. The sequence continues at coordinate 4,244,378 of CM076926.1, forward strand.
TGCATATGTCAATTTAAACATTCTAAGTATACACCGTGAAATCTGAGTGGTTGTTTTCCCGTGGCTGAACGATTTGCTTTTAGTAATACTATCGAATCATGCTAATTATTACGCGAAAATAAAATGTTTTTTTCAAATTTTCAAATCAATAATTTTCCAACTCGCAAACTAGAGAAGCTTTCGTTCTTTTATAAGATGTGACGTAATCAGGTACTGCTTGCCGCATGAAATCGATGCTTAAAACTAAAGTACCTCTACGCCCTACGTGATAAAGCGGTTCGAAAGTGCTTTCTAGTTTCGGTTGTACCTTTCGTAAAACCGGCTTTGATTGATTTTAATAAAAAAAACTGCACGTAAGTATATTCGTACAAACGTTACGTTTGGCAATTTACGCACTCGCATTTTCATACCTTTTATCATTATTTTGTATGATAAGTCGTAAATTGTAAGATAAAGTCTATGCATTACTAACTCCTAGAACTATATTAAGCAGGATTAAGTTAGGCACACTGCAAATGTTCAACCGATAGGAGCGGTAAACTCTTAGTAGTTATCTATCTATCTTATTTAAGACAAGAGGGAATCGTCGGGGGAGCGACTTCGACTATTCTCTGGTCTGGGTTAAAAGCTTGTATTTAAACTACCTTAATAGGTAACAGTAGGTACATATTGTGTTATATAATTAACTCTTTTATTTTCCGTTACATTAAATGCTTATTATGTCGCGAACACCCATTATTGGTTACAACACAGACACGTCGGGAAGTAAGTAATGTATTTACTACTTATTTTATTGCGTTTAGATCTATTGTAAGTAGTAATTGAAGTACATATTATAGTATACTAGCTACCCAGTACCTGCTTCGCTTGTTACCAAAAATGTTACAAATGAAGAACCACTCGACCTATTTGGTGAAAATTTTATATAAACCTTTCATTCATTTGGGTTTTTGAGTTATAAAATTACAACTAAAAGTGGCATTGATCTTATCTGAATAGATAATCTTTCTACAGTGTCATTTGTTTCAACCTTTACAAACAAAAGACTGCAACCAACACCAAGTTTCTTCCTACAAATTCCTTCGGCCAAAAAAATGCAAAGTCCTCCCCAGGTTGATAATATGGAACCTCTCCCAACTCACGCACAAGTATCCGGCGAAATCCTCAACACGTAGTTGAATTAAAATACCTCGTGACCCTTTTTCATTAATAAGAGATCTTCACCCCACACTGAATATTTATGCTGGCGATGTGTGGTACGGCCGTGAGCGGATAGCGGTATCTACAACAAGAATTGAATGGCTCGGTGGAATAGTGGTTAGTGACCCAGGCGGCCTACGGTTCCAAGAGTCGTGGGTTCGATTCCCACTCGGGACAAATATCTGTGTGACGAACATCGGTGTTTGTTCCGTGTCTGGGTGTGTATTAAGTATATTTAAGTATATTTGTGTATCCACTGTTGATTCTGATATCTGTAACACAAGCGCTAAAGCTACTTACCACGGGATCAGATCAATGTATGTGATGTTGTGTAATATTTATTTATTTATAATCAGTACTTAAAGGTTTTAAGTTGTTGAGCGTAAAGACAAAATGTTTTTTTTAAACAATTTATACCATCAGGAAAAGGCAAAGAGATCTTGCCCATACAGCCTAGTCTTAAGTATTTTCTTAGTTAGCCATGTCTTCTATTTTTTTTTTATTCCATGGGTAGAGTTGTCAAGGTCGGAGTCAAGTCTTTTTTGCTAAGTTTCTTTTTTACTAACTGATTACAATGATGGTTTGAAGTGCCATTACTGGACTTGCGGGGGAGCGGGTGGATCTCACCCTTAATGTCATCATCACCGGACAATTGGTGACTGTAACCTCAAGCCATTTAAAGAAACGCAGGGAATGAAAAAGAAGAGAGTATCTTCGGAGATTTAAGATTGGAAAAAGACACACTTTACACATTTCAAATTGATATCTGAGAAAAGGCAAAACAACTCTTACAATTTTTAACACAACAACGGTTTACAACCGCCTTCGAATACCCAAATTACTGAAAGATTAATTAAATTTATCGCTAAACTCAAGAATCGTAGACGAACCTACAAATCAAATGGATAATCTCCTTTTTTGAAGTGTGTTAAAAATAAGTCAGTGATGTTTCAGCATAAGTAATTAAACATCTTCATAGCTCGATATTGCAACGTTATCCTTAAAAGTCTATCCATTTACTTACCTTACCATTACATTAAACATGAATGTAAGCTTGCGCGACTATGATAAGACTTGATTGACTTTCAGCTACCAAAATACGACTTAATGTAATTTTTAGACTTTCGCGTTCCATTACACTAAAATTTGTCTTTATGGGTCTACACGCGATATTAGCGAGCAAATTACATAGCTACTTACTGCCCGACGTTTCGACGGTCGCGAGCGAACCACCACTCGCGTCCACGATTTGTGTAACCCAGTCGAAACGTCGGGCAGTAAGTAGCTATGTAATTTGCTACTCCTAATATCGCGTGTAGACCCATAAAGACAAATTTTAACGACTTAATGTATTCCTAAAAGTCGTGTTATTTGCACCACACACCTAAACGGGATTCGTGGGAGCGGTTACTTGATTTTTCTGATACATTTTCATGAGGTAAGGAGTCCATAGTAGGGTCTTTCTAGTTAAGATTGGGCTACTAAACGTATTAGATCAAGATTCAGCAACTAGTGGCGATACCCAACAGTAAGTGTGATCTAATATTGTTGTACATTTTATGTGTAGCCCGGATATAGGCTGATTTCTGTTTCAAAGTTTTAGTGGAATATAATTTTTATGACAGAATTGTCGGTCGATACAGCTTATCGGAAAAGGTTAGCCATCTATTAGATATTGTCTTGTCTTCATTACTCAACTCTTAGGAGAAAAAAAAGGCTTGCACCCCCAGCTATTAGAAAATATCTTTGACAAGTTGATTACCTAATTCCTATTGTTATTCCATTAGTAACTGTTATTATAATAATTGTAACGTCATAATATATCCTATTCAGTAGTTGCTTTTAAAAAAATGAAAGCGTTCAGAAATCATTATCCATTAAAAAGCCTGCGATAAAACCCCTAACTACTACCTAACACCATCCAGAAAAAAAACTAACAAAACAAACACTCCCCCAGTTACATCACAGTCGTTTCAACATTGCACCTGCTAAGTTGTGTTACCGAACTCGGAATGGCCGCGATTCGTTCGAGGTAACCAGGTTAGCCAATCCGGTTAGGAGTTTAAACAGTTCCGAACTTCCGTCTTGGTGGTATTAGCGATGACGGATTCGGGATGGACCGGAAGCGTTGGATTGGGTGCGGTAATCGCTGAAAGATGGCGGTTCGAATTTCGAATTGCCTGTACTTTGCTTCATTATTTTTATATTTTTGTATTAAATTTACTTAGAGCTTCAGAGATGCTGCAACTGCAACTAACAAGTATACACTTAGATATAAAGTATTTTTCAAAGTTTGCGTTCAAAATATACCAATGGTTTACAAAACCTGATTATTATCATCAAAAACTATTTAATATTGGTCTACACGCGGTAAAAGGAGTAGCAAACAGCTAGTTTTTTTTTTAATGTAATGGAACGCGAAAGTCTAAAATCGTACTTAATTATTATCATACCAGAAATTGTACCACAATGAAATGTAATATTTTCCTATTTTAATATGTACGAAGACTCCGATACCTGACACCAAATTTCTGATTCCTAAAACGAGACTTGTTATTGGATGTTTTTGCTACTGTATAAAATAATAAAGCTTTTCGCATATTTTATACAATCGTTGTTACTAAATTATACATGCACACAGTTTCATTTCCATCCCAACATTAACTTATGGTTTTGAATATTGAATTAACTATCTGTAAAACAACTCTTGTCGCTACGCCCCTTTGTTATGCAACAGTAAACATGTACATAGCTGTAAACCACAAAAGCGAAGAAACGGAATATTCTAGAACACACAGGATCCCACTCAAAGAGATCTCCCATGTGACGCGACCGCGCCATAAGAATAAGGAATTTCTTATCTTATGCTCGCGTCGATAATGCGAGTCTCCCTGGGTATGTTGGAACGGGCGTAGTTCCTTGAATATCAACTTCACTATGACTATCTCTGCATATGTAAAGGATCTAATGAAAGTTATTCTAGAATTCTAAACTATGTTATTTCTTTATAAGTTTTCTGGGTTCGTCAGAGTCCTGTTTAAAAAAAGGAATTTTGATTTTGTTTTGATTTTTAATTAAAATCGAGAGATCTGGTGAAGAAGATACTCTCTTGCTTTCACAGAAGAACATAGTATGAATTCCGAGCAAGTTCTTAACAGGCTGACCCACAGATAATTAATATTACCTAGAATTTTTTACTGTTTATTCGCAATATCTCATCATTTTATCTATTCCAATGATAAGTTGACTAAGGCCTTATCGCCCTATTTATTTATTTATTTATTTATTTAATTTAGGTACACAAACAGATTATGATCGTGACAATGGTATAATTTATAAAACTAACTTACATACTAGACCATAACCTATAAATAGTGCACACAACATGCTTACGTACTAGAACAACAAAATACAATACAAAACAAAATTACAGATACATTAAAAAAAAAATAACTTTAATTTATTCGAGCAAGGCCGAGGACATTTCGGCCTTGAGGATGATTGTGATATTTTTCTTAAATACAGAAAATTTATTGAAAATATCCACCTCACTGCAACCACGAGACAATTCGTTGTAAGTTCGACTCATTCTTACGATGGGATTGTAAAATGAAGTGTTATTCTTGAACACTTGAACTGCAAAGACATTTGGTGAACGCGACTTATATCGGGTGTTAATAGTCAATGACGAAAGAAGTTCCGGAGAATCGATAGAGGAATGAATTATTTTATGTAGATATAATAAATCGTAACGCTTACGCCGAACATATAATGGAGTAGCTCGAAACTTAGACAACCTATCACTGTAACCGTTAAGGGAACGCCCGAGATCGTGTTTACGTGACAGATATCTCAAGCAACGTTTTTGGACTTTCTCCACATTGTCAACGTGAACACGATAATAAGGCGACCATACTGGGCAACAGTACTCCAGAACACTCCTCACCAGGCTATAAAAGAGACACAGCGTACTTTGAGGTCGTTTAAAATCTCTTGTAGACCTTATTATAAAGCCCAGTAACTTATTGCCTCTCTTTACGATATTATCGTAATGAGGGCGGAAAGTCAACTGCTCGTCCATTAGTACGCCCAAATCCTTCACGACATCTTTCCTACTTAATGTTGAATCGTGTATCTGGTATGGGTAAATTATTTTATTTTTCTTTCTCGTAAACGATATAACACAACACTTATCAACATTAAGGCTCATTTTATTATGTGTGCACCAATCAGTGATGGTTTTAAGGTCGCTTTGGAGAATCGCGCATTGGCTTACGTCCTTAATGTGGGCAAAAACTTTGAGGTCGTCAGCATACAAAAAGAGCAGGACAGTTTAAACGGCGTATTAGGTCATCTATAAAAACAATAAACAGTAGAGGACCAAGGTGCGACCCTTGTGGAACCCCAGACGTGATCTGCACCGGTGATGAAGAATAGCCCTTCACAGTAACCAGTTGAGTTCGGTTGTCCAAGTAAGAGATTACCCATCTCAGCAAACATCCATGAATCCCATGGTGAGATAGCTTGCGACATAGCAGGGCATGGTTGACTTTGTCAAAAGCCTTGCTAAAGTCTAAATATACTGCATCAGCCTGGCCTCCAGACGCGAAAACACGGCAAAGGTAATTTTTAAATTCCAGCAAATTACTAAGAGTGGATCTCTGTTTCACAAAACCGTGTTGCTTAGTCGACACACCTCTGCCCAGGTGACCGTACAATGGAACATATACCAATGATTCAAATAGTTTCGCTATACATGACAAAATGCTAATAGGCCTATAATTATTACATGATGTCTTTTCACCCGACTTGAATATTGGTATAATATGAGCCGTTTTCCAGCGGCTAGGAAAAACACCAGAAGAGATCGACTTATTAAACAGGATAGCCAAGGGAAGGGATAACTCTTCTGAACACATTTTTAAAAATATTGCTGGAATATCATCAGGGCTGGGTCCCTTCCGGGGTCCAACTTTTTTATTTTTGAAATAATATCCTGTTGGCTAATTTCAAAATTATGCAATGTGCAGTTAATAGCCGTAGGCATTTCCATCTCTTCGGTAATTGGAGAAGATTTGTCAAACACTGAGCCAAAATACTCTGAGAAGAGTTCGCTTATGTCTTGACCGTCTGAACACGTCTTATTATTATATGTCATGGTGTGTGGTATTGTAGCTCTACTCTTCCTTCCATTGATATATCTCCAAAAAGACTTGGGGTCGTCAGTCACTGAATCTTCCACTGAAGTGAGGAACGTTTTGTAACACCCAGTAACCAGCAATTTACATCTTTTGCGAAGTAAGGAGAAGGTATCATAGTCACGGGGGTTACCGAACTTTTTATGGTGTTTATGAAACTTATTCTTCTCCTTGATACATCTAATAAGGCCCTGACTATACCAAGAGGGGTAATTATGTGATCTATTTCTAACAAGTGGTGTATTATCTGATATAGCTTCATTAATCTTATTGTAAAACATATCTACACATTCATTGATATCTGGTGACGATAATAGTTCCCACCAATTGACATCTTTTAATTGAGAATTCAGATTACTATAATCGCACTTATTAAAGTTAAAACGATGACGATGCTTTGGCTTTAATGTCTGGTTTGACACAGTATTAATAATGCTTATAGAGTATGCTAGATGATGAGAGTCCAACCGACACAATGGTTCTGTCGTTGACACAGAAATCGAGGGGACTGGCAACGTTGAAAGGACTAGGTCAAGGTATCGATTATTTTCGTTGGGAATGCTATTGAACTGTAACAAATTACAGGTGCTAATAGTTTCCAATAGCAAAGTAGCTTTTCGATCCATTGGAGCAGTGGGTGTGAGCGGGCCTGTCTTGCTTAGGCTTTCCCACGTGATGTTAGCAGTGTTAAAGTCGCCAAGCAATAAAAAATTATCTCCCAGTGTCGAGCCAAGTATCACCTTTTGACAGTTATCGTTAAAGGATATGATATCATCTATTGGCAGGTCGGGTGGCAAGTAACACAGACAAATATGTAAGGAAGGTTCGCCAGATTTATGAGGCAGAACAGTTAGCCAAATATCCTCTACCCTACTCTCCCATGTAACCTGACGGGCCACGTTAATATGATTCTTTAGTTCTCCCTAGTTTAGGTTAGGTTGTATGGGCTGATGATGATGCATGATAAGTGAAACTTGTATAATTTTCTTGATTCACTAAATTTTATAAAATCGTTAATTTCATAATTGGATTTTAAATCAATAAGAAACTAAAAGTGCCAAATTATTATTTAAAAGATCAGAAAAACGACATGCGATATTTTTAAGTTAGATAAGTAGCCAGTGATACATTCAAGCAGACAAGATATATATCAGAGCGAATGCAATCTCAGTTCCGGTGGCCGAAGTTTTCATATTACTGCGCCGAACTATTCGAATGTAACCTAGATAACGTGGACATTTACTTTGTGCCTAGATTTGGTGCCCTACCACGGAATCTACTCGAAGACGATCGAGAAATAAGCAATTCTCGTATTTAAGTTTTCAAAATCGAGTTTGCAATTTGTAAAACACATTATCCTTACTTATATTATAAAATCTTAATTTTGATTGCCCCGTTGGTCTAGGTATTGGTAGCAAGTGCTACGTCAGGACCGAGAGGTCCCCGGTTCGAGTCCGGGGTCGGGCAAATTTGTGTAAGTTTTTCTGTTAAGAAATTACTCAGCCCGGAGTCAGGAAGTGCGCTTGTGCGCTATAAAATGTTCTGCGAAGTTGGATGATCTCTATTGAGATCGGCCGTAATCGGTCGGTCGCCTTATCTTATTATAAATGCAAAGCTAAGTCTGTCTGTTACACTTCATGCCAAATAAACTGGAACACTTTATGTGAAATGTTGTCTACTAGGATTATTTTTACCGACGACTGCTCAAAAAGAAAGCAATTTTTAACGCGATAAATGACTAGGCGAATGGATTAGCGGGTGGAAAGCTAGTTAGAAGATATTGGAGACAAAACAAATCCTTGAAGAACCACAAAGTATTAATAGTAGTATGCGAGTTTTTATCGTTAATGCCCAAGGACATAGACCTTCAAAGAAAAACCAAGCAATAAAAATATAAGACAATACGAATGGCCTCTTGTAAGCAAATGACTCGAAAGAAAAAAAACATCGATCGTTTACGCGCAATTTGTTCCGATTCCTCAGTTTAGTTACTTTGTAAACCCAACTTACAATACCGCACAGCTTTCTATGAAGAGTTTTTAATTTGTTAGAAGATAAATTAGCTTTTGTGTTTTGTATAGAACGTTTATATTTAAATGGAGCTTTTCATATCCTTACTTTTCAGATAATTATTTAAAGCATTTGGCTAACTTTTATTTCATACTAGCTTTCCGCCCGTGACTTCGTCCGCGTAGAGACGTTTAACAGGTAAATCATTACTTCTTTATAGCGCAGTCGGTTAAAAAGTAGCCTTTGTCGTTTCTCAGGTTACTATATCTGTACCAAATTTCATTAAAATCCGTTCAGAACTCTATGCGTGAAAGCGTAACAGACAGACAGACAGAGTTACTTTCGCATTTATAATATTAGTTAGGATTCACTCAAAAGGAATGGTCAGATAGTTGTAGAATTGGTCTTTAAGGAGAAAATCTCCCTTCCGATTTCTGACACGAAACACCGATACGTAAGATTTTAGACTTTCGCGTTCCATTACACGAAATATTGGCATTTATGGACAGTAAGTAGCTACGTATTTGCTATGTATTTGTATTGAGTGGTGAGGCATGAGTTATGGTCGGCATTATCTTTGTTTGGGGTGGGCAGTAATTTGATACGAGCACTGAAGTCTCTTTATAAGGACTCTAGTGCTTGTGTCAGAATCAATGGGACATGCACTGATTGGTTTAACATCGAAAAAGGTGTTAGACAGGGATGTGTAGCGTCACCATGGCTGTTCAACCTATTCTTAGATAGTTGCTTGACTAGTCTGAGAGAGTGTGAGAAAGGTTTGAGAATGAATGAGTCAATCGTCCAGTGTCTCCTTTACGCTGATGATCAAGTCCTTCTTGCTTCATCGGCTGTGGAGTTGCAGGATATGATGACTGTTCTATATGAATCGTTAAAAGGGAAAGGAATGAATGTGAATGTCAGTAAGACGAAAGTCATGGTGTTTGAAAAAGGTGATGATATGACAGTTTGCGATGTTATGATTGGAAGTGAAAAAGTAGAACAAGTGAAAGAATTTGTATATTTGGGATCCAAGCTCACAAGAGATGGTAAGTGTGATAGCGATATTGAAAGGAGAGTGAATGCTGGTAACATGGTGAACGGAGCGCTGCACACCTTTGTGAACAGTCAGAAAGTGTCCAAAAAGGCACGTCTGGCGGTTCATAGAGGAGTGTTGATCCCGACACTAATGTACAGAAGCGAAAGTTGGGTGTGGCAGAAGAAGCACGAAAGTAGGATAAACGCTTTGGAGATGCGAGCACTTAGAAGTATGCTAGAAGTGAAACTGGGTGATAGAATCAGAAACTAAATAATAAGACAACGTTGTGGTATGAAATAAGATGAAGTGACTAAGGTTGAGAAAGGCATGCTTAGATGGTTTGGTCATATTGAGAGGATGAGTGAAAGACGATTAACGAAGAGTATATATAGAGAGGGTATAATTGGAGATGTCGACAGGGGAAGACCAAGAAAGACCTTTCATGACCAAATAGGTCAAATCTTAAAGAAAGGTCAAATCAAAAGTACCCATAATCGACGAGCGTGCATGAAGAGGTTGATGAATGTGGATGAAGCGAAAGTGGTGTGCCAGGACCCTAGCACATGGCAGGAAGTGATCTCTGCCTACCCCTCTGGGAAAAAGGCGTGATTTTATGTATGTTTTTATGTATGTATGTATTTGCTACTCTTTAAGTCGCGTGTAGACCAATAATGACCAATATTTAACAAAACACCGATATTCGTCACACAAAAATTTATCCCGGCTGGAAATCAAACCTATGACTCTTGGAACTGTAGCCAGGGTCACTAACCACTCATCCACTTGTTTCTTCCTTCGGTGACCCGTGGTAATGGCAACCATTCGGTCACATACCCGCTCTTCTTATTTCCAAGCGGCTGATATTTTAAGTCCCGTGGCCGGCGTGTTCGAGAGCGCAGTAAGTGGGACAACTTTTGAATGTGTGTCCCAGACGTCTTATGAAACGGGACGCCTTCCGGTCCAGAGCTTTGCTTCCGACGAGCCTATGTGGAAGATTTTAAGTTATGTTTTCTGAGATTTATTTTGGACACGGTGCTGATTCTTAAGAGTAAATTTTAAGTCACTGAGCAGGATATCTTTTAGTTTTCAAGTTGTAGATAGACTGTCTCGCTCAGCTTACAATTGAAATATGTACATAGGTTCATGGTAGGTATGATGCATTCTCGTAGTATATGGTATTTTATTTATGAAATGAAACAAGTTTATTAAATTATTTTTTTTTATTTAATAGTTTTTATAATGAAAAATTAGCATGTGCCAATAATAATGATGAAGAAAAGTTGACAATTATTTTGATATGAAGTATATTTTTACAAAGTTACACTATTTAGGGATTGTTTCCCGTCTATCGGCTATCAATTCAACGCAAACATTACACAAATAGCGGTAAACCTAAACCGATGCTATCGAAAATACCCATCAAATATTCTGTGAAATCACGGTCGTGTACAAACACCCCCACTCAGTACAACAGTCGAACAAACAAACAAACACACGTACGTACAATGGTGGAAACGAAATAATTACTCACGTTGTGAGCGAGCGCAGACATTTACATTTCAAACGCTTGAATCAATTTGAATTCGTACGCACATCTGGTTAAATAGATGCGGTTTTGAACTAGAGTTGCACGGTTTTACATTCTCAGTAACTGCGACGACTGCCTCGTTGGTCTATTGGGAGCGAGCGCTGCGTCAGGACCGAGAGGTCCCCGGTTCGAGTCCGGGGTCAGGCAAAATTTGTGAGAGTTTTTCTGTAAAGAAATTTCTCAGCCCGAAGTTAGGAAGTTGGCGGTTGCACGCCCGTGCCTCGGAAAACACGTTAAGCCGGTAGTCCTATGCCCGATCTCTCATCGGTCTCAAGGGAATAGAGAATGCACTTGTTTGCGCGCACACTTATGCATTATAATATGTCCTGCGTACTTGGCTGATCACTTGAGATTGAGATCGGCCGACAAAGCCTACAGCGTTTAGTCCAAGTTTATGTACGGAGATTACCTAAGCACATGTTCTTCATGATCATGATCTGACTATTCACAAGGTATGTGAGGAAAGATCTGGATATGAGTTTGATATTAGATAACTGAATATGCCCGGGATATTTACCGTGTTTGCTTGTTTTGCCTACTTCCCGATATTTAGGCAAGCGCCATGATCACAGGTCAACTACAATAAATAAATAAATAAATATTTCACAACATCACGTACATCGATCTGATCCCATGGTAAGTAGCTTAAGCACTTGTGTTACGGAAATCAGAAACGACAGTGGATACACAAATATACATAAATATATTTAATAACACACCCAGACACGGAACAAACACCGATGTTCGTCACACAAATATTTGTCCCGAGTGGGAATCGAACCCACGACTCTTGGAACCGTAGGTAGTAAACCTGGGTCACTAACCACTGTTCCACCGAGCCAGTCTAATAAGAATAGTAGACATATTCCGTTTACTAATGTGTGTAACCAAGACAGTTTAAATTTGCGGTTTAAATTTAAATATGAGTTTTTTTTTTTTATTTATCATGTTTCCCTAATGTTTAAATTCACATCTCGATCACACTAAATTCGAAGATATTACAATAGCTGTCATCATCATCAGCCCAAAGTTTCCTCACGATGTTTTCCTTCACCGTTAAAGCGTCGAATAATCGTACATATGGATTTCAAATTTGAAACACAGTGGTACGTGTTGGGGTTTGAACTGGCATCCTCTCCGCAACGACCTGAACCACTCTTCCATCGACGCTTTTTTTAATATGAGTTAAATATGAGTTTGATTTCTTTTTGAGATTTATCATGTATCTCTAATGTATTTATATCACACTAAATTCGACAATATTACAATAGCTGTCATAGTTTAATTTAGTTTATTGCCTATAGTTAACGAAAGTATCTTAGTTCATTTTTATATTAAGTCGCATATTATTTTCACCAAAATTTCATGACCTTCAGATATGTTTCAGCCATGGCGCCGCGAAGCCCAGACGAGGGGCCTTTTAGTTTTGATAAATGCTATCTATAATCTTCCTATTTGTTATTCTATTCAAGATTCTCCCATTTACTTACACATTTTTTCTCATACGGCTACTGTACCAGATATCTACATATTATCTTGGCCTATTTCTACATATTATCTTGGCCTATTTCTACATATTATCTTGGCCTATTTCTACATATTATCTTGGCCTATTCTACATATTATCTTGGCCTATTTCTACAAAATCGTGTGTAATTTTATCGATATTCTTATGAATTGTAATGGTAGTTATTTTCATAAAATTATTTTTATTATATTACTTATTTTAACACTATTATTAACACCATTATTCAACATTTTCTGATAGCAAGTTGTTAGTTATAAAAAACAAAACAAAAGTCTACAATCTATACTGACAAGCACATAACAAAATTACATACATAAGCGATTATGTGTGTAATTTTGTAAGTATGTACGTATGTGTATATTTACAAATGACTAGGAAATTACAGGGCAACTCTCTAATTCCGCTAGTACGCTGTGTCGGGACGGTATACATTTTTACATTAGTTTATATATAGCAAACATACGTAGCATATGTAGAATGACAACAACAACCATCATTAATGTTAGGGAAAAGAGAAGGGACAGTTAATTTTATTTCATAGTATAGAACAAAGTAGCTTCCCGCTGTTTGGCCCTATGAAATAGTAGATTAATTTAATTTTGTAATGCTGCAATGATCATGGCAATACATTTATATTTTATCAGAAATAGGGTATGCGATTAATAATGTATCAAGCTTTTATCCCTGTCGCTTAATCCATTTTACATTCGGATCAATTTTCAAGGATAGTACCTGTTCTGCCTACCCCTTAAGGAACATGATAGTCTCTATGTGAATAACTTATTACCAATAATTTTAGATGAACTTGAGTATATATCTGTTACCGGCCAAACCCGATTTCAGGACAAACTAGTTTAGCCTAGGCCAAACTAGTTTGTCCTAAGCCCGTTAGGATAAACCGGTATAGCCTAGTCCAAACTAGTTTGTCCTAAGCCCGTTAGGATAAACCAGTTTAGACTAGGCCAAACTAGGTGATCTTGATATAGATACGTATTATCTAGGATAAACTGGTATGGCCTTTTCCAGACATTGTAATATGTCAAGAAAGTCAAAATAAATAGATTATCCAAATAAAATCCTTCGTAATTGGAAAAATTATAATTTTTATTATACTATAATCTTATTTGTTACTTCTTATAATGATTCGTCGTTAAGTTTTCATTCGTGCAATCATACTATATTTGGCAAGAAATAAATGTTTTTTTTTTTATGTAAGCAATAATGTCTTAATTATTACAATTATTATGTCGTTAAAAATTATCCTTACTAATATTATAAACGTGAAAGTTTGTAAGTATGGATGTGTGGATGTATGGATGTATGTGTGGATGTTTGTTACTCTTTCACGCTCAAACTTCTGAACCGATTTTCATGAAATTTGGTATGCTGGTGGTTGGCTCTCTGGAATAACATATAGGCTACTTTTTTTTAAATTCAATCCCCATGTGGTTCATTGGGGGGGGGGGTGAAAATTGTATGGGAGAATTTTTACGTGTTTGTCTATTTTTATAAAACTTGGTATAGAGGTAGCTGGCACTCCGGAGAGACACCAGCGCTATTTTTTTTTAATTCAATCCCCATGGGGTTCATTGGGGAGTGGGGGGGGGGTGAAAATTAGTATGGGAGACTTTTGACGTGTTTGTCGATTTTTATAAAACTTGGTATGGAGGTAGTTGGCACTCCGGAGACACCAGCGCTATTTTTTTTAATTTCGTTCATTGGGGGGGGGAGGGGGTGAAAATTAGTATGGGAAAACTTTTACGTTTCTAGATTTTTATAAAACGTGGTATGGAGGTAGCTGGCTATTTTAATACATCATTGCTACTTAAACCCATTAATACGCGGACAAAGTCGCGGGCGGCCGCTAGTGGATAATAAATGATAATACGAACAATCATACTTTAACAAATAATAATAAAAAGAAATAATCATATGAGTATTATGTAGTGTAAATGATAATGATCTGAACTGCGCCTATTTTTAAAGGGTGTAAACAAAACCTTAATCGAAAAACTTTAATCGATAAAAAACATGTCTATACCAGAGCCGCTCTAAGTTGGCCGATTTGCTACATGTCAGACTGACTGCACTAGTCTTTGAGTATAAAGCCACTGGAGATGCCTTACACGGGCGACCCCCTCCGGCAAAGTACATTGGTCAACTGTTCAAACACGTTTAATAAAACTACTTGTCGCTGCACCACCGCCATTTTGCATTGATCCCTGTCGCGTGACGTTACTCTTGAAAAATGGTTAGTTGTGCAGTATTCTCATGTAAAAGGCGATCGAGAGCTCAAATTCGCAACAAGAGCGCGTTTAGTATCATATCTAAGTGTTTTTATTAACTTTTAAACGTGTATTTAAGAAGAATTGCCATTTAAATAAAAAGTCGTTGCGACATTTGAATGAATCATTCACTCCCTGCAGTTAGTTGTATAATCCGTTTTTTACTTTAATTTTGAATTAAATAAAAGGTCTAAACATATGTTATATTTAAATCTTGTAAGATGAATTAGAAAAATTACTTTTCTTTCCTCTGGTCATACGATATTGAAATTTAGTCTGAAAATGAAAAGAAATTCTGTGACTCCCTTAGAGATATTTTTAAAGACATAGATATTTTAACCGTATCCTCTCAGTACATTTTGGACTGTATCTTATATGTTTACAAGAACATACAATCATTTAATATCGGATCCTCACCATTTTAACACCAGTAATAAACATAAGTTTGCCGTTTCAAGGCTCAGGCTTCAAAAGACTGGAAAGTCGTTCTTGGGTTTAAGCACAAAATTGTTTAATAAGATCCCACAAAATGTTATTGAATTACAATAATCAGTACAAGATAGTTCAGTTCATTGTGCGGACCCCGGGCTCCGCAAGGATGCAACCGGGAAAACGCAAAGATGATGATGATGAAGATAGTTCAGTTCATTCACCAAACTGATTTTATTTTATTCTTTGTGTCATCACTATTTTTTTCGTATGTGTGTTGCGTAGTTACGTGAAAACTTTGTTTGTGTGCGTGTATTGTTTGAAGTGTTGAACATTTTTGTAGTGTGCGTTTATCGTTACAGCAAAATTTGTGTCTGTTGAGTTATTAATTTTTTGGTGGTGTGCTGTACGTGTTTACCTCGCCCCCCGCTAAAAGTGGCGAAAAAATTTGTTAGAAGCGTTGACGTTATGGCATCTCCAGTGGCTTTATACTCAAAGGCACTAGTGAGGGACAACGGTAAAATTGCCGAAGTATATAAGTAACAGTTATTTCCACTTTATATCCAAGCAAGGTCTAATTATAACAAATTTTTATTAAAAACATTAATTCACATCCAAAAGATTGAATTTAAGTTCCTTATTTATAAATATATTTATTTTTAAAATACAATACTTATTAAATCCTTCATCCTATTTTTAAAAATACCTGGTGAGTATTACCCACTACGTCACTATGAAAACGTGTCAAACGGCGTAACCTTGTAAAAGCGTAATACAGAGTGGAAATTTTACGTTTTCTTTTTATAATTCAATTATTTTAGGTAATAAAAGACAAATAACTAGATAATTATACCGGAGCCGTTCTTAGAAGACTGATTTGACACTTTTTATTTTATATTTTGCATTTATCCTTGTTAAGAGGAACATATTTACGCGAATCATAAAGAACAACTTTTAAAAATAATACGTTATTTCAAAATTTCAAATGCACATAATTATATAATTACTAGCTGTGCCCGCGACTTCGTTCGCGTGGACTACAGGATTTAACATATAAAAGTTTATCCTGCTAACTCTCGTTCCCGTAAGATTTTTTCAATATCCTGTTCCAACTAAGCTTTAAGTTTACTATGGTACCTGCATGCCAAATTTACAGCATCTAACTTCAGCGGTTTAGATTTTTCATACAAAAGGATTTTCCCGATTATTCCCGTTCCCGTGAGAATTTCGAGAATTCCTTTCTTGGTGCACCTCTACGGTACCTAAGCTACGTCCAGTCCAAATTTCAAGTGCCTACGTTTAGCCGTTTAGGCTGTGCGTCGATATGTCAGTCAGTCAGTCAGTCAGTTTCTCCTTTTATATATTTAGATAAGAACCCGGCTTGGCTCGGGTAAGATGTGATTCATAATAAACATCGAGGAGCAAAATATAGGTAAATATTTCCGTAGTCATCGGTTCTTCAAGGAATACTAAAGGATTAAACAGGACATAGATTCTTTCATTGAGTTTAATAAATCTAGTGAATAAAAATTGCAAAAGTTTTTATACAATAAATTTTTAACATTTAAAATTAAGGAACATCAATCAACAAAACAAATTGCAATGAGTACTAATCCTAGAATTTGGCAAAGGTCCTTATAAAATTATATTATCTATTCTTCATCAGTATCTGTTATCGCCCTGAAAGAGTATATCATAAAAAATGTGTCAAAAACAATGTTTCCGCGAAACGTCAATGACTGAAGAAAAATAGTTTTGATAATATTCACTCAATTCCGGCAAGATGGTGACTGTGATTCGTCTGTCAACACATTTTGAATTTAGCAAAATACTCGACAATCCGAATTTTGCGGATATATGTTGTCGACTCGAAATCATTATTTTTTGATGTTTTATTATTCATGTAAGGTTTTAATCGAGTCTACCGTACCCCTTGACGAAATTATTAATATAGAAGATTACTTTGGAGCAAACATCTAAATCATTAAAACGATTGTTATGGGTGAACTATAAAGGTAGCCATATGCTCTCTCGGACATTTTTAAAGATAATGTTAAGATGAACAATTCATCCATAGAGCCTGTTAGTATAACTTTAACTATCTGCTCAGCGCACGCCACGGAAGGCCACAGAAACGATACTTTCCCCGTTTTTGAAACATTTTCGGTTACTGCTCCACAACTATAGGACCTAGCGTGATATTATATAGCCTATGTAACTTCTGAATAATGCAGCTTTCTAATGGTGAAAAAAATATTGCAATCGGTCCAGTAGTTTTTGAGTTTATTCATTACAAACATACAAAAATACAAATCTTTCCTCTTTATAATATTAGTATAGATTTGTCTTTTATTACCTAAAATAATTGAATTATAAAAAGAAAACGTAAAATTTCCACTCTGTATTACGCTTTTACAAGGTTACGCCGTTTGACACGTTTTCATAGTGACGTAGTGGGTAATACTCACCAGGTATTTTTTTAAAATAAGATGAAGGATTTAATAAGTATTGTATTTTAAAAATAAATATATTTATAAATAAGGAACTTAAATTCAATCTTTTGGATGTGAATTAATGTTTTTAATAAAAAATTGTTATAATTAGACCTTGCTTGGTTATAAAGTGGAAATAACTGTTACTTATATACTTCGGCAATTTTACCGTTGTCCCTCACTAGTGCAGTCAGTCTGACATGTAGCAAATCGGCCAACTTAGAGCGGCTTTGGTATAATAGTGAGTGATGAAGTCGTGAAGTGTATTCTAACACAATGACCTCATATTAAAATAATTTCAACCCTTGAAAATCTTACAACCCTTGCAAACAACCCCTAAATTGAAAAAACACAAAGTAATACATTAGTGTGTAAATATAGAGTAAGTAATATTTAAAATTTTCTATAATAATTTTCAAGTTTTAACCCCCTTTCAACCCTTGAAACCCTGAATTTTTTTTTAAGTTTACTTGCAACGCGATATTGCAAAATTCGCACGGGAACGGGAGTTATTGGGCAAAAACTTTTGGATGTAAAATCTCATAGTCCACGCGAACGAAGTCGCGGGCACAGATAGTTATGTATATTAATTATACACAATACAATAGTTTTGGGTCTCTGTATTATACTGCGTACTCTCACATTACTCCAAATAATCACATGCCAAAATTCTCAGTTACGGAGTAGAGAAAAATAAAATATGTTTTTGACTATAACTCCTTTAATTTTCATGCTATCACAATTTTTAAATTTAATTTTTGTAAACAGAAGGCCATACCGGTTTATCCTATCTTTATAAGAAACAAGAAATAAGATTATAGTATAATAAAAATTATTATTTTTCCTATTGCGGAGGATTTTATTTGGATAATCTATTTATTTTGACATTCTTGACATATTACAATGTATGGAAAAGGCCATGCCAGTATATCCTAGATAATGTGTATCTATATCAATATCAACTAGTTTGGCCTAGTCTAAACTGGTTTATCCTAACGGGCTTAGGACAAACTAGTTTGGACTAGGCTATACCGGTTTATCCTGACAGGCTTAGGACAAACTAGTTTGGCCTAGGCTAAACTAGTTTGTCCTGAAATCGGGTTTGGCCGGTAACATATCTACCGCTCTTTCTTTAATACTGCCCGGTCCATATGAAAAATGCCCAATATGAGAGTGCAATTCAATAATAATTATTCAAATAATAACTTTGACCGGGCATTATACATAATGTTTATCACCTTTTGGGCAAAGTAATACAAACTTATTATGTAGAAAAAACTTTAATTAACCTTATCATTTGATATACAATAGTTTAATATAAAAAGTAGTTAGCTTCTAAAAATAATGTAGTGTGAAAAAAATGTCATAACAAAAGGGGGTAATGGACATAATTTGGCGGCGTAACTCGTAAGACACGCTATTATTCAAAATCGTTTACACCCAAAATCGCTAAACACATGAGTGTCATTATTTTAGTATTGATGCGCGGGGTGATTAAGATTACGGAGACATTGGCTATTTATTTCTTTTCCTCGTTTCGGCATTTTAAATCAAAGTCCAAACACAAAGCAAAATCAACGTCCAATAACGCGACAAACGTAACGGTCACAAAAAATAATAAATATACGGAGGAATTTAATCTATGCACACATGTACGAAAATGGCTGAATACATAGATAAATGTAAGGTCAATACACAGCAGCGGGGGGTTACGAATGATAAAATAATCGAATTACGTAAAAATATAAGTGAAGTTTCCCATATACAAAAATTATTCATCCTATTCTAAAAATTACGCAGTGAGTTACCCATTACGACACTATGAAAACGTGTACACAAACAGCGTAACTTTGTAAAAAGCGTTATACAGAGTGGAAATTTTACGTTTTCTTTTATTATTAAATTATTTTAAAGCACAAAAGACAATTATTTTTCTCAAATTACGCACAATTATCATATTGCCCAATTCTCACATAGCCATATAATAATGACCGCGCATAATGACAAATAATGAAGTTGAAATAATAATTAATCACTTGGCCCGATAGGGCTAGACATTATACATAATGCTCGGGCATTATTAATAATGCTCGCATTAATCACTTGGTCCATAACAGTAATACTCGTATGTATTGTGTAACTCTGTATGTACGAGTATGTGTGTCTATCGCGCTTTTAGGCCAAAACATCTATAGATATTGAAATGAAATTTGACACTTAGAAAATATATTAACCGAGAAAGGATATAGGCTGCTTTTTAACTGACTGTGCTTAGACTATACTGTTTCACACGATAAACGACTTTTCACTGACGGAGTCGAGGGCATAACGTTACTTTGGTACATGTATGTATATATGCTCGAATCTTTGCAATTTGGCGGAACCATTCGGCGACGAAACACCATCACAGGGCATCATTAAGGGCCTCCACACATCACGGACCCCCTCGTCTTACGTGAATTTGAATTAAACCTTTTTCATTACGCGACGAATGCTCTTGCATATTTATGCGTTGTTCCAACATTTGCTCCACAATTTTGGACGAATGAGACTTGTTTTTCGTACGATTACAAGTAGTTGTATGTAACTGTATAAAATGTTATATCTATATAGAATTGTATAATCTATACAATTAAAATGAAATTTAAGTGTCTGTAATATTAAACGAATTTTTACTAAATGTGTAAAACAATCTCCGAAACGGATGGACAAATTTTGACGGGACTTTCACTAATGAATTGCTAATTCAACAAGTTACATTATAGGCTATTTTAAGAAATCATTGCTGCCAAAACCACGTTAAACAAAAGTATGATATTTGTACGCGATAATTTAATCTTACAATTATTAATTTCAGTTAACAAAACAAATTAAAATTATCACTGAAATACCTTGAAATAATGTTATATGAAGAATTAAAAAACACACCACCGCCGTTTAGTCACTGAAAACATTCAAATAATCACTTTGATAATGGAAACTAAACAATGTAATATTTGTTCTTCCCGATTAATTTGGTATTCCAGCAAATTGGAACTGTATTTTCGAATATATTACAGTGTTGCTATTGTATTTCTAATTATTATTCTATTGGAATAGACTTGATTGTTCAATTTAATTATTAGAATACCATCAATAACAGAAACTATAGATGGTCTGAATTTAAGAGAGAATAGGGAAACTTGAAAAGATCAATATCCAGCTGTCTCTAATGTTTAATCTCATTCATTTATCACTAGCTGTGCCCGCGACTCCGTTCGCGTACATTTCGATTTTTACAATTAGATTTGTATGGGGGGCACGTCTTATCTTAACTGAAGCTAGAATTTAAATAGCATATCCTGTGTCCCAGAAGTCTATGTGTTTTATACCAAATTTCATCAAATTCGGATAATTGGTTTAAGAGTTATGGAGGAACATACATACATGATACACACATACGGATAAAATTCTAAAAATCGTGAAATTAGTATCAGTATCATATATTGAGCCTATAAACACAATATCTCTGAAAACAAACTAACTTACTCCATGACCGACCTTTACAGATTTATTATTAGTATAGATAATTGATTAATTTTTTTTTAAATTATTTGCACTTATTTATATGCAATAGGCAAACGGACAATTTAACGAATACTCTAAAATTCAAATAACGAACATCCATTTTATATTCAAAGGCCGTTGAGCGGAAGTGACGCGCGCCAGCAGTGCACCGGAAACTGTCGGCCATTTTGCTTGTTTACGACACTCCCGCCATCTCTCGGCGTTCAGTGCAGGCCGAGTTATAGATCTTTCGCTTTGAATCTGGCCGCCTTCAGGCATTTTAAATGCCTTAATGTCGTTGTAATGACGCACTATCTTTGTTGGTGCTGGTCTGTATAGTTAATGCACAGATGAGATTTGATGTACGAAGAGATTTGGCACTATGGCGGAATATTATTATGTATTTATTGCGTGAGTTTAAATCTGTAAGTTACTTGTGAGATAGTGGTTGCAGAGACGGTACCGGATCTTTAAACACGGAAAAGTTATTTTTCATACATTGCTCCAATAGATGGAAGTGGGTAGTAGGCAGTACTCAATCTATTTTTGGACTAAAACGTCTCAAGATCAGTAGAATTTATACTCTAATATGCAAAAAATGTACCAAATTTAAATACCTTTTCCTTTCACGTCAGCAATTCAGCAAGAATTTAAATGATTAAGTGGGAATCTCGTAATCCGCTTACGAAGTCTCTTTAATCTAAGAAGAATTCACAAAACGTACGATAAGGGTACACAGTCTCTCACAATAAACGATTTTTTGCGGAAAATACGATACAATTCGAGAAATTAATCCAAATATCTTGGAGTGGCTACTTTTGCGTGGATTAAGACACGTTGAGATTAATATTTAATCCGTGCCCTAAGAGGTTTTAAATGTTTGATGGCACAATATCCTCAATTAAGGTCGACTTGAATATTATTGTTTCGAATAAATAATTTTAGGTAAAATTAAAGGATCTCTTTAAATAATTAAGTATTAATAACTCCTAACCTTTTTGTATGTAACTCTTGAACATTTTCTCGATCTCAATCCAAGACTACACTGTGTTTACCTTTTTTTAGTAGCCTTTTATTACTTTAGAGATACGGACCGGAACTCTAGCAAAACCAAAATCGTTCATTTACAGACATTTATCCAATGGCACATCATTTCTTCACCCTGTGATAATCAACGATTTCTTTTGTAGTGCTAATATATCGCCATCATCTTGCCCCATTGTCTATCCCATACAAGGCTCTTATGAGGGTCTGTTGTCTGATTTGCCAGGGGTCGTTTGTCTTATAGAGAGCATGTTTCATCGGCACACCTCAATGAGCTGTTAACGTGCATATCGCACGCGAGCGTATATCAACTGAACGCCATCATTTTTGGGCCGATTTTGGGCAGTTATTTACTACCTATTGAGGATTTTGTTTATGGAAACTATACAGTTTCCATACCAGGAAACCGCCACTCTAGACTACAGGCCCGTGCTGAAAAAATGATGGGTCATTTGAACCACTAGATGACCTATGTAGAACAATATAAGAGCATAAAATAATAAGATTCAGTATTATGCCGTCACTTGTAAGCTGTCGAACTGAGTGCAGATGAGAATTAGGGTTTATTTGATCTACTTTGACCTGTAGGTTGTAAGTTTTCTTTCTCACAGCGTATTGGAAATCAGACCTTAGTTTTAATATGAATTTCAACTTTGATACCTCTACGCGTTCTCAAGGAGATAATAGTATTAAGGGTTTCGTTTTTTCTTTAAGTGAGTTTCTCTTAATTTAGTAAAAAGAAAACCCTCCTTGCCTATTGTGTGACACAGTGTGCACATTTACGGTAATTTAGTAAAACATACAAGCTAGCTAAATAGACACGACCAAATGCATCAGCTATAGACTATAGAAAATCTTTATCTCCCCTAAATGCGTGTACGTCAACAAAACGCCGTACAAACAAACAAACCACATCCGGATCTGCAATTAACACTCCATAGGCCTTAACATAGTCGTAGCACCTTATCCCAAGGCACTACCACTCATTTTACATTATCACCTCATCTCTGGTGGGGAGAAACCAATTATCAGGGGACCGTCCCAACGCTGGGCTTAGGTCTATTCTTCGTTCACAACTTCCGCTGTTATAGTATGACAGTTGTTATGAATCGCTTGCAAGGTGCAACAATGGAGGTTTAATTAAAAAATATTGGCCAAAGTTTTGGTGGGGGCGTTTTGAAAGGGAAGAAAATGTTTGTCGCGCCTTTAAAGCGACTTTTTTTTTAAAGCTTTTTTTTTAAATGATTTGGGTGAAAGATAATCTTAAATTAAATTTTCGTGAAATGGCTTTCTCTTATTCACTTTATATTTAGGTAAACTCGAGAAATATATTGAGCCTATATATGTTTTTTTTTTGTTTCAGGTATTACATGACATTTGTATTGGCGCACCTAATACATGTTTGTTGTAAGCTTTTTTAGTATTAAACCCTATTTTAACGCAAATTTTGTATAAAATATTGTATTTTTAAAACTCCGGATTTACCTGTAAATCTTCAGTGTATGTATATGCTTAAAAAGCTGTATAGCACCCAAAAAGCATTTTGAAATATGTCTAATATAAATAATCTGTTGTCTGTCATACATGCAAGCAATGTAACAAAATCCCCTTGTCCGGTAAAAACCGACAATTTATTCGGATGCCTACGAGGATTTATTGTCGCAATGAGGCAGTAATGAACGCATTTGCTATTCTGATTTTAATAATGTCCTGATTAACTCTGTTTAATTATTAAATTTTACGAGGTGGCGTGCTGACGCCGATTTATATGCGTTAAAATGTGTTGACGAGTGTTGAGTGAGATAATAGAGCTGTTTGTTAACAACTTACTACTAGTGGTATTAATAATAAAATGTAAAGGAAAATAAAATATGAATATCTAAGTAGGTTAGGT
The DNA here is from genome assembly GCA_039566165.1 of Maruca vitrata. Classification (NCBI taxonomy): domain Eukaryota; kingdom Metazoa; phylum Arthropoda; class Insecta; order Lepidoptera; family Crambidae; genus Maruca; species Maruca vitrata. The sequence goes on from CM076926.1 coordinate 4,268,628, forward strand.
AGTAATAAAAAAATACATTTTATCTTGACTGCTATGAATTGTAATAGAAATTGAAACTACTTGAAATTCAATTTAAAACTTTTTAATTACCTGGTGATTCCAATATTTTTTCGTTTTTCTTATAAAATCATGATTTAGATTTTATCATCAATAATATTTTATGAAATAAAATGTAATGAGGAAAATAATACAAAAATACTTTTTCAATGACTTAAAGACGGCCAATGGTCTATGGAAAAACAAAACAACTTGGTAAACGTTTCAACAATAACTGAATTTATTGTTTTTGTTAATTAGTAATTTCTAACACACAACACGATTATTAAATCAAGTACTAACGCTTATTTTAACAACTTTGAAAAATTAAACCGAAATTTTGTGCCAAATTACAAAACAAAACATAATTTTCACTTTCTAACAATGAACAAATTAAATGAAAATGTACAAAAATGGCAAAAATTGGAGAGGATAATGAAGTTAGCAGAGCGTAGTTTCGATCTACGGACCTCTGGGTTATGGGCCCAGCACGCTTCCACTGCGCCACTCTGCTTATACATGAGCGGGCGAATTTATCAACCGCTACGCGCGCCGCGGCTATTCTTAGCAGCATATGACGTAGGTTTAATCGCTTGCTAAACGACCATTACAAAGGATTTATTATTAACTAGCTGTGCCCGCGACTTCGTTCGCGTAGACTACAGGATTTAAATACAAATTTTCTTAGATTTTGGCAATTTAATTCACAATTAATATTCATAAAATATGTGAACAAAATTGTCAATATATACTATTATTATAATAAAAAGTTAATACACAATTTTTTTACTATCAGATATGTGAATCAATCTGAAACGATAACCATATACCTACTTTTGTTACTACTTTCGTAGATTGTATTGTATTCGTAAAAAAACAATGAGATAATAACGTAAAGCGCAATAAAATATAACTTATGAATTACTTTTTGTGTTTGAAACAATATTGCGAAATAATAGAGCATAGTGACATCTCTTTAACTAACCAAGAACTAAACACTCATCACATCATATCAAATCTGACAGCATTTGACATGACTTGCCAGCTAAAAACGTGATAGTTGGGGAGCCCAACGGGAGTTTTTGGAGTATTGATCAGATTCAGACTGTCTTGTAAGATTTTTAAATGGGAGACTCCTTGCACCCTTTCATGTACCTTTGCCGTGTATGTACACTTCATACGGGAGGGAAGGGGTGCGTGATCTTAAATAGGATAGCTGCTAATGTTAATTACAAAGACACTGTTAAAAGAATTGGGCAGGATTATGAAGAACTAATAATCTCTGATGGTTTCCATGGGGCGATGACCGTAGAATCGCGCCTATAACAACAATTACTAAAACTTTTGACACAACAAAGGTCCAAGGGGCACTTGACCAGTTTTCTAATGATCTATGTGATTTTATTTGTAACGATCTTTATATACGATAACTTCCTTTAATTTTATAATGTCCAACATTTTTACGTGAATGTTTATAAATTTCCCTTCATTTGCTTAGAATAGCGATAACCCTCTATGTATATAAACATTCAGATAATATCGAACAGTAGCAAGCAAGCAAATATTGGACAACTGACCACCTCCATACCGAAAACCAGGTAATAGAGAAATGTAGCGAATTCAATAAACCTTTGAACCTGGCCTTTGTGGATTATTCAAAGGTCTTCGACGGTATCACCCACATCCACCCATTTAGCTTTCTCTTCTTCAGAAAAACATCGAACCCACATATAGAAAAACTTCTCCAAATCATTTACCAACAAAGCACAGCCGATATCAAACTGCACACTGAAGGCCTGACATTCAAAACACATAAAAGAGTTAAACAGGGTGACTCCCTATCACCAAAGCTTTCAGTAGCACGCTCCAAGAAGTCTTCAGGTCACTATGATATTCTTAGGAAACAAAAGGAATTGGTGTAGAGGATAGGCGACTGATAAACTTTCGCTTTGCAGATGACATTTTCCTAGTCGAAATACGTATACACCGACCGAACTTGAGTTGATGCTCGAACAACGGAGCGCAGAAAGCGTTGACGTTAGACTGACGATGAATAGATCCAAAACCAAGGTCATGACCTACAACACCACTGATTTGGTGGATTGCAGTCAACAGGCAGGTGAAGCAATATGTAGAGGAGCATACTTGGGCTAGGCAGTCTCCTTCGAAAACTGGCAGGACAAAGAAATAATCCGTAGAGCAGACAACGCCTGGAAAAGCTTCTGGTCCATGAATGGGTATATGAAGGGTGATCTTCTTATATCACTGAACCTATCCCAACACATGGTTTTTCAAAAAGCTATGAAGCGGAGTATCATAGGTATTATGTTAAAAGAAAAAATAAAATATACCACCTTCCACTCCCGTACTGGTATTGTTGTCAAAACTGATGTAGCAATGGTCGGGGAATGTGATGTGAAATGTGCGAGGATAAAGAACAATAGATGGTCCAGAATTGTTACAAATCGCGTGCCTGAAGACGATTTTCGCCGAAGAAGACCTAAGAAAAGGTGGTATGACGATCTGGTCCATGTATCAAAGAACTGGCAAGTCCTAGCATTGGACAGAGAGCAGTAGATGAGTTTGAAGGATACTTTACCCAGCAGTGAGGTGATATAGGTTAAGAAAAAAAATTACAGTTTATTATACAGCAGGACTTCGATATCGACTTGAACCTCCTGCAAAATGTAACGCGCTGAAGTATCTCAAGATTATGAACAGACACAAAGATTAATTATAACTTTGTGGTCCAAATCGGTAAAATGACACTTTTTAGGGATTATTTAACATGCACTTTGAATGACTGACACGGTCAAATAACTTTTTTCTTTCAACAGCTTGTTACCAAGTAGCCCTCCTGTATTAATCGCTGTCCCCCCTCTTATAAAGAAATTGTAATAAACTTTTTTCTTATTTAGCGTAATCTTTCCACCGATTCCATGTTCGTCGTTCGAGTAACTGCAAATCTAGCTATTTATCTCCCCTACTATGACGTTTATCTCAATAAAGTAGTCCGTATAATCCTAGGCCGAAGGTTCATTTTGGTCGATATACTTTTACTACTTTTGTACATGATCTAATAAAGTTAGATTTTTAACTATCCTACAGGAATTTCTGTGACTAAAAGTATTTGAGATCTTTTTTTTTTTTTTTTTATAAAGAGGCTAACAAGATGACCTCACTCCACCTGATGGTAAGCGGTAGTGAGATCCAAATATGAGGTCGACAGGCACAATAGACCATATTGAGCCTGTCGCACTCACCCTGAAAGCCGTAAAAAAGGAGACCACTGCTGCGGCAACAACGAGACAAGGCGTGGAGTCTCGCATTGGTATTGAGCTGTGCGGGTCGGAGTTGGCCAGTCCGCCGGACGGAAGGGCCCCCGCACCGCCGGGCTGACCCGCTCCGCCCGCACAATACCGCCGCTAAGACTCCACTGGTCCGGCGCTTGCTGCACCAATGGTCCCCCCTGGCTCCGGTTCGTACAGTGCTGATCCCGGAACGCGACCTGACCGAGAGAGGTCAGAGTCACTTGGCGGGTTTTACACAACTGTATGGTGGTAACAGCAACCGGTCGACAAAATGTCTCCCACCTGACTTGACCTGGGATGTATGGTACTACCATGCAAAATTTCATTAAAATTGGTTTAATAGTTTAAAAGATCAGTCATTTATTTAGGTTTTTTGAATATCCCACGGGAACCAGTTAACTGTAAGTGATTTCAAGTATCCTATGCATTTTTCCGGAATTTAAATTACCTTCGTGTAAACTTTTATTTAAATTGGTTCAGCCGTTTAGGAGGTCAGTCGAAACAAACAAACAAACAGACAGAGATACAATTTTTTTTCTAAGTATGGGGTTGTGTTCTACTACTCTCAAAACATATCCCTGACTGATTTTTTTGCGTTTCTAAGAAAAGTACAAGAATTTTTGCCTCTACGTTTTTATTATAGTATAGATCTTGTGTAACGTGTAACTAGTTAATAAAAAATATATACACTGGGTAGCAAATAAACCGGGCCATCAACCATTTATCATACAAACATGTCCAGTTCTGAGGCCTATAAATGTAAAAGTTTTAGTGGTATGGTAATAATATAATTGTAAATAGATGTCAGAAATGATAAATTTTTAAAAAATCATGTAAACTTACTCCAGAAATTTCCTTAAAAATCAGGAAAATGTAAGTTGTTTTTGCTACGTTTTAAAGAAATGAGCATATATTTTCTGTAAAGCAGTTATAATTGCGTTGAACAATCTTTCTCCTGCCCTTGTCCCACCCTAAGTGGGGTCGGCGCAACATGTGTTCTTTTTCCACTTGGGCCTATAACAATGTTTTTTTTAAAGCCCCCTATTCTCGCTTTCGATTAAACCTGCATACAAATTGTTATTAAGGATTTTATTCTTCTTTCCAAGCATCACGTTTTGCCTAAAATGTAGAGTATGTGAATTTAAACCTGTTAAAGTATCGCATAGATCAAGAATCTTGGCTCTACATATACAGATCTGGTAACTTTTTCACAGGATAATTTTTATTTTCATAAAATTACATAAAGACATGACACATTATAATTGAGATTTTACATGAAATATAGTTAACACTTCACTTCTCAGAATAGGTTTTTGCATAATAACGACCTTTAAAATCTGAGAAAAAAAAAGATGCTTTCCCACCTATTAACCCTACAAAGTCCATCCAATGTTATTATTAATATTTCCTCTCACAACTCTGCGTCCGGTACAAGTTTCCTTCTACCAAAAACCCTAATCCCTTAATGTTGAATTACGTCAAGAAATATCACTTAAATACTCGCAGAGTGGCACTTTACGCCTCTTCCTAGCTGTAATAGGATATTCGCTTACCCTTTGACAGGTTAAGGTGGTGTCAATTATGGACCGCTTTGTATAATGGCAGCCAGCTCTCAGAAGATGTATAAATGGAGGCATTAAAGATGTGACGGCGGGAGTTTTAGTGGTTGACCTTTTATTGGGAGGTGCAGGGTTTGAAGGAACGCAGGGAACTAGGTTGCTGTAGATGTTTGATTGTGATGAATTTAGTCAAAGCAGAAGATTATGGTTTGTATTTCGGTTATATTAGCATCTTAATTTGAATAGTTTTTGTACAGTCGACTCCGTAATCTACAGTCTAATTGTTGTATTAGCTGATAAAAATGCTTGATCGGGCTGTTTACCAATGTAGGTATTCTATCAAAATGCTCGTAGTAATGATAAGATAACGTGAAGAGGCCGACAATACTTCGTGACAATAATATGTTTGACTGACTCGGTGCAAGTGGTTAGTGAACGCTAGCGGTTCCAAGAGTCGTGGGTTCGATTCCCAATCGGGACACATGTTTGTGTGGTAAACATTGGTGTTTGTTCCGTGTCTGGGAGTGACTATGTGTTTATAAGTCAAAGTCAAAGATTTTATTGCAAACTAAGTGTTGTTACAGGTGTTGATGTTAAAACAGGATCTTAATACTTTCGTTCTCATGTCTCCTAGTAGCCTCAATATCATTTAACAACGTCACCAATCTTATATAATAAGCAGCATCCTTCCCTCTTAATACAAAACGTCTTAACACAAATTCTCACCCAATAACGCAACATTATTCGACCAATAAAAGCTATTTGCTACGTTGTTGAGTCAATAACACGTTTTCGCTATAAACAGGCGGTGGGTAGCTTTCAGTAGTATCGCTATTCCGATATGAATGCATAGGAGTCGCCTTGTTTCTAGAGCTCTTGTATCGGCATTTTATTAAATGTTAATGCAATATACTGCTAATTTACTATTAAATTTTTATTGTTATGAGACGCTAATTGCATGTTTAACAGCATGCTAAACTATTAAGCAGATCCATAATTGATAAAAACATTCGCAAAATGTTAAGTGTCGTATGTCACAACAATGTAATGTGATCCATGTGGAATACGCGGGCATTTTAATAACTAATATTGTTTAGGCACCTTTGTCATCTGTGCATTAATCTAAACCGAATCCGATATTGGTACTTTGATAGAATTTTACACTCGCAATTGCTAATTAAACAACATTTAGTTTCTTCATGGTCGCCTGAAATTCATGTCACTATTTTCACAAGGTCCCAGTTTCCGTACCTAACCGTTGAAACATTCCTATTATTTCATGAAATTAATTGTTCTACAGGTGCAATGTATGTCCTAAGGGTTATTTTGCTAGCAAATAAAGTGTGCATATCAGTTGCCTTCTAAGCAATATTATCTCTACGTAAATTCTCACTCAATAGCGGTGTATTATTCCCCCAATAAAAGTTATTTCGATACGGCTAGCGGCATTAAAGTTGCTCTGTTATGGCCGATAGTGCTTGCAAGTTAGTGCAGCTAGATAAAACCAACAATAAACTAGTTAGTTTGAAATACAATAGCCTGACTTTCATTGTTATTTTGCGAGAATTATGGATACAACATCAGATTTACCCTTTTTATGCGCGTTTCATCAAACGTTGTATGATTATACTTACCGTAGCTTATGCTTCTTACATAAATAAAATAAATAATAAATAAATAAATATTACACAACATCACATACATTGATCTGATCCCGTGGTAAGTGGCTTTTGCACTTGTGTTACGGAAATCAGGATCAACAGTGGATACACAAATAAACTTAAATATATTTAATAATACACCCAGACACGGAACAAACACCGATGTTCGTCACACAAATATTTGTCCCGAGTGGGAATCGAACCCACGACTCTTGGAACCGTAGGTTATGAACCTGAGTCACTAGCCACTGTTCCACCGAGCCAGTCATATGCGCTTTATGTACTGTCTCAGTAATTCATAATTTTGATCTAAAATTAGGACCAAATTATATATTACGTATTTGGGATCGCACCAGAATCAACAGGAGAAAGTCCCGTAACTGGATAATGGGTGAAAGATAATTAACATCAAATTAAATTCGATAGCAAACGTAGTGTGGCCTCAGGCCAGGTGGAGTGACGACCTGCGCAGGGCGGCTAGTAGCAGCTGGATGCGAGTGGCCGAAAATAACAGTGCCTAGTTAAAGAATAGGTGACGACGTGGAGGCTTACATCCAGCAATGGACAGACTTATAGGCTGATGATGATGATGATGAACAAATAAATTGACAGTGGGTTTACCAAACCTTCAAACAGAGTTCAGAAGTACAAGAAACTTTACCCACCTTTCTCGGCAGTCGGGTAAAAAGAACAGGCTATTCTTGTGTTTCAATGTCCGAGATACCGCGACACCCTGTCTGTTATCCTGGAACTTTTCCCTGGCTTGATATTGTTATCTTTTGCAGGACCGGTGGATGTGCAAACAACTAGCTACTTGCTTTAAATTATTCTATGTGGCACGTAACGCCTGATAACTTTGCGTAACTGTACCTTGTTTTAGTTGCAAAACCTCTAGGGTTTAACCTCTATTGTGTCCGTCACACATACTTCTAGAATATAAATAAATATTACACAACATCACATAAATTGATATGATTCCGTGTTGAGTTGAAAATAACTTTAGTTACAGAAAAAAAATGGTTAAAAAAATAAACTTAATAAAGTAATAACACACCCAGACACGGATAAACACCTATGATGGTCACACATATATTTTGTACCGAGAGGGAATCGAAAACGAAGCCTTCATTACACCAGCACATAGGACGCTATACCAATGCATAAATATACAAAGCCACAGTATCAGTTTCATTTCCATAGACAGTTACATATGTTATGTACTGGTATAGCTACATAGCCAGTCTAAGTATATAGACACAAGAACGTACATCTCTCCTTCCATGTATCGCGTCGCTCAACCACTGCACCAAAAACTTACGATATGTGTAAAATGCAAATGTCCTTAAATCTGTTTCGTTTGAGAAGAGGCAACATAAAACCTCTTTCTGTTAGTAAAAGGATTGTAACCCTAAATGCGATGCCAAGACGACGCAAAAAGAACAGCCAAGAAAATTGGATTTGTAGTGAAACGCCAACTATTTTGTGTATACTTTAAGGAGCCATTTTCACGGGCTTAGAAGCTAAGAATTGTTGAAAGCGATAAACTTGTTTCGTTGTTTCGGAAAATATAGTTTTAATTACGTAGTCGTTGTGAAGGTTGTTATTGCGCGCGCGGAATAACAAGCAGTTTTAACATTTCCTAGTCAAAGAAATATTTTTATTGTATGTATTTGCAATATCCTTGTCGGTGCTAACGGGGTAGAGCCAACCGCCCGCTAGTCCGGTGAAGATTACTACTCCAAGCCATCATCGTAGCCAGTCAGAAAACCTTGCCTGTGTATGATATAGTAAGTACAAAATATACCTACTAGTTTTAATGGGTTATCATTGTTACGCATTGCACCTACCGTCGCAACTCAAATCACTCGTATGTGTAACGTAGTCTGTCAAAATATTTGCTTTGTGTTATGGACTAATGTCTGTATTTCTCTTTTTTTGAAAACAATTGTATGCAAACCTGAAATAGGTATGTTAGCAAATCAGTGCCATCAGAATCGATAAGCACACACAGTGTCAATTCACAGTCGCAAGTTGCCAAGTCGTCTCGCGAGCATAACAAATGGACTTGCCCAAGACGTCACAACTCCCCCCCCCCCTCAAACAGCTGACAAATAAACGTCACGGCACGTTCGGAAATCGCCTCCGAAATATGGCCGGTCCCATCATATCGATTCTACACGCTTGCTTCGGCGGCGTAATGGCATTTACGACATGACTGTATCGCTGAGATGTCGCTGAATATTCTCATAGAAAGGGCTCTTATTTGAATACGAGGATTGCTCTTGAATGGAACGACGGGGTTGTTTGTCATAACGTTTGGTTTTTGTATCGATAGCGGGTTCGTATTGTGTGATCTGTTTTCATTGTCTTTGTATATTCAGCTATGGGCTAGGATGTTATCGATTTCGATCAACCTAACGATATTGACAGCGTAATTGTTTTAATATATCTTGATATATCACACACTATAGGATTTAAATTACTATTTTTTTTGCAGTGACTTTATTTATATACGTCTTAAGGCGCTGGTTCGAAAAGAACTTTGAAATAAGACTTTGTTTAGGAACAGTCCTAAAGTGCACGTACAAGTAGCTTATGCTGACTAATCAATAATATGAACCGAATATGTAACAATTATTCAATTATATTCTATTCGTTTCTATGTATTTCAATAGCTTCTTTATCAGCAAGACAGTATTCTCAGGCAGTCGCTACCGTAATGCCACAAGCGATCGCAAATACGCAGTCAGGGCTAACAATTCGCAACACCATTTATCACGGAACGCGAAATATCAATATCTCAGTACGGAAACGACATTAACTAATGGTGTCCGCGGACTATGATACAACGGCCATGGCGGAATTAGGGCTGACTGATGTGGGTTACACGAAAACGCTTTTATGAGTTAAAGAGTTATTGGTCAAGCGTGTGACTTGAAAGAGTTTTGCGAAGGTTGATGTTTCTTCTTCTTGTTGTGTTGTTTTATGGCGCTTTTTTTTGTTTTTCCCAACGCTGATTGTCATCCCGTTTAATACGCCCAAAACCGACAGATCGAGCGCTATAAAAGCGCATTTTTATTTTTAAAACGCATGCAACAGGGCCCGCGCCGTAGAAACTTTCTGTAACGCATGCCGTAGGGTCTAATGACTAAGGTGCTATGTATGGGAAGGAATCCCCGAATGCCTTTCGACTGAGGGAAGTCCACTAATTCGGGCTTAGGTATGACTGATTTATCAACCAATGTGAATGTACAATAATGTGAACGATGGTAGTGGTGTCGTGCGTAATAAAAGACTGAGAAAGAGGGTAGACCGATATGTCTGCCCTTAGACCTACCGTCATTCTCGCAGTCCTACAGTTCACCCGTGATCATGGCGCTTGCAGCAGTGCCGAAATATCGGGAGCTCATTAAAACAAAACAACATGGTAAATATCCCGGACAGTTTCAGTTTTCTAATGTGTGTAACCATGACAGATTAAAATTATATAATGTGAATGTAATTTTAATTACACTACGTATTGAATGTAATTTATACGTACAATTTAATGCCTATTATACCGAAATTTTAAAATAATACATATATATATAGTTCGTGTTATTTTCCCTATCCCGCTTAATACGCTTTCCCGCTTAAGACGCGTTTTTGATAGGGTCCCTGAGAAATCGTCTTAAGCGGGTTTTACTGTAGTTCGATTCCACTTAGTCGATGACTCTATGATGTCGCTTAGGACAAATATTGGTGTGATAAACATCGATGTTTGTTTTTTGTATGAATTTGTGTATTTAGACCACTGTAGTTTCTGATATCTGCAACATAAGTGTTAAAACAACTAACTACGGAATCAGAACAATCTATATGGCGTAGTGCGAAAATTATTTTAATTTCAACTTATACAATCTATGAAGATAAAGATTTCCATTACCGCTTTAACACCAATCATAAAAAAATTAGAAATATGTAGATATTAAAAACAGGAAAAAATGAGGACACAGTTTCTATGTGTTTACAAGCTTGGTTGATTTCCTCAAAATCCATTCCCCAAATCCTCCTCGATCGTAGTTCGTGATATTCCCTAACATCCTGTAGAGACCCCCGCTGCAAATCTCTGTGCTGATTAAGTACCCTAAGATGGGAGACAGAGGGGAGGGTGGATAGTGGAGTCACAATATAATGAACAACACTAATGGGGGTTAAACGGTGTCTTGGACGGACTTGAGTTATTGTCGGTTTTTTCACTGAATTTCGTTTGGCAGCGTCCTTTTCTAGACAAAGTTACGTATGATTACCTATATTGCTGTCTATTGTACTTATATTTTGATTTTTTAATATTTCCTCCAATGGTAAATGGTATGTAGATAGAGTCCATGTAACATTTGCTCTCTAAATACAAAATCTATACAAATTGAAGTGTCTGATTATATTAAATAACCGTTTTACTACATGGCTATGAATCTATGTCGGGTTCCAATGACAAAAACACATTTTTTTCTCTGTTTGTTTAATTCCGCTAATCTCCGAAAAGGCTGGACCAATTTTCAAGGTTTATTTTTTTAAGTAAAGGCTATAAATATAAATTTGATTATATTTCTAATTTAGGGAGCTTGTCTGTGAAACCCACAGAGAATAACAATTGAATTTTAATAAATAGTTCGATACCTAATTATCTAAAGCCAATCCTATAAGATTTATAAATATTAGACAACATCACAACCATTGATCTGATCCCGTGGTAAGTAGCTTGTGTTACGGATATTAGACAAAAATACTTAAATATATTCAATGATACGCCCAGATACGGAACCAACACCGATGTTACAAATATTTGTCCCGGGTGGAAATCGAACCTACGACTCTTGGAATCGTAGGTGTTGAACCTGGGTCACTGACCACTGTTCCACCGAGCCAGTCAGTTTTAAGAAGATCGGATTCACCATGCTGTATTACTTTTATACTGTATACAGCTGTGTAGTGACAGACGAAAATACGGATCAAAGATCCCGTCTTAAGGGACTTTGAAGATAATTAAATGATTAAAGGATTTACAGGTTTAGTGAAAACCCTTCGATAAAGGGCATGAGAGTGGTCTGTCACGGGCTCGTGAAATGGAACGTCCATTATCTTTAACCACTGTAATAAGTCTGGCTCGTTCGAATTTGAGACTTATCGAAGGGAATAAGACTTAATTATATTAATCTAATAGTGACCCGCCCTCGCTTCGCTTCTTGTATATTACACAGAAAACCCTTCCAATTGAATCCTTCTATCTATTTAAAAAAAAACCGCATCAAAATCTGTTGAGCACTTTTCAAGATTTAAGTATACTATATTGGGATAGACAGACGCGGGAAGCGACTTTGCTTTATACTATGTATTGATAGTCATGGTATCATTGGTTATTATTTTACCTTCTACGAAATTTTCCTACCTTTGAATAGAGCCCAAACTGTTCAGTGTTTATGCTGACGTTACGTCTTGTTTTTCATAACCGTACTTCAAAAAAAATGTTAAAATATAATACCTTCATAATATCATAATATTAAATACATTTTCATCATTATCTTCAGCCCATATACGTCCTCACTACTGTGGCACGGCCTGAATTAAAGTCTGGCGATAAGGCCTTGCTCGACATTTAAATATGAACCTAACAAAAACAAATGCAATTTTAAAAGATGCATCCAATTCCAAAAACGTATGAGAAGCTTAAATCTCTTCATTCACTCTCTTAATATGGATTTTCAATCCCAAAACTCATTGTGATAATATTTTCTTAATATAATTTACTACGGAACCCCTATCAAAGCATGTCGATAAATCAGCCTCAAACACAATCTGTGGAAGTGTCACAACAGCGTGCGCATCTCACAAACCAAACATCGAACTGGTACTAAATACTACTTTGAAGTTTGACACCGAAGTTGTTTTAAGCCTAGGTAGCAGGCGACTGGTATTTAAACGTTGGAAAACTTCATTGAGGAAATTTGATGATAGAAAATTTTATCAAACTGGTTTACTTCCTATCTATCTCAATATTTTAATAAATAACTTCCCAAAATATATAATACTACATGAATTAAAGAAAATTAATTGATGACTTATTTATTATTGTTTTATAAGTAAGATTTTAGACTTTCGCGTTCCATTACACTTAAATTAGTCTTTATGGGTACACGCGATATTAGAAGTAGCAAATTACATAGCTACTTACTGCCCTACGTTTCGACTGGTCACACCAATCGTGATCGACCACGATTGGTTTGAGACCCATAAAGACTAATTTTATTGTTTTATAAATTACTAAAAAAATCTAACACACTTACCGCGATCTAAATGATCTGCGACAAGCTTCTATTTATCTCGATAAGTATAATTTTCTACCACCAAACACTACTCATACGATTCAAAATAGATTTGGATGTACTGTTCAAAACGCATTGAAACAAAAACTCTTATGCTTTCATAATTCGATATCGGTTAGTTAACTAAACAATTGTTCTATCATAGTGATCGAACATAATAGACACCGATTACGGCAACAGGTACATTGTAATGGCAATCAAACGAACTGCTATTTTCATTAAACATCGTCCATTGAAAGCTGGACGGCATACAGTTAAACCACCTGGAACATTCGTCTGTGCCATAAAGCCTTAATGAGGGAAAACTATGTCAATGGAAAACAAACCTTACTCAGTCCTCAATAGAGTCGACAATTGTTTGTGTGGCCTTTACACATGGAATCGTATGCCTGAAAGATTTTTAAACTGAACCCTAATAAGGCGAAATGAGTCGTACTTCAAACACAATTGGGTCGATGTTTGATCGTTTATACTTTTAGAATTGCAGTGTTCGACTGTATCGTTCGGTCCGTAGACTACGAGGAATTGTGCATTACACATGCAGTTTGAAACTTTGTTAATATTACTTTTCAAGCATCGTTCACGTATGTAGTATTTGATATTTTGCGAACATGAGTATTTATGTATATGTCCGTAGTAGACATTGACATTAACATTTATTATTATTATATGTAAAATTCTTCTTTTTATAAAACCTCTATGTTAATGGAGAAATACACAAACAGATGTTTACGGGTCAGAGCCATCCGCTCCTCCGCAAATCTGGTGATGATGACGAGGCTACTCCATCCAAGCCATCATCACATGTCAGCGAGAAAAAAAACGAACAGTCAATATTAATGTCATTCTACATTCAATTTGAAAATTAATTAGGATCTTGAAGTCATACTCGTATGTTATCGCTTTTGAATGTCAATCATCATCCATGTGTATTAAATGCGTTATTCGATGATTGAACGAATTAAATTGGCAACGGACCGAAATGTAAATACTTTCGGCAATCTATGAATCTGTCGATAGGTCATTTATCGATTCATAGCCCGTGCTCTGCAAAATGAAAAGACAAAAGGATTTACGTCACATAATTCAACTTTAGCCGATTTTATTGAAAAGGTAAATTGGGACCAGCTAGGGTTGTCAACTGGGAAAGCTACAAATTGATGTCCGTAACTTCTACATCGTACCAAATTTTTTGACAGCTGTGTACAGTTGACTATGTAGAGTTTTATTGGGGATAATCATCTCAAAGTAAAGTAATTTGATGTCTGTTGTCAACCAGTCAAGACTACATCAACTTATACAATTGAGGCCACCAAAACCAGAGTACCCCAAACCACAATTTGCATTTTTTTGTTGACTATGGAAATGTCCCTTTTCAAACTCTTTAGTTAATAGCCAGAATTGTTCCAAGGGGGGCCACGCTATTACGGCTCATGTCACTTGAGCCACTCTGGTTCTGGTGGCCTCAATTGCATTATCTTCTATTATTTATTTCTGTTATCTCTTAGATTCACAGGTTGGTCACCGATGACCAAATACCCATAGTTAACCTTTCACCGACAACCCTCGCTCATCCATCCGAGTTATTCTCTGGATATTATTGCTGAAATTCGTCAGATGCTTTCGACGTAGAGAATTCACCGATTGCCTTCAAGTTTTCTAATTTCGCATAAAATAGCCTTCTTGGAGACATCAAAAACTTTGTTATTGAGTCACGCGCCAATCGCATTGCCAATTTGTAAGTTTTCAAAATGAGTATTAGACAGGGAAAGAGATTTAATACATGTGAAGTATAATATTGTATTAACGTGTATAACCAGCCAATTGAAGTCTATGTTATGAGGTGCATGGGAAAGTCCCTGTTTGATCCGTGTGTTATTTATATATTAAGTATATTTATTTATACATACTAATGCTATCCGTAACACAAGCTCTATTGCAACTTACGGAATCAGATCATTGTGTAATATGTATTATGTTTTTGTTTATCTGCCTTATACTTAACTTATGAATTTCAGTTTAGCTGTATTTTTCTTCGATCTAACAAAAAAAAAGCTTTGAAAGTTACTAATCAGTTCCGTGGGCGGTAAACCGAAATCCCCTTCATTGGGGTCGTGCACGTCCAACCTCACACCCTACTTTATTTGGTCACTTTTTCTCAGTGAAGTAATGCGAAAAATATGTCGACGAATGTCGGGCGTTGTCCATCATAAATCACGGTGCATGCGGCACTGACTGCTCTAAATCCGACCCTGGCCAAGAGCATTCTTGAAACGCTCGATATTTGAGAATATTGCTTAATTTGAAACCAATTCTCACAGTATTGTCTATTATTTGGGCGAACACTGCACATTTGAAATGAAACAAAGTTTACTGATTAACACGTGAGTTTAATTATATTGCTATTCCAAACATATTATATTTAGAGACCCGACGTTTCGAACGCTTTATAGCGCTCGTGTTACGTCAGTCTTAACCTTGATCTTTTTTTCTAACTGACATAGTACGATGAAGGCTTAGAAGAGTAGCCTCGTCATCATCACCGGACTTGCGGGGAGCGATAAAAACCACACGATAAATATCGCATACCCTCCAAAGCGAACGGTTTGACAATAGCACCGTCCCAAAATCTAAAGCGTATTTCCAAATAGGCGGTCGTACCTGCGTTCAAATATTTCGGCCAAATCTCGGTCCGCGCTGGCGCCCTCGGCCTTCGTCGCCATTCAAAATGTGCGGATTTATTCGGCGAAAACTTTGACAGCCCGCGCGGCCGCCATTTTATTTTTAATGGCCGACAGGAATTTTCCGTGTTTTGTTTATCGAGTTAATTTTGGGCCGGCGAAATCAATTCGCACTTTAAAAAGTTAGTTGACTGACATCATTCAGAGAGGTGATTAATGTCAACAACGACGGTTTTTCGACCACAACAATCTCTAAATATAGAACTGACATGTTTGTAGGTCTATGTAGTAAAATATCCAATTGCTGTTTCTAGAAATATGAGTAGTACAAACCTCGAATCTCAATCGCATAGTGCGAAGGCTAGTGCTTCATGAAAAGTATTTTCGGGAATCAGAAATATTTATATTATCGTACACCTACCTTATTAATAAAACTTATAAAATAATTTGGTTCACTTCATTGACAGTAAGTGTTTCGTCGTTTTATTATTTTTTTATTATAAATTAATTTGGTAGTTAAATATTCCTAAGAGCCCCAATGTTTTTTTATACAAAAAACATATTCCGTTACAAATTTCCAAAACATAAACAGAACGTTAAACTGTGCGTTGTTTGCAGAGGAGCGCCCACCGTTTGTTACACATTTTTATCGCGCCGCACCACGAATAAATATCGTCGAAACTCCGCCAACATTTCATGTTAACACCATAGTAAAATAAACTTTCATTTACAAACCGAAAAACGCCGCAACCACTACATACGTCTTGCGAACGTTTTAGCCGCACCTTTCGCGTGTGTTCGCACGCAATTTTATTTGGAGCCTCGACTTGCCTCTTTTGAATTTCAACTGATGCCCCGTAAGTTTGGTAGCGGAGTGTTGAGTAGTAGAGATGGTGTAGCGCCGTAAAAAATCATGGTTAACTGGTATATTATTTGAAATATAGATTTTTTTTTTCAAATCAAACACACGTATAAAAAGATATTTTAATTTTTTTTTTTGTATGGGAGAGCCCGAAGTATACGCGAGTTTCACCCGTAATAGATAGTTTTATTTCAAGTGAGTAGTAGAGTTTACGAAAATATACATCAATTACCTGTTTTAAGATTTTTATCAAAATAAGAATCAAGTTAGAAATAAGAAAATGTCAATGATGTTTCGAGTATTTTTTGTATCGATATTATGATTTTGATAATCATTTTTAATCATTTTCAAAAATTTTACTTACCCCAATATAAATAAATATATTTCAAATCACAGTTCCAAAGAGACCAGTGAAATAATATAACATTCTAAAGGTATTGTATATATACAACTTTTACATCAACAATTAACCGTTAAAACTCAAATAACCAACTGTTCCAAAAAACCGACCCCATAAAAGTATCTTTTCCGAAAGCAAAACCCAGTTGGTATACTGCAAAAAGTTGCACTGCACGCATAGTCGAAAGCTCAAAATAAACTGGTCTCCGGAAGCAGTACCATCACTAACCATCAAAAGCCCCCGCGTACTTAGAATAAATTTTCAATACTCTCACCATGGATCGTTAGTTCCGGTTCGAGGTATAAGGTGGCTTAGGGCCATCGATACTAAGGGGATGATCCAGAATCCAAGAAGTTTCCTCTTAATGTCTTTTTAATACTTTGAAGTATCTAGTATGATTGATTTCGTAGGGGTGGTCTGAAATATCAGTATAACATACCATTGATACGTTAGATATATATTTTAATGGGTATGATAAGGTTCATAGAAAGCGACTTAGAAATATAACGGACTAGGTTATTTATGTAATGCCTTTGATAGTGACCCTAAAACAAAATTAAAGTCTTCGCTGCTATGACAATGTCAAACAAAGTGTCATATAATAAGTCCCTGTAATGACTCGATATAAAAGGTTAGCCTTATAATATCGATACAAATTTATAAATGCCTAAGTATCTCTTCCGGTCTTCCGCTCCCACCTTCTAAATAAACAGTTATCAGGCCTAAGAATAGGCTACTTGTAACAAACTGCTACGCTATGTGAAATGTTTTATGTGACAAACGACTTCACATTGACGGAGTCGCGGGCGTAATGCTAGTATTTTATAATAAACTAGTGACCCGCCCTCGCTTCGCTTTGGGTATATCTATACTAATGCTGAAGAGTTTGTTTGTTTGTTTGTTTGTTTTTTTGAACGCGCTAATCTCAGGAACTACTGGTTCGAATTGAAAAAATATTTTTGTCTTGTATAGATCATTTATCGAGGAAGGCTATATAACATCACGCTGCGACCAATAGGAGCAAAGATACAATGGAAAATGTGTAAAAAACGGGGGGAAACGCGAACGAAGTCGCTGGCACAGCTAGTCATACATAAAACCTTCCGCTTGAATCCCTCTATCTATTAAAAACTATCAAAATCCCTTGCATAGTTTTACATTTTTATGCATACATACACACAGACGCGGGAAGCGAATTTGCCTTATACTATGTAATTAGTAATAAATAAGGCGTCCGACCGATTTCGATCATGGCGGCAGATCTCAATTGAGATAATACGATGTAGTGATGTAGGAAAACAGGTTAGCCTCTACATATTAATATGTATGCCAGCGCTTTACCCTTCTACGTAGTCGCATCTGAACACTTCACACTTGAGTGTAATCCGTAGCTTATTAGCGGGTCTCCGTCAGTGATAGGCAAAACTTACCGGGAGGACGCGCGGCGATAACAATATTTTGTGCCAGGTGCGCTTACCCCGTCACGTTACGGGCCTTTACACCGTACGATTAATACATATTTAGCCACCTTAAATATTTTGTTGATGAGTGTTCATCATCATAATCATCAGCCCATCTCTGTCCACTGCTGGACATAGGCCTTCCTAAATGCACGCCAATTCTCTCTTTCTTTTTTAGTTAGCAGTATTGAAATAGTATGAAACTAATGCCGTTCAAAATTAAATGACCAGATTCACGGAAAATCAAATCAAAATTGTCGGAAAATCAAAAATAAATTCCGACTTTTTGGCGCACCATTTTTGAACGGCATTAGTTTCATACTATTTCAATACTGCTTCTAATACATTATTCCGCAACCCCGTACAAAAATCATGCGACTAGGGGGAAATCAGAGGGTTGCAACCCCCTCTTTTCTCACCTGCACTCAGTTGGACAGCTTACAAGTGACGGCATAATGCTGAATCTTATTATTTTATGCTCTTATATCGTTCTACATAGGTCATCTGGTGGTTCAAATGACCCAAATTTTTTTCAACACGGGCCTGTAGTCTAATATATTCAGTTACGTGGACATACTGTCGGCAACGCTGGCGGTCGACCATCTATAAGGTGAAAATCGCTTGGCAATTTCGCGTCTGTCAGAGCAAGCCCCGCCCCTAAAAACGTAAATTGTGGTCAAGGAGCTGGCAATAATTTTTTGGTAGATATTTGAGGCATGCTGAAAACTTGTCCTGTACCTCCTATTATATCCCAACACAAACTCGCAGACCTGGGTGAGTAGCGGGGCTAAAGCAAACTTCTTGCTAGCTCTCCTACTATTGGAACGTATTCGTAAACAAAGGGTCGAAGTGCTCTTTTATTGGCGGAAATAACTAGTGGGCGGGGCTAATGGCGTTTAAAGAAATCTGTTTGAAAAGTGTACTACCGCCAAAATTCCCGACTGTACATTGCGTTACAAAATAAAAAACAAAAACACATTTTAAAAATTTTATCAACTACAGAGATAAATTAAATAAAAATACTCTTAAAATACGTTACCATAAAAACGTGTTTATTTTCAGTCGACTTTGATATATATATGTAATTACTTGTAGCTTTGTCTATTAATCATAAAATTACTATTCAGTGCAAACATTCTATTCAGAATGTTAGATTCGCTATACTTACTAGGTATACTCTTGTTTTACGCTACTCATTTTGAGTTTAAGAAGGTATCGAGCCTTTTAAATAAATAATCCCAACTCCTCAGTTCATAAGACTCATCCTTAGCGCAGTCGCTCTATGTAAACCCGTTTTTCCGACGAGTGCGCGCGAGTGAGGTAATGAGCCGGAATAAGGGCACCACCGCAAGTTTCCATATTATGTAGCAATAACGAAAACGGAACGAAGACGGGCGCCGAAACGGGCGCCGGGAACTTCCTCTTACACAGCACTAAACGTTACTGCTCCTCATATGTTTTTCTACAAATTGTTTACGCTGTCATACTCTTCCTTTTTTTTCTTAAAAAGTTTTAGAGCAGCGGGACACAGATTTTTTTCTTAATTTTTTTCAGCTGTGGGACAGTATACGAATAGAGGTTTATAAGTTCTAAGAATAAAAACTTTTTCATAGATGCGTACTAACGTTAACGTTGCTTCCTTATTCACATTTCTTTTTATTCCAATATGAAATTGTTCTAGGTTTTGTTTTTACTTGTTTTTTTTTCAATACTTAATACAATCAGAAGCCATTTTGACAGCGACAGATCAGAGAATAGGGTAAGCCCTAATAGTTGTATTAGGGCTTACCCTACCACTTAGTTACCGAGTAGGTCGGTATTGCAAGCATTAGACTAACAATATTTCTAATGCTCCATTCAAACGGCTTACCGCTTTGTATTCCGTCCATTAATGAAGAATATTATGTATTCATATTCACCGCACCATAAACAAACTGCTAATTAATCACGTTGAAACTTCAACAGCTCACAGTATCCGCTTCAGTAATCGTCAACAGCTGTCATTCGCAGGATAATTACCGCATGTTACGTCTAAACACTCATTTAGCCCGGGTACATCGAACTTCATGCACTTCCAACCGCAAACTATACTATCAATTGAAAACCACCCACCCGTGAATCCTTGTCAAGTTGCAATATTGTAGCCCTTATTCTATTCCCATTGCCGGGGAAAATTGCTTTATAACACAATTAGATTAAGGGTGAAAGTCTTCTGCAGGATTTAGCGGTTAAGACGTTTATGATTGTTTGAAGAAAACTTGCAGCGTGCTTGCAATGTTGTCCGCTTCGTTAGTGCTTTGTTTTGATATTAATTGTACGTGATTCAGCTATGAGTTTCGTGGTTATGAAGTGTATAATGTTGATCACTACATTATGATTTTATTAGTATGATTACTTCTCATCACGCTTGACTTCTCCTTGTGTCACTAAAAGTCAAATACGGAATGTTGATGTAACTAAAAAAGCTCTTCAATTCTGTGCCTTTCCAAAAATTGTCTTTTTTCGTCTACGTATTTATTTTGTGCTTCATCGGAGTCCCTTTCCACGGGTTTCCCTTTTCTGCTACATTTTCACTAATTTAATATTAATGTCTTTAGACAAGCCAGCTGAGTGGAGCAGATATAGCATATTTCACATTTATAATATTAGTCAGGATGTGAGGATTTCTCTTATGATTTTAATAGTACTAAAGTCTCGAGTTCACCTAAACTGTAGACTTTTGTGTATGTTTATATTTATAGTGGCAAATATTACCTAATGTTTGCCACTAATAATAAAACCTTTCAGCTATATAGTTCGCCGCTAACGAAACATACAATTGTGCATTGTCTAAAGTAAACATTCATACTCTGTAGATACACCAACGAATAAATTTGTTATTCCCATACTGTCAAGCGAAGAAAATGCGCGGCGGCTAATAATATATCACAAGAGAAGCGATTTGATCGCCACTGCAGATAAAACTGCAATTCGTAATGCATGGCGTTGCATCGTTGCATCGCGGTCGGAGTGACGTCACGGGATTGGGGTACGATGGAGCGGGTGTTTAGGTACTTGTATTGTTTAAACATTTTGAACTACTTTTGATGGCGAACTACGATGAACAGGTATTGTAAGTTAAGTAAAATAAGTAAAGATATGACAGAAATAGGAACAGCGTTTTTATTAAATTAAAGATGCTAGGTTTGGTACCAGGTAAGTTTAAATTCAAATCTTTTTTTTTAATATTTAATTTTGCATCTAACTATCATGTATGTTAACAGTAATTAAACGTATACAATTATGAATTTTCTGCAGACCTAGTTAATAAAATACTAGATCAGATTTTAGGAGTTATCATTAGTCCTGAAATCTTTTAATTCTAAGTTCATTCTCGGTAGGAAAACCTAGAAATCTTTTAGGGTATTCCGATGTTTTTTTACAGGCAATTCTCCATGTTTACACGGCGTCAGTCTATTATTATTTTCAGAATTACATAAATACAGGATTTTAGTCATCTGTAACTGACCTATTGAAAACAATGCAAGTAGTGGTAGAGGGAGGTAAGTAACTTACTTATATCAAAAATATTACGTCCCCACTGTTCGGGCACGCGCCTTCCCAAGACTAGGGCGATCAGGCCTTAGTCAACAAATAATAGTTAGTATTATTTAGTAAAATATTAGTAGGATAATGTTAAATTTTAGTCCCTAACCTCCTGTAGCGCTACCATGAGTTTAAAAGTGACAGACACGATATCGCCTATGTAAATATGTCTATGAAAAACTTGTACAGCGCCTCTAGCGGTTACGCTAAGATCTAAAATCGGTACTATAAAACACAATTTGATAGGTTTTTAACGTACGTAAGTTTCCGATAGCTAACTCATGGTACCGCTACTGTTCCGGCTAACCGCGGCCCCTAACATTGCCCTTTGCACTAACACATGCAGTCGTCAGCCGATAGGGGGCGCTGTTATCACCCAACCCGCTAATTGCATCTCTCTGAGTTATGACCGGGACCGAGTCTGGACTCACCTTTAATGTTTGATTAAAGTGCCCCGTCTGAGGATTTATTTGGACAGGTTAAATAGGTGGTTTACATGCATTAGGCTTGTTTAGTTTGTGATATGTTGCATTATACTTGTAATTGTTTGAAATAATCAGAAAAAAACATTGCTATTCATTATCATCAGGCCATATACGTCCTCACTGCTGGGGCACGGGCATACCCTAAACTAGGGCGATAAGGTATTTGTCAACCACCCTGGCCTAGTGGGGTTTGGTCGACTATATCTAAGGTTGTATAACCTTAGAATTTCTTCGCAGGTATGATGCAGGTATGCACCGTTAAAGCGTCGAATGTTTTTATTTTATTTTCTATGATTCTTTTTCATTTATCTTTTTTATTTAATTGCTAAATGTGGTATATTACAAATAATGAATTTTTTTTCAGTTTAGTCTTTTCTTTAAATAAATTATCGAAAGTTAATACTTAATACTCATTTTAGACGAAAGTAATCTTTCGTTGCCTTAAATGAGTAAAGTAGAATGCAGCCTTGAGCCTTGTCTTTGAACAATGTAAGTGGCACGGTAATATTCAAGGGGTAACATGACACCTCCATTAGTGAGGAGCCTTTATAGATGACACTCGGAGCGGTAGTTATGAGGTAATACCTCCCTCAAGTGTTTACCAATGAATTCATGGAGACCGTTTTTATGGAGCTAGACTATTTTCGGATATTAATGAAATAACACAATACACTTCGAAATCCTTTAGATGTTTTCGTAGACACCTCTCATAGTATAACACTGCATGATCAGTACGCTAAGTTTGAAATAAGTAGCTGTTAATCATGGCACAAAATGGTACCACATACACATAATGTAAATGTGAGAGTTTAAGGCCGTATATGACGAGTAAAAAAATACAATTGCAAATATGTAGGTACTCCACACGTTTCGACTGATTTACACACTTACACCAATGAGGGTTAACACGAATGAGAAATTCACTAGATGGCAATACGTAGGCGTGAGGTCCAACTGCAGCATGATTGGTTTTTTTGACGTGACATTAGCGGACATGTCATTCACAAATCATGCTGCAGTTGGACCTCACGCCTACGTTTTGCCATCTAGTTAATTTCTCATAATTCTGCGTTAACTCTTATTATGGTATCTCGCGTTAATCGTGGTTAATGTTTATAGTAAACCCTCCTCTTCTTTAATTATCCATGACGAGACACACACAGTGTGTTGCTTTATTAGTGTAGCATAGGTTTGTTTTGTTTATCTCTTACCTCTCTAATTTTCAGAAGCACCTTTCTGATATCAAGCGATGTACGTACTTATCATCATCATCATCAGCCCATATACGTCCCCACTGCTGGGGCACGGGCTTACCCTAAACTAGGGCGATAAGGCCTTAGTCGACCACGCTGGCCAAGTGCGGGTTGGTCGACTTCACAACCTTAGAATTTCTTCTTAGGTGTGCAGTGCATTTTCCTTCACCGTTAAAGCGTCGAATGATGGCACATATGAATTTCAAATTTGAAACACACATTGGTACCTGGCGGGGTTTGAACTGGCGACCTCTCGCATGGCAAACAACGACCTTAACCACTCGGCCATCGACGCTTTTACGCTTTTTTTTTCGGACTTATGTACATACATAAGTACGAAAGTAAGCTTCGCCCGGGGACATTAGAGTGCCGTATCGGCGATCGAACGTCCGCTCAAAATCCCGTCTTGATATCTGCGATCCCCCCGCGATTGCATTAGTCTGTAAACAATCAATATGCTAATCCGATCGGCCAGGTGTGGCCGGCCCCGTAACACCGGTGTTTGTGAATGCGAACGCTGTTCGGAATGATTTGAATCGTAATGTCTGGACCTATTGCTAATTTGTGGTTGTATAGGATTTTGGTACTTAAGTCTAGTATTGTCTATTATTTGCGCGAACACTACACATTTGACTTTGAACTAATTTTACGGACTGAACTCGCTTCTAATACGATTATAAACATAAATATTTAGAGATCAGACTTTTTGGGTTCGTCGGAACGCAAACTTGAACATTTTTTTATCTAATTTATTCGTCTACAGTCTGATAATCTTGGCACACGAGTTTTGACAATGTTGCATTGTAATGTCACCAGACGAAAGAACCATTAGCCGCCATTTTGATTGTCCAAAATCGAGTCAAAGCGCGCGAAAATCATAAAACTTCATTTATTTGGCGCCATAACGCACGCGTTTGTGGCAGTATTTTTTTTTTCATTTCTATTCGACGGCGCAGCGCGCTTAAAACCTCGTGTAATTTGGAGTTATGTAAATGTGTACTTTTTTATTTTATATTTTTAAATCGGATTCCTTTATGATTTGTGCAGGGGATGCAGGCTTAACGAATTTCAAATGTACAAACGAATTTTAAATTATTTTGGGACGCACCTTCCTACTTTTGTCGCAGTCGCGTTACGACTGGTTAGGGATTTGCAAGCGAGCTTTATGAATATTTTGACTTTAGTCACGCTATGGTATTAAATACCTTGGTATCATTTATTTTTACATCAAAACTGTTGTATGAATAATTTATGATTAAACGAACTTACCTGTACGTGAAGTTCTATCATAATTATACGAAGGCTTCGTCCGAAGGGATTAGCAAATAACACTTGTAGTACCGCTCAGTGGTTCGCCTTTGTCACACTATATTTGAGGAAGAAAAAAAAATATATCTTTGACGTTTGGTATGTCACTTACCAGCTTCATTAAGTTTAGAGTACGAGTATAGCTGAAAATATTTCATAAAAAAGGGGAAAGCTTTCGCAGGGAGGGAGGGTTGCTAATCCCTTCGGACGAAGCCTTCGTATAATTATGATAGAACTTCACGTACAGGTAAGTTCGTTTAATCATAAATTATACTTAGGCTTCGTCCTCGGGATTAGCAAATAACACTTGTAGACTTTGAGAGAAAAATAATGAAATATTTTGTTTATATCTAATTATATAAATCAGCATAATCTATTGGAACAATTCAAGCATCTGGTCTTAATCGTTAGGTTCCATTAACAATTGTTCTTGCAAAAGAAGTGTCTTCATCAGCATTTAAATAACTTGTGGTTCTACATTACAGAACCGATAGAATGTATACTAGGAGCCGCTCCAAACAGCGGTCCGTCTAATTTGTTTTAGACTGACGCCTAGGCGATGAGCCGCGAATGTGGCAGCGTGCCTCGTGCTGTGCGCAGTGAATACGTCTACAGCGATACTACTATCGCGCAATATCTCCTTAATCCACCGACTAAGGTCTGGGAGTTTATATAGCTTTCTAAAAGCAATGAAGAGGAAGTTTGCCGCACATATTTCGGCCTGTCCTTGAAAAATGGCAATATTATCATAGGTTACAGGGAACCTTTACGTGTTGTTTTAAGAAAATCAGGAATCTTTATATTTATTTTGGTAGAGAAAATCTCAATATCATTTATACTATTTTTTGACAGTTTCAGCACACTGTGTGCAAGAGCTATGAGAAAACCTTTGAAAAAACCTTTTGATCCTGTCATCTTCTAAATTATATTTCTCATCATAAGAACTATTGCAGATCTACAGGAATTAAGAGCCCATATTGAGCTCCCTCTTCATGAAGATGATCTAGAAAATTTAATGATTTGTGGAATCGGGACGTTAAATGTATCGATGTTATTAACAACACAAAAATGAAGCCTGCGCCCAAAATAAACATCATATTGTTTATAGGATTTTGTGGATATTGATGACAACATAACATCAATTGCTGACGGGGGTACACTCCTCCTTAACGCCGTCCGCATAAGAGCCCTGCCACCAGGGTAAGCTTGGTCTATATGTCGCAATCGCTAGATTAGATAAAATTGGATGTTTACTACATGCTTTGAAAATGATCTTGTCAGATAACAAGATAATGTTAAAAAATGGGTACCAGGGCTATGTATGGCCACAAAGGTATGACGACTATGCCCCTGGCTTTACGGAAGTTACCTTTCTCAATGTTTTTAAGATAATCATCAATGGGGGAAAAGTATTAAAGGACATATCCGTCCATGAAAATGCATTGATTGTCATGGCATCTGGGTCTCTATGCAGAGAGACATAATTTTAACATTTTATTATGATACTTCTAGCGAATAAGTCAGCTTGGAGTTCCCCAAACTTCAAGATTATTTTCTGGTATGCCCAATCCGCCAATTCCCATTTTATTCGCGACATTCGCACTATTGCCATAATTGTTTTGTAATATTTATGGGGTGAAGGAACCGGATACATCCAATTCGGTTTACGTAAGAGATAGCTGTCGAGTTGTCAATGCGTAGTAAAATTTGGCGGTTTGTCAAATTTTCGACAAACACTTTTAACCCGAAAAAAGCTTGAATATTTAGATATTTGATATGCTACATCTTTTCTTGAGCACTCCACAACCCGCCATCCTTCTCTCCCACAGGTAGCCCCCCACCCCGTATTTGAGACATCCGAGAAAATTTCTAAGTCACGTATATCGTCTATTATCCTACAAAATGATATTTCACCACATTAAATTAGGTTGCAAAACCGCAATTAAGTTCATAATATATTTATCGTAGTTGTTATTTAATTTTTAATTGTAAATCTTTACTCCTTTCAAAAAGTTTTGTATATAGCCAGCTGCTGTATTCAACAGCAGGACAAACATAAACTAATAATCAATCATTTGTGCAAATTCACGTATCTTACATCAAAAAATTTTTCAATTTCCGATTTAATGCGGTCAATTTTATGTATAGATATTGTGACATGGAAATTTTCTGAATCCAGAATAAAACCTAAAAAGGTACATGACTGGTTTGGTGTCATAAAATTCTTCTCTTTGTTTATTATAAAACCAAGAGAAGTGATTAGATTTATAGTTTGTTTGTATTAAAACAAACATTTTTCGTATGGTTGTCCTATTAGCCAAAAATCATCTAAGTAATTAGTTGATTAGTTCGGCAGAGCGTAAAAAACGGTCTATAGGTTTACCTCGTGAAAACATAGGGCGTTGCACTCAACCAAATGCGAATACATTAAATTCATATATATATTGGTCAAATTGAAATCTGAAATACTTTCTGAAATCAGGATGAATTTTTATTAAATAGTAAGCGTCTTTTAAGTCGATCTTTGTCATGTAACAATTTCTTGTAATTAATTTTACAGCTGTACTGTAGACCTTCAATCTTGAAATAATCTGCTTTTATAAATTTATTTAAATTTTTTATTTCAAAATGAAACGGTATTTACCATTTGGCTCGGGCACTAAAAATATGCAAGACAAAACTGTCCTTCTGTTGGCTGACACCTGGATATGGCTGTAGTAGATAGTTATCTATTATAATTGCCTCTGTAAAATTTAGTTTTTCTGTATAGAAAGAATTTTACTTTTTGCGGCAGATGTTTGTGTAACAGGACAAGTAAACGGGATTGTATAACCTTGAATACAAGACAAATTTATTGCACGACTTAGACATGATATGGCAGTAGCAGTTTGATTCTACCTAATTTCGATACTTTTATCGCGTTAAGTATTTACTTCGGAGGTAGCCGCCTTTATTTCTGCGCTTAAAACAGGCGCATTGATAAGCCTGCAGTTACAAGACTGTAATGATTTCTCATTGAACTCCTTACGGAGTTCTTTTAGAAATCCCATGCGTAGAAGTATGCTCCAATCTGACCGCCAGGTCTTTATGAATTTTAGCACTATAGGTATTGGAAACATTTGGGTCGTCTCCTAATATTTCTAGGATGGTGTGGTCCAGTATTGCATTGTTGGACTCTAAATCCTCCTCAGTAGGTAACGCGGTGGCGGAGAAAGCCAAGCAATTTTATAACGTTATTACGTTCTTGCTCTGCATATGATGTATGTATGTTAGTTAAGAAACAGACCAGAGTACTGTTCGCAAAACGAACTTGCTGGGTAGTACAGCTCCAAAGAGAAGTACGCAAACCCGTATTTTACAAACACATCACACTGTAATGATTAAATACAGTGTACATAATTAGCAAAGAAGCAGCCCATAGTACTGTTCGTAATGCTAACTTGCTGGGTAGTACAGCTCCAAAGAGAAGTACGCAAACCCGTATTTTACAAACACATCACACTGTAATGATTAAATACAGTGTACATAATTAGCAAAGAAGCAGCCCATAGTACTGTTCGTAATGCTAACTTGCTGGGTAGTACAGCTCCAAAGAGAAGTACGCAAACCCGTATTTTACAAATACATCACACTGTAATGATTAAATACAGTCTATATAATTAGCAAAAAAAAAAACTCATAGTACTGTTCACAATGCTAACTTGCTGGGTAGTACAGCTCCAAAGAGAAGTACGCAAACCCGTATTTTACAAACACATCAATCACACTGTAATGATTTAGTACAGTGGACAAAACTTTCTAAGAAACAGCCCAAAGTGCTGTTTACAATGCTATATTGCTGGGTAGTACAGCTCCAAAGAAAAGTACGCAAACCCGCCTGTAGACTTAGAAAGAGGGTAGACCGTTAAAGTAGCCCTTAGACCTATCGTCATTCTCGCAGTCCTACAGATCACCTGTGATCATGGCGCTTGCAACAGTGCCGAATTATCGGGAGCTCATTAAAATAAAACAACATGGTAGATATCTTGGACAGTTTCTGTTTTCTAAAGCCCAAGAAATTGTTCGCAATACTAACTTGTAGAGTAGGTAGTACAGCTCCAAAAAGAAGTACGCAAACCCACATATTAGATAAGTATTATATAACATGACTTAGTTAAGGAAATAACATTTCCCTGACAAAACGTCGTCAAACATTTCATAAGTGTGTAGTCACTTTGTAAACAACGAACTCTCGGATTAAAATGCTTTGTTTATTGTAATGATTAAATACAGAGTACATAATTAGCTAAGAGACAGACCAAAGTTCTGTTCGCAAAACTAACTCGTTGGGTAATACCCAAACCTGACATGACAGGTAAAAACCCATTATATAACACGACATTATCACATTTACTTATGACAACAATATGAATATGTGCTTAATATTCTTGATTACAATACGATTTGCTTACTAATTAGAGAAAGTCTTCCAATAATACTCTTTGTAAAATTGCTTTAGTGGGTAGGTCACATCTTCAGTGTGGCACGAAAAAACCAGCATATAATTGAAAATAAGGTTAAAATATAACGATAAAATTAACGTTTTAAGTTGATACGACTGACCTTGAGACTCCGAGCCGGACCGGTTATCATATGATTTAGATCTACTCCTAATGTGAGATTCTCGCAGAACTTTCTTTTCTAATTTTCTAAACGTTTTAAACAGATTTTCGTATTTATCCTCACTTTTCCGTTTTCTAGCTAAGGCATTGTAAAAAATCACTTTTAATGAAGACACTACGTGTGATCGTTGGCGACACTAGAAAGCGAATGAAGCTGGTAAGTGACATACCAAACGTCAAAGATATATTTTTTTTTCTTCCTCAAATATAGTGTGACAAAGGCGAACCACTGAGCGGTACTACAAGTGTTATTTGCTAATCCCGAGGACGAAGCCTAAGTATAATCATATTGAAGTCTCACATTTTCTCTAAATCAAATACCATTTGTTTGTTGCTAAAACTTAATAAGTAAGTTATTTTGTGTCACTTCTTATAGTCCTTGATAATATTTATTTCTTAGAGTTGAATTTTGTGTCTTGTGTATTCATGTATCATTGAAACTTTTCATGTGCATGTAGTGGTCAATAAACATTTTTCTTTCTTTCACTAAGTCAGATACGTATTGATGTGCAATTTTATCCTCCCCACTAGAATAACTTAATATCGGTTGCTTTTACCTATTCAATTAACATGAATAAACTGCACACCTTGATGCACTTACCTAAAATTTTATTCGATGTGGCACATATTGTCGGTTATCTTGTTATTATCGCCTTACAAGGTATCTGCAGTGTCATAAATCTCAAGCCAAAATAGATTTTATGCACACATTTTCGTCTACGTAATTCGAATACATTATCGCGAAATTCCGAATCACTGGTTGCTAGCAGCCACATTAGCGGGACCCGGTATTCTGAATGTAGTATTAGCGAATGTTGAACAGACAAGGGGTCAGGATAAGTGGTCACTTACCGGCCAATTTATTAAAAGCCGCTGCCATTACTGGATTCGAGGGTAAGTCTTCGAGCGCAGGGGTCAGTTTATAACGGGAGGGGGCTGGCTGGGAATGACATGAGAAATGAAGTAGAAGTGATGGCTTCCAATGGATCCATCATTTGCAATGGTCTGCGTTTTGTTCGGTGCGTTTACGTAGGGCACCTTATCTGGTATATCAAATTGCTGAAAACGTATGATATAATGGCTATGAGAAACTAATTAGTGCGTGCATTTAGCGTAGAGTTTGGACCCTAAATTGATAA
Source organism: Maruca vitrata (assembly GCA_039566165.1). Lineage (NCBI taxonomy): Eukaryota > Metazoa > Arthropoda > Insecta > Lepidoptera > Crambidae > Maruca > Maruca vitrata. Next base: position 4,299,391 of record CM076926.1, read on the forward strand.
TTTTCTATTTTTGTTTCAGGTAAATTTAACTTACAGTGCAACACATTCCAAATTCATCATAATGGCTGAAGGAACAATACATTACAGTAAGTTCAGATTCGTTCTGATATGCAATCATTTTAAACTTTTACAGGAGAAAACTTTTTTCTTATTATTTGTATCTAAGGCGCTTACTCTTTATAAAATTATCTATAGACCAGGACTTACTTCATTGATTTATTTATTTATTTATTGTTATGCTAACAGATTACAATCAAAACATATTTTGGTCGCATTGGCACATAAATACTGTGGTACATAATTAAACAAAACCGTTCATAGCAGTCCTCCTTGTAGCCATTGTAGGTTATTATCACAGATTTTACAGAGTCTAAGCAAATTCCGTCACTAAAGACGACACCATGGCCACATTTACAGACAAATACACTTTCATATCTGTCACATAAATAAATGTAACCGAATACTGTGCCGGATGACAATTATACGGATTCGCAGAGCAAAACATGCAAAACGACCGACAAATAAGTATGGCCGCTGAGTTAACTTTTTCCTATTTTCATTTCGCATTGGTCGGACGGCTCCACATTAAAATTCCATGTAAAAAGACTTGCAAGTACGAATATAAATCGCGGTGGGACGGTTCCGTACAGTTATTATTAACTTCGGAATACTTTTGTGAAATATTTTGCAAACTTGTGAGAATCGTGTGAAGAGACTAAGTCATGAAGTAATAAGTACTACGTTAGTACATTATATGTACTTTTTTACCCGACTACGGCAAAGCAAAAGGAGGGTTATGATTTTGACAGGCTATGTATGTATGTATGTATGTATGTATGTATGTTTGTATGTATGTTTGTATGTATGTATGTATGTTCATCCGTTTCCACATAACTTCTAAATTGCTTGTCAGAATTCGACAAATGACATATCATTAGAAGCGTCTTAATTGTCCGCTGGTTATAGGCTATATAGGGTTTCACAAAATCTAATGTGGCGCCCACTAGCGGACAAAACATACAGAGTAAAAAAATAAAGTTAAGATAAATACGCCGTGTTTGGTATCATTGGAAAGCGCTTTACTTGTACATTTTAAATATATATATATTACTAGCATTTGCATGTGACTTTACGTATATTCATGGACTGATTGCATATAGTTCACATCTTTTCGTTCATAGCTTCTTTACTACTTACTAACACCAAAATAGTACAAATAATAAAAAGTTAAAAACTAAAACCCAACTACGACAAAAAACGACGCTGAAAAAGTATAAAACAAGACTTTTAGAACATACAATACTATTTTGAAGTATGCAATATTTACTATGTAGAGATAAGTTTTCATGTTTGGAAAGGCGTAGTCACACGTTCCATACACAAGTACCTACCTACCGTAGCACTTTGACAACGTGTGACTGCGGTTTTCCAAACATGAAAACTTATCTCTACATAGTAAATATTGCATACTTCAAAATAGTATTGTATGTTCTAAAAGTCTTGTTTTATACTTTTTCAGCGTCGTTTTTTGTCGTAGTTGGGTTTTAGTTTTTAACTTTTTATTATATGGTCTCAGTACGCAGGTATGTGACTGCCACGACCGGAATGACTTTTTATGTCAATGAAAAATAAAGTTTGTAAGTACCTACTTCAAAGAGATTTTAAAATAGAAATTAGTTAAAGATTATTTTTTCTTAACATTTTCAAATTTATGACTTTTCCACAATTCTGGCTCTAAATTTAAATGGTCGCATTGGCACATAAATACTGTAGTAAATAATTAAACAAAACCGTTCATAGCAGTCCTCCTTTCCAAAACCTGCCGATTCATTCCCGACAAAAAAAAGGGTTCAACATTCACCCCTTCACCCCCAAAAGGAGATAAATCTTCACGCCATTACCCGGCGGGACAGGTGTTGTTATTTTTTCCAGGAAATTGGACGACCACTTTAATTTTGGATACATTACTTTGATACATGCATCCTGGGGATGAGAGCATGCAGCACCGGTCTGTGTGTGACACGATGTTTTATATTAGGTGTGAGAGCCATCCGCTCGCCCGCAAGTCCGGTGATGATGACAAAGCTACTCCAAGCCATCATCGTAGTCAGTTACGAAAACAAAAAAAAAAGGTTTTATATGGATTTTTTATTCCCTTTCGAGCCCTTGCTTTTTGCGCCAAGGAACGTTGGTTCGATCTCCACCCGGGTCTATATTTTTGTGGTTTTTTTTCATATCGTTTCTATTTAAAGGGATCGGCCTATTTATATTCGTAATAGAGGCTGAAAGTGTCTGAAAATGCTTAATGAGTACCTTACCTTTGCGTATGTTATTATGCTCAAATATCCCTGGAATAATAATATTTAACCCTTTTTATACATCATTCTGAAAACCTAATAAAATATAAATAAAATATTACCCTATTGTGCAAAAGCAAAGTTTCTTGTTGAAGGAGGTATATGACGTAGTTTATTATTTTGGCTTAGGTTTGTATAAATAAATGATATGAATGATATAAAAACATTAGTGGATTCCGTGAATTGCATACCGCCATCCATTCTGGGCAAAGTCATGTTGCCCAAGTCCGGTAATTATAAAAAAAAAACATGTGATGTCTTTTGCTTACATGTTGTTGTTTCATAAACACGGCTAATCCTATCCGACATACCTAATGCAATGAAGGACGGACGGAACATATTAAAATTCCAATTTATAATGTTTGGATAAAACTCACTCCATCTAGTGGCGAAATTGTAAGTAATATTATTGTTAATTTAAAAAAATAACACATTTACATATCAATTAAGGTAATTTAAAGCTCACAGCTAAATATAAATAAATCAACTAATATTTTATCGTAAATGATTTACAAATTGAAGAAAAAGCCAAACATTTTGCAATGTTCACATGAATTTTGAGGTTATAGAGAAAACAACTTTTAAAAATAAGACGTTATTTCAAAATGTCAAATGCACCTAATTATCTAATTATTTGTCTTTTATAACTTAAAATAATTGAATTATAAAAAGAAAACGTAAAATTTCCACTCTGTATTACGCTTTTACAAGGTTACGCCGTTTGACACGTTTTCATAGTGACGTAATGGGTAATATTCACCAGGTATTTTTTTTAAATAGGATGAAGGATATAATAAGTATTGTATTTTAAAAATAAATATATTTTTAATAAGAAACTTCAATTCAATCTTCTGGATGTGAATAAATGTTTAAAATAAAAAAAAAATTAGACCTTGCCTGGTTATAAAGTGGAAATAATTGTTACTTATATACTTCGGCAATTTTGCCGTTGTCCCTGGTGCAGTCAGTCTGACATGTGTCAAATCAGTCAATTTAGAGCGGCTCTGATATAATACCTACAACTTGTTCATTTAACTTACGTTGGCTCTCACCCCTAGATATGACTTTTAGGGCTGCCGGAAAACAATATTAACTAATTTTTTTACCCTAAGCGGCCGCGCGCGTAGCGGTTGATAATTTCGCCCGGTTACGTATAAGCAGAGTGGCGCAGTGGAAGCGTGCTGGGCCCATAACCCAGAGGTCCGTAGATCGAAACTACGCTCTGCTAATGGTTACCAGTCTATGAACTTTTTTATTTATACTTTTTTGCATTTGTCAATTGTTAAAAAGCATTATTGTAACATTATTGTGTAATGTTTCTTCAGTATTTTTGAGCAAAATTTTGTTTTTCTAACATTTAAAATATTTTTTTATTGATGTATCTACCTACTAATGTTGATTAATTTATATATTTTTTTGTATACTGTACTAAAAATTGTGTTCAATTTTCTCATTTCCATAGAAATGGTAAAACATAGGGACCTTTCTAGGTTGTAATCCGTTTATTTCTAAAAATTATCTTCTGTGGCACATGAAGTATACAAACAAAATTCTATGACTTAATTAGGGTATCAACAAACTCGTGCCGTCGCTTAGCAACCGATAAAGGTTGCATCTCGGGGTCTCATTCTATTGAGCGTCGGATCCCCCCTCCCAACATCTGAAATAATCATTCAAATTGTATAACGAATTTAATGTGTTATTTTTATTTGTCTCACTTGTTGAATATTGTTTAATGTTCTCTTAAATTTTAAATATCTGATTGAAATGTGGTAATATACAATCATACTATTAAAAATATACCATTTCAAAACCACTATAATTGTAAGTGGTAAACGCCTGATAAAAAGGCACGAGCAAATCTGCTTCTTCGGCGATATTCAGATTAGATGAACGTCGAAGAAAAAGCAATAAAAATATACTGAGGTCATTCAAAGTATTTAATTATACACATAATTATGTATTGGGCGGTAATTAACATCCATTAACATAAATCATGTATGTTGCCAATTAGCCAATTAGGGAACGGTTGTTGCAGGTATGCAACTATGATTAATGCAGGCCCAATCTGTCGGGTTTGAGGCAGTGAGCCGAGTGATTGGTCTGGAAGCTGCGGTGCACTTAGGGTAGTGCAGGGAATGCAATAGTTGACAGTATAAGGCCTTCAAATTAGATGATAGGACTGAGAAAGCTGAGAATTAAAATGCAGTTAGGTAATTTTTGATCACTCACAAGCGGATTAAGTTAATAATTATCAATATGCTGTAGCTATTATTAACTCAATCACACACAAACACAAATCAAGCCACACAAAGATACGTTAAAAAGTAAATAGACATGATGTTCTTTCAGTCCACAAATAAGGTATTGTGTAACGTATATTATTAATTAGTTTTATTCGAGCTCTATCGTTAAAAGAATCACACATACCTGCAAAACCAATTTTTTTAATTTTAACTACCAAAAAAGTCATCTGAGCCTTTTTTACAGTTAATTGAATCAACATGCAATCAATTAATTCTCCCGAACTGAGTAGGCATTCAAGTTCCATTTTACTTCAATGATGTGTATTCTCCTTAACTTCAAGGGGTGAGAGGAGCCTTAATCCCCCAAAATTGCAACGCATTTTTTGTCTCCACACAAGGGTGGCATTGTTTACCTTATCAAATGAAATGCAAAGCTGATGAATGAAGCTTGCGCTAAGGAAAAAGAAGAGGAGGTTCAATATTAAACCTTACGTACCGGTTTAATGGTCTGCAATTTAGTGACTATTAAAATTGTAAAGTATTTAAACAAATAGCTCTATCCATTAAATTAAAGCAACGGGAGTTCCCAGAATGTTATATTCGTTTTCAATGGTTTGGATCGGATTGTTACTTTCTCCGTTTAATATACGTTCGAAGTCTTTCAGGCACTTAGTTATTGTTCCCGGATCCTGTCGTCGCCTCCTATACTAACACCCCGTAGCTACGACACGTACCCGTAGCGCATGGCTACGCCGTAGCCGTCGGCTGCTATAGTAACCGGCAGTCTTCGTCGCGGCATCGCGTAGCGCTGACGCGCGCCCGACTACGAAAATCCGCGCCCGCTCCGCATTATCAACTACGAACATGCGTTTTGAAAACACCCGGATTTAATTCATGTGCTGTTTTTTGATCGCGGTGTGAGTGAACTGGTTTTGGAAGACCGTTTCGTGTTGAAGTGTGTGCGGTGTTGTGTTACGGATTTTTGCGACTAGTGATAGCCATTTGTGAGTTTATACAGCCTGATAATTTATAGCCCACTTTCATAACACGTCATAATTTAGGAATCAACACAGATATTTTGCCTGTAATGGAATGGTTTTAAAGACTTTCTATTTAGGATACTAAATACTCTCCAAATTGTTTTTTATATTATGAATTTAAATTCATAGTTATATCTTTGCGTTTGAATTTGTATTTCATTATCTCTGAATAACAAAATAGAGACCATTGTTTTCTTTTGGTCAAACAAAACAAAACGGTTTGTGACATTTTTCCTGCGTTTAGCGTGAAAACGGTAGTAATTCTAAATGGAACTTCATTTCTATCAAACCATATGGTTATTTACCCAATCAGTACAATACAATAGCGTTATTCCGCTCATGATAAACATGGCCTATGTAAACAAAAACCGTTTACGTAATGAGAGAATGTCTGATAATAATTGATATACGTATTGTGACTTAAGAATGAACTAAAGGGCATTATGCCAAAGCCTTTGACACATTACGTCCTATTCTTGAACTCGACAATAGCTGACGTTATTTGAACTTAGACGGAGTTATGTCACGTAGAGAAGGGAAATGTTAGTCGGGTAGGAACGAGACGGTTAACGATATTATAGCGTTGTGTCGTAAAGATTCTATGTGTATTTGGTGATATTATAATTTATAGTGTTATCAAAACATTGAATCGGGAACTCGCTTGGTTCTTAACGACTATTGAAATTATCAAGCTATAACATATGATATATTTTTGAATTCTTCATGCTTACAAAAGGACATAAAACAGTGTTTTTTTTGCTATCAAACAAACTACATTGTTTGTGTTCCTTAAAAATAAATAAATTAGTATGACTGATATATGAATTAATCATTTAACTTAAAAATAAAAAAAAGTTTGGAATTCTTAAATGATGCCCTACATAACGAGTGAATACATAAATTATAAAGTGGTCTGTCTAAGGGATGGAAATAAATAATTCACATTACCTTACTGCTTTGACCCTGTCAGAGTGATCTTAAAAGAGAGTTCATAGGTCAAATGTAAACAGACATTGCTAACCGTAGGTTTCGTATAATATTAGATTAGAAGTAGAACCAGCTTTCCGAACCGGTGGTAGAATCACTTATCATTTAATTATTTATTTATGACGATTTATAAGTGCATGTGAATGCCTATATAAATAAAGAAATGTTGAATTTGACTTTATTTTCTTGAAATTTGAAAAAAAAAATTGTGTGTATTTTGTTTGTTATTGAAAAACAAATCGACCATTTCTGTTGCTTTCCTGATTGTTTCTGATATAAACTGTCATTTAGACAAATTCTAAAACTAAGAATTTAACGTTAGTTTAGATTGCCTGACAAAATGCTCGAAAATTAAAATTGATCCAAAATGTTAATTAGTCGAACTTCTAAAAAAAAAGCTTTTCCTTGAAGGTTTAGTACCCATTTGAACAGAATATCTAAAAGACAAGTGCTAAGGTCGTTATCAAAAGAGCTTTACCAAAACCTCTTACGATCGGAGCGACTAGATCTAGCGTGGGTGTTGAACCCACACGCTTAGACTTACGAAACTAGGTTTCGTAACATCCTGTGGCTCACATCGGGCAAGGTTACCGTAATCATTCATTCTAATTTCACTTCATAATGTACATACCTATTTGAAATAAAACTAATTTTGAAGGATAAAAACTCACGTAAAATAATACTTGTTTATGTTTAATTTCATTTCAATCGGTAGTTTTAGTGTTGTAACGCGACAGACTCTGGAGAATATACAACTTTAATGGGGATACATGAAAGATTAACATTTATAACAAAGTCTTCATAAAATATGTTCTTTGTCAACGATCAATTAATTGTATGAAACAACTGATAATTTTATCTGGTTGAACAAAAGGACATGTATTATACAAAGTACTAAATGGATTCAATTGGAATATCTGCCCGATAAAACTGTTAACGGAAAGTCTTTACTTTCTTTTCAGTTCACTTAAAATATCCAATAGATAAAACTCCCATATGATTATCGTTATCATTTCCGATCTTCAACAAGTGTAGTTGTGTTTGCCATAAACATTTGCATTAACATCAATCAGGGCCGTATCGGTATTACATAAACATAGTGTAGGTTAATGAACTGCGATCGTGAATGTAATATCTTTCCTCGCTGCTCGACTGAGTTGACTAAGCGGGTTACACATAACGACCGATATCTTTATCGTGAATTTAATCGTGTGTTCATAGCGTAATCTAGCGATGAGGTTTAATTAGTTAAAACTTTTTAATACTCGTTTTTTTTTACCTCATAACTTCCCAATGTTCGACAAAGGTCTCCACCAAAACTGCCCGGATTTATATTGACTTAATTAACAATGTACTTAGACGCTTAGATTTTTTTTTCTAATTTGACCCACACAATATACACCACTAAATTCAAAGTACTGTGTTTTGCTTATTGGAATTATTAAATAGAGATTTTCTCAGTGTTTTATACTGAACAAGCATTAATTATAATAATACTTGACACTTAGCATAGATTTTATTTCTCTTTGGAGATAAACAAGCAGCTCCATTGAGACTTTCTAGAGAGGCTAGTTCGTCAAAGAGCGTTTTTGGTCTTATATAGTTTAAATAACATGTTGACAATGTAAATTGGTGAAAACCTATTTCTGTCTTTAGAATTAGGATACTGTTTGCAAACTATCTGACGGTCTATTTATGCCACAAAATCTCAATAATATCTAAATAGGAATACTTGGAAATGGGTCAATTAAATTCCGCTGGCTATCCTGCTATATTCGTACAGTAAGCATCAGAAATAGCTTTACGTATTTGGGATAATGTCTCACATTTTTAAATATAGACTTTTTTCATTAATAGATAAGATGGCCTAATTTCTACTTCATCTTGAGTTTATTACGCTAAATTTGTATTAAGTGTGTGTTTTTAGGAATATCAGCTATCTTTTAAACTCAGACTTGACTAACTATCTTGATTGATGCCTGAACAGGATTCGTAAATTCGATGGCCACTTATGCTAAAAGTTGTACACATAGGGATTTTTGTGTCTAAGTGTTTGTATTTATGTATTTACGTATAATTATGTTGATCATTTGATTGCTGCCTTTAACACAACTGCTTAAGCTCGGTAACAGATCGAGTTGTGATGTAATGTGAGACGTACTTTCAACCGACTTCAAAAAGAGGGGAATATTCTATTTTTTTTTTGTATCTGCATAATATTTTAATCTGGAAGTGCCTATTAAGGCACATACTCTTTGCCCATGTCTCTATGTATTTATACGTTTCTAAATTTGGTGTATTTGAATGCTGTAAAAAGGTCGTAACGTCGGGTTTTTACAAATGTTTAGAATAACAATATACGTGAGTTTAATCCGAATTTTTTACTTGCTTTTATTTAGTTTCATAATAATAGACAATACTTGTGTCTTTTTTAATTAGGGGCCAAGAAATGTTTTCTTTCTTTCTTCACATTTGTAGCCAAACATCACGATTTTTATCGACGACTATAACGTAGCTTATAAACGGTCTTCCTCGTATTTATAGTCATTACCATCTAAGCCTCATTAGCAGTCCACCGGTGGACGTCGCATCCGCCACGTGCGGCTTGGCCGTCTGTCCGTCTGTCGTGTCGGACATAATAACCGTGTGTTTGTTTAGCTACATGTTAGCGATGAATCGAAATCAATTGTGTTAGGAAATGTATGTAGAGCTCATATAGGTTTCTTAATACATTTGTTGCCAGTATTTATTGCACTAAAGTAATTTAATCACGAAGTTATTCTGTAAATTATACGCGGATTCTAGTTACTCATGAAAAAAGTAAAGTTTAACAGAAAAAACAGGTCACATTATTGAGATGGTTATGTATTAAGAAAATATTACACAAAATCACATACATTGATCTGATCCTCTGGTAAGTAGCTTAATCACTTGTGTTGTCTTGTGTTAAAGCACTAAACTTGTGTTACGTTTATGAGATCAACAGTGGATAAACAAATATACTAAAATATTTAATTTATTAACACACCCAGACACGGAACAAACGCCGATGTTCCTCACACAAATATTTGTACCGGGTAGGAATCGAACCCGAACGACTTTTGAAACCGTAGAAAATTACTATGGGTCACTAACCACTGTTCCACCGAGCCCGCTATAATATTATACACCGTGAAATTGTAGTGGTTGTTTTCCCGTGGCAGATCGATTTTGCCTTTAGTAATACTAATTTTCAAATTTTCAATATAATAATTTTCCAACTTGGAAACGAGAGAAGCTATCGTTCTTTTATAAGATGTGACGTAATCAGTCATGCTTGCCGCATGAAATCGAAGCTTAAAGCTCAAGAAGCTCGACGCCCTAAGTCATAAAGCGGTTCAAACGTGCTTTCGAGTTTCGGTTAACTCTTTCGTAAAACCGGCATTTATTGATATTAACAAAAAATAACTGCATAAATCTATTGTACTACTAAGATAGAATCATTTTAGTGCGGGAAAACAACCACTAAAATTTCACAGTGTATTGAGGTACTTTTATACATACTTTTATTCCATCGCTATTAGGGATCTCCGTCGAACTAAACGCTTGATTGCTTTTTAATCAAAGACCGAAGGTTCAGCGCAAAGAGTTTTTACTGCTCGGTTTTACATAAATACTTAATTAAAATGTGTAACACAGTGTAAAGCTACTTAATGCAAAGTCAGTACTACTAAAAACATTTAGTCATTTTTATTACGGTCTACACGCGATAAAAAGCAGCAAATACATGGCTACTTACTACCCGACGTTTCGACTAGGTTACACCAATCATGGTCGCGAGCGAACTCAGTATACATTAGGCATGAAGTAGCGCTTTATTTGATACTGTTTTTAACACTTGCAGACTTTTGATACTTATCAACCTACCTACCTACTTAGTACTTACTATTAAATTTAATGTAATTTGAATGTCCAAAATATATACGATAAATTTGTAGCAGGTCTCTTTTTGTGTACGCTAATCGCAGAAACGGCTCAATCAATTTAATGCGTATTTCATTGACTAATTCTAGGGATGACTTGACAGCCATCCGCTCCCCCAGAAGTCCGGTGATGACGAGGCTACTCCAAGCCATCATCGTAAGTCAGTTGGAAAAAAAACTGATTCATTACAATCAGATCCACTTAAAATTAAGAACATATTTCATCTCAATTCGTTCATAGATAAACGCGGTCGCAGTCCCGGGCTTAAAGCTATCGTATATTGAATACATGAAAGCATTACGTTCTAGCGTTCAACTCACAGCTACTGCACATAGCTATAAGTGAGATGTTGCCTGATATTAGTGAACATATTATCACAAGCTGATATAGTTGCTTTCAATATCCTCTAACTAACATGCGTCGCTAGACCGATCGATCAGGCATTTGGCCGATAGTACCCACGGCTACTCGCTAAGCGAGCACCAGGTATTTGCTTGTAATCAAATGAGCAGACAACTGAATTGAATGATATTATCGCTTCGGTACGCTTTGCAGTGGTTATACCGAGGCACTGGCGTGCAATTATATCTTACGTTGTATTTAGGTAGGTACTTTAATGTGCGTGAAGGTTGTGTGTGAAATGTGTTTGTAATAAAATCAGACGATTGTAGAACCTTGTCCGTTTTTGAAAGCGATTCACAATTTATTTAACCGTGTACTTTTTGATTCTTAAGAATCATTTTTTTTTTATGATTTTAATCGATTTTAGAACGGTTGGAGGTACCCAATTCTACTGTTTTAATAATGAACACAATATTTCGCATTAAATTACATAACATAATCGTCATAACACTTTTTGTTTGATTAATAAATTGATCATATTATTATAAATTTTATCTGTGTTACCTTCATACTTAACCTTCCCAGCGCGATCGGGTGAAAATATAATACTCGTACTAGCTTTATTCCTCCTCAAACTACTGAACAAGGACATATGCAATTCGTTAGGTACATAGTAACCTTTTAAAATAGATACTGTTTCCTGATAAACGAGAATAGTAAAAAATATATAGTTCTAAGATTTTATGAATGATGAAAGTTAAGGTAATTATTAAAGTGAAATATACTTAACTACTTACTTAAATAAAGGCTTATCTATATTACGCCTTTTTTTGAATCAACAGCAGTAAAATGAACGGGAAAAGTAAACACGGTTGAGGATCACTGGCGAAGTGCACAATAAATAGGCAGGGAGTTGCAAAGTGCAACCTACGCGCTGCAATTAATGTTAGCAGCAGAACTTCGTAGGCTCTTGCCGGGGTGACCAGGACTGAGAAGTTAAATCGGGAAATCGGGATAAAAATCGGACATTTTTTTTTTCTTTGAAAATTTTTGGTTTTTTTTAAGTAGAACAAAGATTCTATTGTAATTAGGGTAAGTAACGAATTTATATAATGTAATACATGTAAAATATTGGTATTGAAATGATTACTTATGACAAAATATGGCCTTAACTAATAAGAGTCTGTGATAATTATCGCATCCAAACGTATTTCACTCGTACGTTTTGTATTGAATAAAATTGAACGTTTATTAAAAGCCTATTAAGTATTTGTAAATCAGCTCTAAAATACATTTAGTTACACTTACTTATATTTAACACGTGCCTATTAAAACGTTAGTAAAAAACAGTTTAATAGTCATAAATGATCATAAATGAGTCATAGCATTACCCAATATCCTGCAGTATTCGAAATCCAGACCACCCTAGCTCTTACAGAGTTAGTACCTGCTACTTTGTGAAACGAAATAATGCAACCGTGGTACAGTTCAAGTTTGTTATTCGGACTACTGAACCCTGATGTCGACTCGACGTCTTTAGAATTGGTCCTAACGACGTACCGTTTTCATAGAAAAAGACCAAAAAGCACTTTGGAGGGGTCGAGATTTTTCGGTAGATCTTTTTTTTTTAGGTTCCTTACTCAAAATATGACAATAAGACTTTATTACTAAGACTCTATTGTCTCCATTATCTATCGTTGTGCCAGCAGTTATCTCATTTTTTTTTTACCGTTTTGAAAACATAATACTAAAAATTTTATAAAGGATCTGCGCGAGCTTTATGCGCACAAAAGGCGAGAAGTGTCGCAGGATCGACTTAGGTGGAGGTCCTTATTATCGGAGGCCAAGACGCGTTTTGGGTCGCTGCGCCAATCTAATTAGTTAGTTAGAATATAAGAAATATTAGATCTTGCAATAAACGTGATTGCAATTGGCTCATTGTAAACAAAGGTAACAAGTAGATCACGGACATCTGTTTGTTTGTGTGTGCTGTGTACATATATAACACGTTCTTTGGCCCAGACATGAAGCCAGCAATTTAAATTATATTCAGTGTCTTAGATAGAACACAGTTTATTACATTTGTATAAGTTTACTACATTCATACAACCTTTACCTGAGAAAAAAATAGCGATATCGGTTCAGTTGGTCGAGACAGCATCACATCAGGAAAGAGGTTTACAATTCATCGGAATCTTTTTTTTAGAAAACACAATATGTCCACGTCCATCTTGCAAGCGCCATGATCACAGGTGAACTGAGTTGGCCATGCCTTTCATGACAGTGACCATGACAGTTTTTTTTTTATAAAAAAAAGTTTAATGTCTTCTCTTTCTCTTTTTTAAATATAATAGTTATTAGCGTATACCATTGTTTACTTCTAATATCCATATGTCAGTGCTGAAGCAAATAAGCACAAACACTAGTCAATCTATACTAATATTATAAAGCTGAAGAGTTTGAACAAGCTAATCTCAGAACTACTTCGGTTCGTTTCATTTTGTGATGGATAGACTATTTATCGAAGAATTCTGCGACCAAACGAGCAAAAAAACAATGGAAAATGTGTAAAAAATCGAAAGAAACATGCGAGAAGCCGCTGGCACAGCTAGTGTATGTATATTTTGATGTTGTCTACTATTTATTTAAGTCTCTGCCACGCGGTATTGCCACACATCTTAATTGCACAGTGAGTCTGCTTCTGACTTGAAGCAACCTTGTACGATCAACCGTGGGCGATGGTCGGAGTAAATCAATGCAACGGGATTTGCATGTGCGTGGTAGCGGGCCAAGGGAACACACGTGAGGCATATATAGCTAAGAAGAAGGTACAATCGTTGGCGATTTTAGCATTTGGTGTTTGGTTTAGTAAATACTAGTTCTTCGCTTATCATCATTATTCGGCAAATTTGACACAGTTATTTTAGGGTGGTGATAGTTTAATCCGTTGTTTACGCGAGCTCTAAAAAGCACACTTGGTATCTTAATTACTTTAAGTTTGTACTAAGTTGTATTTATTCACATATTTTGATTACGAAAATATTGTAGTGTAATATTATTCTCAACTTATACCAAGTCACACATTTTTATTTGCTATTTCTTTCTCGTTTAAACTGTTTTAAATTGTAGTAAAACTATAACAGCTTAAATAACTGTTAACGAGTTATGAGTGAACCGTACGGAACCCATCGTGCGCGAACCGACTCACGCTTGCCCGGTTGTATTTTAAATATCACTACGAACATGAAAATCGTCGAAATTGAATTAAGACCCTCCTATTATGCTGGAAACCACAAGAATTCTATTGTCTCAGAGGCCCTTTGTTTCATCCAAGGAATCTGAAAATAAGAGGCTTAATGAAATCGAAATTTCAGTCCAATGTAAGAGGGTAAATGTGCCCGGGAAATATTATCTTGTAATAGAAGCCATTGTTAGTGAAAGTGGAATTGGGAGATGTTATCTTTGTTCATTGATAAGAGGAACTATTTAATACTTCTCGGTTCGTTGAAACACTTCAGCTGTTTTACGAGTGGATATGCTGATCAATATTTTCATAGTTAACTGCTGTACGTAAAGATAGTATATTATTTGTTTTGTAAAGGTGCATTACCATGAGTATAAGATATTTCTATCCTATATCAAATAGATTTCTTAAAAAGTAGTTCTAGATTGAACAACTTTTTAAGAAATCTAACTTTCAATAAGCTTGGTGGGTGGCTCATTAAAACACAACAACATGGTAAATATCCCGGACATTTTCACTTTTAAAATGTGCTAGGTTTTTTTTGCCTTTTATCCCTATGTATGCTTAAATCTTTAAAACTACGCAACGGATTTTGATTCAGTTTTTAAAAGATAAATAATTTAAAGAGGAAGGTTTTTATATCAAATTCACCCGAAGCGACGCGATGGCGGGTCACTAGTAGATTTATAATATTCATTTATGTGTAGTGTTCGCAAATAATAGACAATAATATATTCATTAATATTGAAACTGCCGAAACTAGGTGCAAAAACAGTAACACCGTTGAAGTTGAACTTGCTTCATTCTAGCTCGGGCCCAGTGATTCCGCAGGCCGGGGTCGTTGACCTTTCCGACGTGACGTCACAACTGCCATTACCAACATGCATTTTGTCAGTTGCAAAGCGATGCAATTTTAGTTTGTTTTGAATGGGAATATGGAATTGATGTGATTAACTGAGTTTTTGTTTGGGCTAGTTCGTTTTGTGAGGGTGCGTTTTATGTATAGTTTTGGGTAAATTTTTGCATGGCGGCTTTTTGTTTACGATGTTCTGCGTAGGTAGTTTGCAAATATCAGAATTAAGATTCTCTAGGCTATACCTACTTTTATCAGCTTTCAATGATTCAGAGGTACATTTTTCTTATCTGTTGTTACGAAACTTCTAATATTTACTTGATCTTTTTTTTTAATTATTTAATATGTTTATAAAACAAGTTCACAGTTATTATTTACTAAGAATGTAGACCTTACAGTAATATGGTTACATTTTAATTTTATAACATTAAATATATTAGGTATCAAAATATTGTTAAGAAAGATTTCATTCTAAAAGAACCAAATTATTCACCACGTAAACCGGAATCGAACTAGTATACTCACGTAACCTATGACTGAGTAATAGCCTTATCCTACTTAAATAAAGTAGGCCTAATAGCTTATTCATAAACCGCAAAGTTTTTGTGTTCGCGCGGAGGAAGCAATGTATGAACCTTAATTTCCCTGGCGGACTGAGTATGTACGAGCCTTATAGTGAGTACATAGCGGAATGTCAGACCGATTCGCGGTAACACTGTAGTAGTTTTGGTTATATTTGCCAGTGCAAGGGTGAATCTTTTTGATTAGTTATGGGTTATTCTAAATTGACTTTAAACTGACCCGGTTACACACATTAGATAATTCAACGTGGTAAATATCCAGAACATTTTCAGATTTCTAAAAAGTAAATTGGTTGATTTGAATTTAAATGATGCAATAATTCCTAAATCTCGAACGTGAATGTTTGTTACATATATTTTGATAATGTTAATTTTATAGACATTAATCCAATTCCGTACTAAGTTGATCAAGTGTGTTACTGATAACGCACTAAAATCAATAACAACAATGGTACACACAAAATATATGTACTTTAATGCATAATTACATACTCGTACCTAGACAGAACTCTGATGTTCATCACATAAATATTTATCCTGACTGGGAATCGAACCCACGACTCGTGCCGTAAGAGATTGCCACTCGCGCCATCAAGCCATACACATATAAAATGTATCTAATATAACAACAACACCAAACGAAACGCGGGAAACCGTGTCGAGTGTCGCTGTAACAACAAAAACAGTCCAGAAAATACAACAAACCTACAAAAACAAAAGGCTGGAAAACACCACACAAAAAAAAAACATTGCAGCGGATTTTCAAAGGATTAAATTCTGATCCAATGCCAAAGGTATTGGAATAGAAGAACCATTGAAAACTGATCTTTTGAATGTAGTTTTCGTTAGTTCTAATAAAACTGAGTGGTAACTTGGCATCCGTCTTGTTCGGTACTGAAGTGAATGAAGGCGCAACTAATATTATTATTTTTCGATTTTCTTACTTAGACGCATACTAGTTTTAAGAGAGGTGGTTTTAGACAAAGTGCATCGTTATATATGGACTTTTCGTGGACATTTATGCAACTATCATTACCGAATTTCACTACTGTCAATTTCTTTATGGTC
The DNA here is from genome assembly GCA_039566165.1 of Maruca vitrata. Lineage (NCBI taxonomy): Eukaryota > Metazoa > Arthropoda > Insecta > Lepidoptera > Crambidae > Maruca > Maruca vitrata. The sequence continues at coordinate 4,316,072 of CM076926.1, forward strand.
TATGCAATTGGTCATCATTCAGCAGTACGTGATTTTTTTTCGATTGATCGTTTGGGAAAATTGACTTTTTGGCAAAACCGATGGCCGAGTGGTTAAGGTTGTTGCTTGCCATGCGAGAGGTCGCCTGTTCAAATCCGGCTACATACCACTGTATTTTAAATTTGAAATTTATATGTACGATTATTCGTCGCTTTCTCAAGATGCTCCTCACGATGTTTTCCAAGGAAAAACCTGATCACCTACAATGAAGAAACTCTTAGGTTGTGTTGTGTGTGTAGTCAATTAACCCGCACTTGGCCAGGGTAGTTGACTAAGGCCTTACCGCCCTGGTTTAGGGTAGGCCCATGCCCATTTAGTGGAGATGTATATGGGCTGATGATGAATTGACTTATTAAAACTTTATTGTTCTCTTGCCTGTCATGGCGACTCAGGTTTTCTCTTTTACCCAAGTAAACTTAAACCACGTCACCGTGCGTCACAGAAAAAAACCAAATCCCACTGACCTTCCATTGAATAGAAACTAACAGTGTATAAGTAATGAGTATCTAACCGCTATACGTGTCCACCCACAAACAGAATCGGGCTAATGCTAAAAAGGAAATGTGACACTTACCGCTATTGTCGGCACAATAGCTTGTTATGTAACCTTGCGCGCGCGCCGTGACGCCATGTTAATGAACTTTGAATTGAAACAGATGACTGTCAACCTTAGCTAGAGTGGTCATCAGGTGTTGCTTTTAATGTCATTGAAAGTTCCATATCGATCTCTTAGTTTTAAGAAAATACTTTTAAGAATTTAAATATGTAATGTTTTCAAAATTAATGTAGAGCTGCGTCGTAGGTTTTGATAAATTTTGAATGATAGATCTAAGTTTAAAGGCATTTTATTTCAATACGAAACTTTCCATACGATAAAAATACAAAAGTATGTATCATTAATCAATCACCTACAATATAAATAACATTACTCCAAAGTGGCTAGACTATGCCTCGTAGGTATCTATCACTTAACGATGAATGGTCTAGCTTCAGAAATTATTCACGAACTACGTTCAATGAAACATAAAAATTTTAATCATTAATTTTGCTACTGTACTAATAAATAATTAGGTATTCAAGGATCAGGTTATGTAATAAGAAAAATGTGCTTTCAATTATTCAAATCTATAACTTTGGTTTGCCTTTCTATTGTACAAAATGCATCTTTTGAGACGTTCAAAAATACAATGAGTTACAAGTTACTAAAAGTTCTCTTAAAGGGAAGAAAACAGAAATATAGAGTTGTACCTGTTATTTTCTCCAAAGAAAATCTCAGTTCTAAAATTCTGTAAAATCCTTAGTAAAACACATTTCATGATCACAACTCCCATCCCCATGAATATTAAGAAAACTATGCGTAGGGATGTTTAGCTCACAAAGTGTCGTCCTCGTAATTTGTACTCCTTTGAACCAGATATGTTAATACCGAGTGCTCTATCACCGTTTATGATGTAGATTACGTCTCTCCCTGGGGACGGTCGTGACCTTATCTATTTGCCCTACAGAGCATACGCTACCACAGTCTAAATAGGGCTACCAGTGAGGATTTTCCATTCGTTAGATGCTGATCTGAGCTTTAACGGTGAAGGAAAACATCGTGAGTTAACCTGTACACCTATGAAGAAATTATAAGGTTGTGGATTTGACTAAGCCGCACTTGGCCAGCGTGGTTGACTAAGGCCTGATCGCCTTAGTTTAGGGTAGAACCTCATCTCCGAATAGTTAGCTATTTATATTAGCTATATTGTGACAACTGGCTATGTATGTTATTAAAACACAATAATTTCTAATAAAAGAATTGATGATCATAGACTACATTTTATTCGTTATATTTTGTGGAACACTGTTTTGGTACGTTTCTTAAACCATAGACACAATAAAGTCGATTCATCCTATTTCAGCACAAGCTGAGTCTCTTCTATTTGCTCATTACTTGTTGATTCATTATTTTAATTTTATTTAATTATGTTAAATGTCAGTGTATTGTGTTCATTTTCCTTAGGTTTGGGTTCACTCATATCATATCTATAACAGTTTTCTTTACTGTAATTCTGTTTTACTGTGCTGAAGCGGCTGACGTTGTGTCAAAGAGAAATGTTAGGAGTGTGAGTGTTTAGATTAGTAATATTAACATGAGTAAATTTGAGCCCAAATGTAGTAAGACATTCGTAACTGTAGCTAAGTTAATGTAGAAACAGTTGTCATCTCAAATTTATGTTCCCATACATATCAAATTATATGCTATTATGGTGTCGTTTGTGTAAATGTATTTATACAATAATGTACCATGTAATTGTAATTGTAATCATTGTTATTTATCACATTGTTATAAAACTATTGATTTTTTAATGTTTTATACCTTCAAAGGAAAAGACCAACGATATTGAGCTATTTACTTTTCCTACTGTCTGTACCAAGTGTATTTGTGTTGTCAGTGTGAATAGGCCTTACGTGGATGTTTGCACAACTATCGATCAATTATAAACGCTTAATAAATGTCTTCTTCTTATATTCTCTATTATAAAACTTTCATAAGTTTTATACCTTACGAATTATCACTTTGGTTATACATTTTATTAGTGACATCACTCGCACTGAATGATGTCGTACTAAAATGTATGTACGAGATAAGTGTCGAGGGAAATTTTTGTTAACTACACTTACTTTGAACTTTGAAGACCTTGAAAGCTCATCATCCCTAAACCTGGAAACCGACTGAAATACAATACACAACCTAAATCAATTCTGACGCTCATCTCGAATGCAATTTGATAAACCGCTCCCGTTCCTTCTGCGATACATAGCTTGCCTCTTCTTGAGTATCCATTTTTCTCCCGTCACACTGCAGACAAACAACCCTTTACCGCAGTTTTCCTGTTCAAACACAATTATCCAGGGTTCGCCGGGATTCTTGCAAACAGGGGACCACCTGGGATGGATCTACAATACACGTTGATAGGGAGTAAAAAGTTAACAAAGCGTTTGTTGAGTTATACCGGGATACATTTTGAGCTATCTTTATTCGCTGCCCGCTTCTTGCTATCGGCACTTTGCAATTGCGTTACGAAATCGATTCATGCGATCTATACGAGGCACATAGTATACAAAATAGTGTGTTAATACAATAATTACATATATGATTACAAATACGCCAGGTATGAAGACTATGAGAGTCTTAATCTTCTATCTACTGAAGACATTTCCCATGCCGGGTCATCTAGATAAAGCTGAAGCCCCCCTTTCTCAGAGCAAAAAGTAGATGTTATTGTTATTTTATATTAAGATTGTATAATCAGCGCAGTTGAAAATATTTATCAAAATAACGTTTGAGGGTATGTATCTATACTTATATATTTAAAACGGTGGTGTAGCTAAATAGCCATATTATGTAAGTTTATTCTAGACTTTTGTTATTCTGCCAAAATGTTGCAGTGAAATCTAAATATTGCGGCCTTTATGCAAATCGCCAACAAATTTAATCTCGTTTTGCATTAGCTCGAATATTAGCAACACAAAGCATCTAATACCTAGTATTTTGTACTAATACCTAGACTAAGTCTAGCCTTAACGTATCCAGGTGAGCTGAGCTGGTTTTGTGCTATGTTCTATTTGAAATTACAATTAGTACACGCCCAAATTAACTGGGTACGTAGTTTCGTCTCGGTCCTTATCAAATTAGTGTAAGTTCATTCATATTTACCATCGTTATATTGTTGATATCGTGAGATACGTTGAAAACTTGCAAGGAGGTTTAAACTTTCTTTATATCGGTTAAGATTAAATCTAATATCAATAACTATTGTCAAATCCAAGGCAAAAATGCCTTAATTCAAATACTTATATTGAAGAATTCTGTCATATTTTTAATTCATTTCAAATTAGCATACTTAATACTCGTTTCCTCATTATTTATCAGTGAGTATCGAAAAGAAACTCAAGCTAGAATTCCATGAAACTCAGAATTTTAACACTCATAAACTCGTTCCGGCGATCTACTAGAGAAATCGTAATCAAAATTATTAAATTTATGTTGTTGTTAACACAAAGTGTAATAATAGAAAAGCAGATTCCAATAAATCATCCTCAGAATCGAGTCACTCTCATCGCAAACTGCGAACTTTTAATCGAATAGAAATTAACCACCGGCCTCGGTACAGATTATAAAGATATTTCCGAACGAATCCATCGATCATTATTGTCTTCGCCGGCTGTACGTTACGAGTAACTCAAAATTTAATTAAAATTTCCCGTTTACCCAACTCACTTACTTGATTGTGTTTACTCTCGTTCCATCGTACGTCGAATGCTATGGCCGACACAAGAATAATTGCGCACGGAATATTGCACTTTATGTTTTCGGACGAAGATTCATTGTTGCTCCAATTTGTATCGTTATTACATTTGTAAACATATTGTAGGTATATTTCGTGGGAATATTCATGGTGCGTTCCAGGGGTTTCCTCTTCTTCCAGAAAAAACCTTCAATTCATGTTTACGAAAGACCATTTGAGTTACAAATTTAGTTTTACACAGACATTTTTTTTACTAGAAATCGCGATTGTTTCCTTGGAAAGTATTTTAACAAAAATGTATTGAATTTTGTATTTTTTAATGTTGTCATTTAATTAAGTATTAAAAAAGTATTGGATATGCCAACTGCATTTGACCAAAACTACGAAATAACAATTATCCTACTAGTTAAACATTGCCATCGAATTCTCACTAAAAATAACAACCAATAGAACCTCCTTTTTGTGGAACCGTTTTAAAAATAACCTTCCGTACAAAAGCGGTATTATTCGTCGTATTTTAATACAGATGGTCTATTTACGGAGCGTAGTATATGCAAAGTCACGATTCCCTTCTCTTCGCTACTATCGGTGTTTGGGCAGACTCGCAAACAACTGTCCGTACAGTGATTTAATTAATAATATTGATACTAGCATTGGTTAGGGGAGATGTCGCGTCAACAATATAGCTTATCTGAACTTACCGATCTTATGCCACTGTTTCATTGTTTAACTTAGGTGCTTTGCGAAATTGGATGCTTCTGACCGTTCAGAGACAAATATAAATGTCAGTTTACATAGCAATAATTTTATGCTGTTAACAATATTTTCAATAGGTTATTCAAAGGCAGTTGTTAAAATTTAACAATCGTTATGTTAATTCATGAACTATATTTTATAACTAATAATATAACCTATACATTATAACGCAAGAATACATATTTTGCCGTAATTAAAAAGTTTAGGAAACAATTACTGTTATATTAAAAACTATTGTCTACACACGATAAATAGAGTAGCAAATAGTATTTAGTTTTAATGGATTGGAACACAAAAGTCTTATATAGTTGTCGTAAATCTCTACTATCTAAATATACGAGTATATAACTCAAAGGTGACTGACTGACTGACATAGTGATCTATCAACGCACAGCCCAAACCACTGGACGGATCGGGCTGAAATTTGGCATTCAGGTAGATGTTATGACGGAGGCATCCGCTAAGAAAGAAATTATAAACCGCTTAAGTTAGACGCTTGAAATTTGACATGCAGGTACCTTAGTAAACTCAAAGTTTAGTTGCAACAGGATATTGCAAAATTCTCACAGGAAGGGGAGTTATTGGGAAAAACTTTTGTATTAAAAAATCCTATAGCTCACGCGAATGAATTCGCGGGCACACCTAGCACAAATACGTTTCATATTATGTTTCATATTAATTAACGCACGAAAAATGTCACAGACAGCAGTAAAAATAATACAAAGGCAAAAGAAATCATGAAGCTTTATTGACAATCTCTAGGCTAGGATCATTCAGATGCCGATATAAAATAGAAGAAGTATTTAAAACGAATTCTCAAATAACGCGGAAGCCTTGTTTTATTTTAAAAGCTCGTAGATATCAAAGCATTTTTCAGATACGAAAACTTTTCCGCTATTGAAATATTCGATGTCTTCGCCGTCTTTCAATAATATTTTTGTGCTCTAAATAATCTTCCGGTCCTTAGTTCTGTTGAATCACGGTAGCCATCTTGTATTCTGTTTGAAAGAAAGAATGAACTTTATCCTGTTTGCTTACTATATTCCTGGTAAAGTTTTATTAATATGTCTAAAGAAGATTGAGTTATGAATTGACTACCATTTATTACTCAAGAATATCATTTTGTCATAACTTACCACTGTCTCAACTAAGTAGTATTTTATTGTTATTTATTTCATGCTGTTATGTTATGAATAGATAAATGAAATGCGTTAAACAATCAGAAGTTATCGAATAGAATAGAATCCCAATAAAATCTAATCTTACAAGTGACACGAGTGTAACTTTTACTATTTGAAATATTTACTTATTTCAAATACGTCGTTCGGGCTCAAAAAATCAGAAGTTAACCCTACAGTTTATCTTTGCAGTTTACCAAAAAGAGTTTATTAACCAAAACCATTCTAGTCAATAAAATACTCGTCAATACACCAATAACAAAAATCACATCTAGTCTAATAGTGTAACTAAAGTAAGTGTGAAGTGCAAAATCAGTGCGTCAAATGTGATTACGGCGTCAAATTGTGTCAGTGTCGGGTCGTGTACGTCGAATGCATATGCGTCGGTCTGACAGCGGTGGGGTTCGGCTCACCTATGACGAATAACAACAACGGCGTGAACGGCAGCGCGGCCGGCGAGCCCGCTTCGGCCGACATGGACTCGCTGGAGGAGATGCTCCGTAAGGTAAGATACACTGGCAATGTGATGATAGCTGGTCCATCAGCAGAAAGACTGCTGGTCTTAGGCCTCCCTTATTAATATCCTTAGTAGTGTCGCTTCGGCCTTTAGTAGAGATGCTTCGTAAAGTAAGAAACACTGGCAGTGTCACATTGGATACCTATTCCGTCAGCAGAAAGGCCGCTTAATTTAGGCCTCCTTTAGTAATGTCCTTAGTAGTGTCGCTTCGGCCGAAATGGATGCGCTCGAGGAGATGTGACGTAAGAAAAACTGTGACATGGATACCTGTTCCATAAGCATAAGGACTGCTGGACGTAGGCCTCCCTTAGTAATGTCCACACAGGTCGGTATTGTGCTCATCTTTAATTGATGCGATCTGATCGCATTCAAAATGCCACCTCGGTTTTACCTATCGCTGCATTCGCCTATTGCCAACATGTCATTGCATCAGAAACAAGTCAGCGTCAGGACGAAACCTTGAGGTACACCGGAATTTATAGAGTGGTAATAAGAAGTTATTTCGGTAATCAGAAAAACAGTAAAAATAAATAAAAACCCGCTTAAGCTATGCACAAAACGTTCGCGAGAACTATACTTTCACATTGAGACCACAAGCCAATGTTATACTTACACGATGTTCCAGTTTTAGACAGAGATTTTCAACGGAAAATTCTCAAACACATGTTCGACGTAAGCAGGATATGCAGGAGCCTAAATATGCCTTCAAATGACGCGTTGATCGGCACCGTGTAAACGCAGCATCAGAATTCCCGCTGTTATTTAATATCGCTGTCGCACGCTCTCTAAGAATTTCCCCTTTTATTTTTTTACAGCGTCGACGAGGAAACTTTGCCTTGGAAAAGGTTTATTATACTGTAAAATGTCACTTTATGTTACTCTTTACTACCTCAACTTCCATGCAGCTTCGGATAATTTGTTTACAAATGTCAAGGGAAACTTGAAACGACCCTTAGGACGTGATGACGCAAGCCATCTGAATATAAATTTAATTTGTCGAGTATAATTCAATGTTGCAGTTTGTGACATTGTTTACTATTGGTTGTGGCGAACTACGTGAGGAGACAGTCTGAGTATAAGCCATAAAACCTTGTAAATATCACTGCATTCTTTAGTTGTATTGTGTTCATTTATTATGGTTAAATAGTTCACTTACAATGAGATTAAGTACAACTTAATTTTATGTTATATTATATTACATTTTAATATTTTAATATTCTAGCATTTAATTGGGCTAAATTATATTAAATTGAATTGAACCGAAATTGCATTAAATCAAAATAAAACGGATTGAGTACAAATAAATAAATCACTCAGATTTATTTATTGACATAAACATGGCTGAACTTTACATTTAAATTTTTATAACATTAATATATTCAAGTTTTTTATTTACATGACACAATTTACATATTACAAAGTATATTACATATATACAACTAACTAAATTAATACATTCTTATAAATAAAAAATATGTCCCAGATCGCTGTCCATAGGCATCGTGCCCAAGAGGCTGGCCGAGTTTCCTCTTTGGATGGCGAGGCTTATCCGCTGACCCAGGAACAAGCCCGCCCTCCGGTCACCTGAAATCTCGATCAGCCGCTTGGCGAGGTCTTGGTAAACACGATGCGCTGCAGGTCCCCACGGGCCCATTGTCTCTACCCCAAACGGCTCAAACATGTAGGAGCTACTAAGGCCGACATATTTGCGCCGTTTGAGAGACTCCGCAGCACATGCAGCAGCTCCGGCTTCTAACGAAGTTCCTGGAAGATGCGAAGGGGCCAGAGTGTCGACGCAAGTAGCATCCCACACTAAGGGCCTTCCCGTCTTCCAGGGTACCAAAGTCAGACCGTCGGGTCTCTTGCCATCGCTTCGAGTCAGACCATTCGGTTCGAGCACAGCTGGAACCGAGGCGCTAGCAAGGGCCCGACGGATGATGTCGTTGAGTCCGGAGTGCCGGGGTAGTCTCCCGGCGCTTCTGCTGCATGAAAGCCCGTGGTGACCAAGCGCGTCGACCATTTCACCACAGGGGCAGCGATGAGGGACATTGCAGGATGCCCCCAAACGGAGGGATGTAGCCAGACGGAAAGCGTGGTTGTCTAATAGGGTTCCTATATTTGAGGATGGAAGGCTGTGAAGCCAAAGACCAGATTCCCACCTAAACACAGCAAGGAGACGAGCGCGATCCGCGGGACTAGTAGACGTATTTAACAGATTATTCCGTACTAGTTCGCAGATCGGCCAATCCCAAAGTTTCTGTGAAGAGGTGGAAACCGGTAAAATTTGTGATCTGATTGGGTGGACGGCTTAAAATTTTGAATGCCAAATCATAGGTGCTGTGAACCGAGGACAAAAAAGCTGGAAGGGCTACACTTGAAATTTTTCTTACTCCTAACCCCCCGCAACGGATAGGCAGAGACGCTTGGGTCCAGCTTCGGTCGTTCATGGAGATATTTAGTACTATATTTCCCCTTAATGTTATTGTTTATATATTTGTATTGACTAAAAAGATTTAAATATGTCAATTTCCTATTTTATTTTTCATGATCTACTCGGATAGTAACACATACACCGTGAAATTTTAGTGGTTGTTTTCCCGCAGTAAAATGATTCTATCTTAGTAGTACAATAGATTTGTGCAGTTCTTTTTTGTTAAAATTAATAGATGCCGGTTTTACGAAAGGTTAAACCGAAACTCGAAAACACGTTCGAGTTGCTTTATGACTTAGGGCGTCGAGCTTCTGTAGCTTTAAGCATCAATTTCATGCAGCAAGCAGTACCTGATTACGTCACATATTATATAAGAACGATAGCTTCTCTCGTTTTCGAGTTGGAAAATTATTATTTTGAAAATTTGAAAAAAAAATTTTTTTTTTTCGCTGACTAATTTTCATGATTCGATAGTATTACTAAAGGCAAATCGTTCTGCCACGGGAAAACAACCACTAAAATTTCACGGTGTATAATTACGATTATATACTTTAAGAGTCTGATTATCACTATAGTAAGTTTACTATGTCGGAATCGGAATTAAAAAAAACATCTTAAAATTACATTTTATCCAAAGTATTTATTAAATACCGAAGCTATCGGAATTAAACTTTAAACAAATTGCTACGACATTTCTCGTCTAGTGCGTGTTGACAACCGATCGATCATACCGTAAGTGCCGGCTCTGCTACGCCGAATCAATCTAACTAGTGTTTAACTGTTACCGCTTTATTGATTACAGGTCTCACGCTTGTTTGTCTTGTAACTGCCTAAACTGTTTCTTACTCTAGAGGCGGTTTCAATTTATACGTTTTGAATTGGACTGAAACTCACCACTTTCCGTTTTTTTTAAATTTTAGGGTATGCGCGATTTCATTAGTGGGAAAAGTATTTATTAATTAGTAAAAGCTTTCAAACTTTAACAAATAAAAATCATATTATTACCCTTCCAGTGCGTGATCAAGACCGATGGATCATACCGTTAGTGCCGGCTCTGCTACGACGAATCAATCTAACTAGTGTTTACCGCATTATTGATTACAGGTCTCAGGCTTGTTTGTCTTGTAACCGCCTAATCTGTTTCTTACGCTCAGGGAAACGTTTCACATTCTAATTTGAGGGTAAACGCGATTTCATTAGTGGGAATTAGCGTTTAGTAATTATAAGGTGAAAGGCATATTTAGTGTGTAGTAAGGTTAATTGGTGATAAGTAGTGTAACGTTATTAAATATTAATGTTATGTTAGTTGTATAATCTCTAATAATGATGTCGATTCCGGCTATGGCGGATCTACCAAACGCGCAAGACCGATCATAGTGTAAAAACAAGCGCATCCTCTCTTATTGCCTCCCTATTGAGTTATAATGGTCAAAATTCAAAATGTTTTGACCAGTTTTCAGTTTAGAAACTTCCTAACTGTTGCATGATGTTCTAAGATGCATAAAAGTATACGACTCTTTTCGCGTGATATCGTTTATCGCGTAAAACATCACCCCCTTATAGCAACGTTGGTTAAAAAGCTTTAGACTAACTATGTACTAGATTTATTTATTCCAGACACACTTCAGAGTTACTTACGCATTTATAATATTGCAAAAGAGTTTCGTAGGGATTTCATAATAATCCTTCCCACAAAGGTATGAGCTTGTGAACAGCACACAAATAAAGAATATTCCCCATTCCCAATACCCGTTGAGTGCATCAGACAGACCGTGTCGATGCAAAAACTGTGGCTGCGGGGTGTTTCGTCACATCCCAGCATTTTTGCATTTATCTGCGCTCCTGTTAGCGATCTGCGGTCTAATGGAAAAACGATTACATTTTTGTGACGTGCACCGACAGTTTCAGTCGTTTGTTTCAGCTCGCTTCTTGCTAGTGTTCGTTGAATGTTGTTTTAATGATTTTATTCAATTCTATTCCCATTTGTATGTTGGTCAAATCACAATTTATGCATTTGTTTCAGCGATTGTTGCATAAAAAAACCCGTAATATTTCTTGTCGCTTTCTTGACGCTCGGTGGTGGTGTCGCCAATTTCTTTTAATTCGCATCTTCACGTTATTGCAACCTTAATGTTGGTTTGATAACTGTGAAAGTGTTTAATACCCATGTCTTTTAATCTCGGTCGCATGTCCAAGTATCTAGCAAATGGTAGTATCATGTATTGTTTTGGTTTTCCTATAGCACCGTCGTTACTGTTTTTGATTGTGTTAGCTAAGATGCTATATGACTAAAGGTCAAATTCCATCTTTCTACCTGGTTTCACTAGTGTTCTTGATATATTAATTAAAGCATCTAACATAATAAAACCTTCCTAAAACCCCTACGGAACCACTGACCGTCATGGTGGCTCGCTCGTCGCCAATTTTCGATTTTAACGAGTGAACTCGTATGGCGGCGCGCGATATGTGTCTGGTGACTTTTTTTTAAAGCGTCGTTTCGTCTTTTTGATCGAATACATCGTTTTGTCTCGTAACTCGATGATGCACTGGGCTACTGATCCTCATAGTGTAGAGTATACTCGAGCCTGGTGTGAACGAGAGTTGCATGACACCATCCAACAGTGACTAAGACTGATAAATATCCCGATAAAATTCAGTTGTTTCCAATTCGAAATGACACCATCCGGAATAGATTCGTTTTTCCTAGGTGAGAAATATTTAGTTCTTTGCCATTTGAAGTTAGCAAAACACATAGCGGTATATCGAAAAGACGAGGATCACAGTAAATAGTATCTATCATCTTCGTCACTAATTTCCGTGTTTAGTATCGTCTCTACATTGGTGAGATCCGATACTTTACGTGCGGTTTGCAAAAGTGTCTGTTTGTTTACCGTTCTTTGTTAATCTATTTTGTCTTTTTTGTATATTATAAGGTAACTTAAGATATATAAAAAATTGTAAACAAAAAAAAAACCGCCTTCAAAAACCCGACTCACTAAAAATTACAAAATAATATAATACGAACATTAATCTGGGTATGAATTTGATATGTTGTTGAAGGCGGTGCCAATTAAATTTTTGAGGAAAACTGCATGAAATATAAACGGCACCGCCTTCAACAACATATCAAATTCATACCCAGATTAATGTTCGTATTATATTATTTTGTAATTTTTAGTGAGTCGGGTTTTTGAAGGCGGTTTTTTTTTTGTTTACAATTTTTTTTCATCCTTTTTAGTGTTACATTTTTTTAACAACCTATTAGTTCAGCTCACCTATGATTCTACTGATATTATAACTAGTAGTATCAATATGTACACAGATTTGAAAGAATTATCCCTTTACTCCCAACTATTAAGGAGTTGACCTTCCATCATCAGCTCAGAATCATAACATTATGATTGCCAGAAGCAAATGCCAATATAACTTCAGAAAATATGTAAAACGCGGTACATGTGCCTATAAAATTTGAGGGTTGCCCTCGATTTCTCCTGGATCCCATCATCAGATCCTAGACTGGCCAACCTAATAATTTAGCTCACCTGTAATGCTACTGATATTATAACTAGTAGTCTTAATATGTATACAGTATTGAAATAATTATTCTTTTACTCATAACTATTAAGGAGTTGACCTTCCATCATCAGCCAGCATCATAAGATTATGATAGCCAGAAGCAAATGCCAATATGACTTCAGATAATATGCAAAACGCGGTACATCTCCCTATAAAATTTGAAGGTTGCCCTCACTTTCTCCTGGATCCCATCATCAGATCCGAGACTGGTGAAAATGGGACCACCTCGGAAGTGAACTCTACCCAACCAAAAAAAAATTTTTGAAATCCGTCTATAATTGACGAAAATATCGGTGAACATACATAAAAAAAAAAAAAAAAAAAAAAATATTATACATACAGACGAATTGAGAACCTCCTCCTTTTTTTGAAGTCGGTTAAAAACACATGTCATTGCCTATTCTTAGCTGTATGTGGGTACTTAGGCTATATTTTTGTGACTACGCTTTAAATAGTTCGCTTTTGAACACGGTATACATACATACATAAAATCACGCCTTTTTCCCAGAGGGTAGGCAGAGATCACTTCCTGGCATGTGCTACGGTATACGTCATGTGTATACCGTTTGTTCGTCAAAAAAAAATGCAAAGACAAGTACGTTGTAAACAAATGTTTCATCGCCAGACCTGATCATTTAGAAAATTATACAAAAAAGTTATTAAATTATACAACACGCGTAGACTGACGTAAACAAATCATAGTGTACATTTCTCATCTCTCCGTATCCATAATGTGTCCAATTAGTCGGATATCTAATTAGCTCTGAAACAGCCTGGCTTTTAGCTGATGAGTGCTAGCATTCTTTTAGTCAATTTTACTGCGGGCCCTTTCATATTGGGACACCTAAGTATGATATTACTTGTTAAGCTCTTTTAGTGATTTGACGTTGGAGTAGTAAAAATGTGTGAGAATGAATGTGATCAATCAGATCTAATGTATTAACGAAATTTCCGAGGACAAATGTTTTTGGAAATCGAATACCACCTTTTATTTATTGTAGGTTATTTTTTTTTTCAGCTTTACGCCCACGTACGTATTACGTGCGCGTAAAGTGGCTTCATATGTTTAAGGGTTTAGCCATCCGCTCCCCCGCAAGTCCGGTGATGATGACATGGCTACTCCAAGCCATCGTCGTAAGTCAGTTTGGCAAAAATGGATTATAATAAAAATTGAGATACAACATCTGGTAAAGACTCTGAGCAAGCCAGGGCCCCAATACTCCATGCTAGGAGTTAGTTCAACAAACATAACGGCCCTACCGCCCCTAGTCCCTGGACGGCAATATTGCTTCGCTCGGCATGCATACCGCTAGTTGCCGTTAAATATTGCTGCGCTTGTAAAAATTAACCCTAACTAAACTTGCTTGCAGGTATTTCATTAAACTACGTACATAGTTATTGGCTAGAGTAATTCAAAATATCCCAAAGGGTTCACGTAAACAGATTTTGATACTAGGGCACCCATAACGATATTTTTATTCGTTTCATAATATAAAATGAAAATAAGGGATGAAATGTCTACTTTAAAATGAGAACTTGTATAAAATTTTACTGAAATGACTTCATCAAAAACAAAAGACAGGATAATAACAAATACATCCGCATAATAATGCATGTTTTATTATTTAATATCACAATACGCATACCTAAGGAAATGGACAGTGAGATAACTCACCACTCTTTCAGTTGATGGACGCAAATTTTCCCCAGACCAAGAATTTGGCTTGGGCTTCTCTAAGTAAGTAAGTAAGTATTACACAACATCACATACATTGATCTGATCCCGTGGTAAGTAGCTTAAGCACTTGTGTTACGGAAATCAGGATCAACAGTGGATACACAAATAAACTTAAATATATTTAATAATTCACCCAGACACGGAACAAACACCGATGTTCGTCACACAAATATTTGTCCCGAGTGGGAATCGAACCCACGACTCTTGGAACCGTAGGTTTTGAACCTGAGTCACAAACCTCTGTTCCACCGAGCCAGTCAAAGGAATATAATACAAAATAAAATCGTGTCCTGAATCAAGGTTTACAGTTTTTTATCGATAAATAGCGTAATTTAATGTTAACTCAAAATTGTATACTTCCTAGAATGTTCTTCCTATAATAATTTACTTCGGATTATAGTCTATCAATGTAGAAAAAAATCCAAATAAAATATTATGTTGGAATCAAATATCGTAAATATCTCCTCATATTTTTCTGAAATACTCAATTTAGTTTGAAAGGGTAAAATGGCCACGAATTATTCTTTTGAATTCGGACCTCGTTTCCGAATAAGAGCAGTCCATTAAAAAAGTCATAAAGGAAAAATTAAAAAATTAACATCGCATCGCGCAATGTGTGAAAGAGTTCGCCCGTTATAGTGATGCGACTGTGAAAGTAAACTAGAAAAAAATTTAATACCTATTTCAATTCACAAAAATGTCATTAAAAATATTTTAAGATTATCTTTTTCTATTAACGAGATCGAAATGTTATAACAAGAAACAATACGAAAAGCGCTTCAATTGTTTTTTTTTTTGTATTTCAAGTGTGTATTCTTATAATATGAAGGTCTATTTTTACGTCTTAGGTAATAAAAACATATTTTTACGATATTTTTCCCAGTGAGATTAGGAGGTGAAATCATGATACCTTATCACTCCCCTGCGAATACCAGTAAAATACTAAATCCAAAATCACATAAAACACGACCAAGACACACATTGGCGGAAGGTATTCAAAATTCAATCATATCAGTACACAATATCAATGTTTACCAGCATTCACTTTACCCAAATACTATACGGAGTATCGATCACCAAAGCTTTAAATCCCGGTCCATCACTAGGGCATTAAGGGGCAGTACGGAGGGTGAAAAAAATATAAATTTCCATGTAAATAGGCGCGCGGATGAAAAGTAGCAAATCACCGCTGTGGGCGCACACGCTGGGCCATTCTGCAACACCGACAGAAAAAAGGACGTTTCAGATTAATATTTAAAAAAAATGGTATTGAAGTCCAATTTAAAATTCTTGGAAATTTTGGACAATTTTATTTTAATTTGGTCCACATAAAATTGTTCACAACGATTCAAAAATTAACTCACTCACATTAAATAAAATAATATGTAAAAATTACTTGACAGCATAACATGATTCGCTCTTTTAAAGCTGTGCATGCAACTAATTAAACAATCAATGTAAAATTAATTGGTCACGTCTATTTTTTTAGAAAAAAGGTAAAGGTAAAGCCAGGTAGCAAATTACTGTTATTTCCTAAATTAAAAAGAACAAAATTACTTTTTAAATAAAGCATTATCCATGCACTTATAAATCTTCATTACATCAATCGTATTACGCAACCTAAAGTATATTAATATCGTTTGTAATATGTTACAATATTTGGTTGGTGAATAACGCTGCCAAAACGATAGCCATCGATTTTCAGCTCAAATGAACAATCCAGCTCTTTACTGGTAGCCATTAAAATATTCAATTTGCTCTCGGGAGCGTTTTAATTTTTTGCATGATTAAAATTTGTTCATTATAGCATTAATTATACCCGATAATTACGTCGTTGCAGGCTTGAGTGGCCATTGCTAATTTTAATTTGCAATTTATTAAAATGTCATCATATTATACACTCGTATGTTCCACGATGTGACTGATGGCTTTAATTTACATGTATCGTTCAATGATTTCAATTTAACATGCTTATTGTGAAATGTTTAATTTACTAAGCTCTATCAATTACAAGTGTCATATGATAGTCGGTACCAGACCTGTACTTAAATAAAGACGGTGGTTTTTAGTTTTATTACTTTTATTACTCCAGAACCTAAGAAATAAAGAGAGTTCTGATTATGGCGTTCATACATACTTTTCGCCTCCTAAATTATGTGTATCGCACAAAGTTAGCATTCCGTCTTTGATTGTACAACATTTTATGCAGGATTACAATCCTTACTAATACTATAAATTCAAAAGTAACTCTGTGTATCTGTCGCGCTTTCAGGCCAATATAAATGAATCGATTGTAGAGAAAAAATCTTTTTAACCCACTGCTCTATAAGGGAGTAATGTTAAAGTCTTACGCGGACCGTTTGGTGGAAATCGCAATGCAAATATGCATAATCTTGTGAATATTAGAAAATTTGAAATGTCCGGGATGTTTACCATGTTGTTTTGTTTTCTCCGGATATTTCGACACTGTTGCAAGCGCCATGATCACGGGTCAACTGATATTTGGATATAACTTGTGGATATGTTTCTTAATGTATAATTTCATGTACCTTACACGTTGTACCTTGTTGAATAATTAAGTTGTCAATAAGCTACAAAAGCGTTAAACGATTCAAAACGTTAACAACTACGCCTACCTCTTTGCTGGCAACACCGTCTGTCGCACACTCCCCACAAGCGCCCATTTTATTATTTATTACCCTCGCAATAAGCCGGGCCCGGGTTTATTTGTTTTCTCAACTCGTTACGAAGATTCGGCCCAAATTCCAAAATGTCAATTATTAATTCATTTGCCGGCGCCACGCGCCGGTTAAACCTTCGACGTGTTTGATCGGGTTTAATTGAATTTTTAACTTTTTCTAACTGGGTGTTTTTGATGTCAGTTAAATTGCTTGTTTTTACCTTTATGGGGTATAAAATGTAGACTGTAGTAGAAAATATCCATTAATATTGTTATTTTTGCATTTCTTTTTAATTTATTTAGTCACTTAATTGCCATCACATGGTAAAACATTAGTCGTAACTTAAATATTTGAGTAGGTATTTTTTTTACATTAATTTCCAAATGTAGCTTCTACGTACCAAAAAATAAGAGTTCTTCAATTTTATCTAGTAAACGAATCCATCTTCAATAATTATGGACACAATCTCCAAAAAATACTTGAAATTAATAAAAAAAAAACAAATTATATACTCAAAAACGAAACGATAAATTTTTAATGATTGCTAAAATACTGAATTATCCCATTATATTTTGTAAGATCCCTGAAAATATTCTCAAAGTAGATAAAAGTATTTTTTAAATTCTTTTTCCGTAACTCGTCCGCAAAGAATCCAAAGGTATTTTGATAAAACAGGTTGTTCCTAATTAGACAGAGTCACGCAACGTCAACGTATCATTTATCATGTCAAGTTGATTCCGAACGTAACCGATGTTAGGAAGAAACTTTTAATTATGTTGCCTCTAATTAAGTAAATTGGTTGAACGCAATCTCTACTTAACTAAGTTGAGATAGGGCGGTAGATTATTAAACTTTTTCGTAACCCTTTACTGAGTTGCTTAGTTTTTAAATGTTTTGTTGTTGTGTAGTTTAATTTAGTTTAGAGTCAATACATGTTGTAATTTAGGAAATCCGGAATATAACATTATTATTGATCTATTTTCCAACCCCGCCACGTCCCACTGCTTTTTTTAAAATTGAGAAATTCATATGTAGGATTATTCGACGCTTTAATGGTGAAGGAAAACATAGTGAAGGTTACCTCACCTTTCACACCAATAAAGAAATTTTAAGGTTGTGTAGTCGACCAACCCGCACTTGGTCAGCGTGGTTGACTAAGGCCTTATCGCCCCATTTTAGGGTAGACCCATGCCACAGCAGTGAGGACGTATATGGGCTGATGATGATAATACAAAAACTAGGATAGTATTGTCTATTATTTGCGCTAGCACTACACATATGAAATAAAACCATTTTACGGATTAATTTTTCGTTTCGAGCTCTTTACAGCGCTCGTGGTCACGGGCAAGACTCTTGTCGAGTTTACCGTAAAATTAGTTTTATTTCAAATACCCTTTAGGGCTTAACTACATTTAATAAATACGCCGTACGCCATTCGAAGCCTGAATCCTTATAATAAGGAAACTCATCGAGTGCTTGAGGCCCGTGGGAGACTCTAATGCAGGTTTAAGTTATACCTATAGTGTTGCTTTAAACTGTTTATCGATACTATCGAAACTGAATGATAACTTTTCAGCTTGTTTGAGATTGTTCTAATGCTTCCGATATGGTTATTATGAGTATGACGCATTGTTTTTAAAAGAACTTGCATGTATATTAAGTAAGTGCTTACTAGGTTCCCATTCTCATTTATGATGTAAACAAATTGGGGTGTGAAAAATTTGTGTGGTTAGATTTTTCTGTGCATAACTACAACGATGCACTCCATGCTTAATATGTATTCAAAACGTCCCTACCCACCCTTTTTAATTGAAACCTATCATTTCTATTAATTTTAACAATCTTGAAATAATTCACATACTATTTTTACTGCTTTCACAAATCTCTAATCAAATACCGCAACAGGTCCAAACATCGACAAAACTCTATCGACTCTCCCCCCTCTAATTACATCAGAGCACCTATCCCGGTCTCAAAGTGCCTCCCAAGACATTGTCTTAAGTTTTTTACGACGTTTCGACTCAACGTTCGTTAGACGACGCGAACGCAACTTTGTGTTTTTATGTTCAAGGACTTTGAAACGATTAAACCGTAAATTTTGAAGCGGGCCAAGTGAAACGGAATTGTTAGTGAGATGATGAATTTGATGAGAGTGGATGGATAAGTAAGATGCAACTTTGTAGGTACAGGTACTAAAGATTAAGTTACGGCGAGAATTTTCATGCTTTTTCATTAGTTTTAAAATCGTGCTCATCCATAGGTACATAATTAAAAGTTATCCTATGAATAACTTTTTAATAAAGATTCCCTCAGGATTACCTTACTCACTCCGGTCCTGGTAAACGGTCGTGAGATCCACTTAGAAGGCTGACATGGTCAATAGGGTCGACCTCACCCAGAAGGCCTGATAACATAATTATGTGATGTTTCTAAGGATTTTCACATTCACCAATATGTTCCAAAGGAGTGAAATGAAACTAAAATGTTTCCAGTCCATAGTTACATAATAACTACCTACTTGTGGAAATAAGGTAATATTTTCAAACAAAACTTCCGCTCAGTTCATTCGAAAAACTTCGTTCTCGCCCAAGACTTCCTCTAGAGTCTACAATTAGCGTGGATTATCATATAATATACTAGCCTGCAATGCAGCGGATGGGGGGTAAATAAATCGGCGCAAAATGCGCAGTTGGCGTTAAAACCGATTAATGTTTTGAGCTCACGCAACTGTGCAGTTAGGGAAAAATCCGGCGGGCCAGCTTAGCCTGTCGGAGCTTGAGTTCTGTACGTTTTGTACAAGTGAAACCTTTTTAGAGGGGCTTAATACCAATGAAGGTTGACCGAAAAGTGTATTAGGTGTAATATTTTATTTTATTTAAAATAATTTTGGGTAAGATTTAAAAAAAAACTTTGTTGGATCGTCAACATAGTATACAGACCTTCTTAGACGGTCCATACTGGCCGAACGGGCAGGCTGCGTTTATTTTTTATTGTTTTTGTTTTCGTTTCGTTCTGAAATAATTAAAAATAAATTTTATTGCACTGAAGAACCTTAAAACGTCTGACACCCCAACTCCGCCCTCGTTAAGTTAAAACATTATTATATCCCGTGGAGTTCCCTGTTTAATGTAGGCTACTTTCGTTTGCATTGTGGTGGAAACGTGTGGACACAGTCTTTTGTTGCCTAATGATAGCATGGAGGCTCATTTACCATGTCTTATGCGTTTGACAGCCGATTAGTCTATAGGGAACGGCCATGTTATGGCAGTTGGGAAATTCCGTGGCCATTATTACGGTGTAAGTATAATACACGAGTAGGTAATTTATTGAAGACTTACCACGTAATGACTTTATCAATTTGGTTCTTAATTGCAGTACATGTAAATGTTTAAGATATTGTCATCATCAATAGGAAGAAGTTTATCCAAAGGTGATGATTATATCATTTAAGACTTTCGCGTTCCCTTAGATTTCGTAATACCAGCTATGTATGCACATAATTATGTACCTCTAATTTGCTACTGTGTTTTTACACCCAGTATATATTTTTGAACTAAACTTAATGATATTTAGATTTCTCAGTCACCAGTACCCATCAGTAAAGACCTATCAAAACGACATTTCAATGTATCAATCGTCAGTATCGATAAAGTATCGAGGGCCGGCAATTCGATGGTCCCGAGCCAAACCAAGATTGCGCCCGTAAAAAGTTAACAGGCGGTCGAATTTATGTCACTTTTACGTTTCGTACTACGGCATGCACTTTGTAATTTGGGCGAGAATCGTTATGGCGAAAGTAATGGAAAAAATCGCCCCGACTTGGGGTGGTTTGGAAGTTTTGCCGGTGGCAGTATCGATTGCGATATCATAAATTTGCGAATGGTTTTCCGAGTGTGTTTGACGACGTGGCGAAATCGTAGTCAAAAAATGAGTACATAATACATTTTCATTAATTTATTTATTTAATAGGTTCAATAAAAATATCCTTACTATTATTATAATCCTTACTAATATTATAAACGTGAAAGTTTGTATGTATGGATGTATGTATGGATGTATGGATGTATGTTTGTTACTCTTTCACGCTCAAATGACTGAACCGATTTTCATGAAATTTAGTATGACGGTAGCTGGCACTCTGGAATAACATATAGGCTACTTTTTTTTTTTAATTCAACCCCCATGTGGTTCATTGGGAGGGTGAAAATTAGTATGGGAGAATTTTTACGTGTTTGTCGATTTTTATAAAACTTGGTATGGAGGTAGCTGGCATTCCGGAGAGACACCAACGTAATTTTTTTTTTTAATACAACCCCCATGGCGTTCATTGGGGGGGGGGGGGGGGGGGATTGAAAATTAGCACTCCGGAGAGACACCAGCGCATTTTATTTTTTTTAAAATTTAGCCCCGTTAGTATGGGAGAACTTTTACGTGTTTATAGATTTTTATAAAACGTGGTATGGAGGTAGCTGTCACTCCGAGAGAGACACCAGCGCTTATTTTGTTTTTTTTTTTCAATTTTACCCCCATGGGGTTCATGGGGGGGGGGGGATTGAAAATTAGTATGGGAGAATTTTTACATGTTTGTCGATTTTTATAAAACTTGGTATGGAGGTAGCTGACACTCCGGAGAGACACCAGCGTA